>VXAD01000587.1:1000203-1112022 GCA_013399195.1 Dicrurus megarhynchus
TGTGTGGCAGTGATGTGTGTGTCAGTGATGTGTGTGTGGCAGTGATGTGTGTGGCAGTGATGTGTGTGTGTCAGTGATGTGTGTGTGGCAGTGACATTTGTGTGGCAGTGATGTGAGTGTGGCAGTGACATTTGTGTGGCAGCGACATCTGTGTGGCAGTGACACGTGTGTGTGTGTCAGTGACATGTGTGTGCTGGAGCAGCCTGGGAAGGGTCCTGTGTGCTGAACTGACTTCAGCAAATACCACTGAACTCATTCCTGAGAGAGGCTGACCCAAACCTGCTGCCAGCACTAGCAGTGGTGGACGTGTGACACGGAACACCAGCTGCCACCTGCAACCACCTGCCATTGGAGTCACCTCCCCACTTTTGCCAAGGAGCTTCACCAGTGCTGAGCTAGGAGTCAGGTATTTGCTTTTTGTACATACACACTTCCATTGTAAAGATGTTTCATTGTTACATCCCAAATGGGGAGGAAACCAAAATTGAATGGTTGCATGTGCTTGGAAGAATATACTTGTGTGGGCACTATTTCCAGGCATGTAACTGAACAGGTAAGTGGCAGTGCATTTTTTATATGTCTGTTGCTGCTTAGAGAGTGGACAGCACAGGAAAGAAGTGCCTTTGGAGTGGAGTTTCTCTGTGGTGAGTGTTTAATCCAAGTCCTTTTCAAACAGAATGATCTCTGCACAAAACGATCACTCAGGTAAATCCCCTAACACAGGAGAAACATCCTATTCTGCTTCTAGACGGGGCTGCTCTGTTCGAAATGAATCAAAATAAAAATCCCAAACCCAACCAAAGCCATCCCATGTAATTAAGAGCTGTGTGCAGGCAGTTGACGCAGGGGTTGGGAATGCAGAGGTGCAGAGCTCCCGGGATGTGCGTGGCCCCGCTCCTTATTTATCCTCCCTGTCGGAGGGAACAGCTGTGTTTACAGGAGGTGGGAGCCAAGCCTCGGCTGGGCTGTGCTCCGTGCTGGGATCCTGCTGGGGGCTGCTGCCCCGGGCTCTGCTTCCCGCTCCTGCCAGAGCCATGGTCAGGAGTTACCTGCAGGCTTCTCCTGGGCAGGAGCTTTTCCAGTCCAGCTTAAGAGGCAGGAGCTGAGAGAATGGACTTGCTTTGGTCCTGACCGTGGCTGCCGCGCGAGGGTTGGGGTGCGGGTGAGGATGAGGATGGCGGCGCGGGGCAGGCCCCACCTCAGGAGATGCCTCAGCGACCACCCCGGGGGCTCCACCGGCTGGGCCTGGGACGGCTTCTGGAGAACAGCCAGGGAAAAACGCCTTGCAGGTCAGTCCAAGGGCAGCTGCAATCCCACACTGGTGTGATTCAAGCATCAGGGCTATGGCCTTGATCAAGGAAGGAAAATACCTTTACTTTTTTTGGCGCTCCTTTAATGCTGCTGCATTTTCTGTCGCACCACAGAGCTGCCTTTGCCCAGGCTGCTTTTTCACTGGTGGGACCAAGTGGGTATTTTGAGCTGATGATTTGTATGTAGAGCTGTGAATATTCATATTTATATAGAATGAAATTTTAAACTTTTTCTTTAGTTGGAGTTTTGTAGACGCTTTAAAACATGAGAGTGTCAGTCAGCTACGCAGTGCCCAACAACCTCTTCTCAAGGCACCTGAGTCACTTTTAAAGCTTCATTTTTGCTGCTTACAGAAACCTGTGAACTTGAACCTGTGTGGTTTTCCAGGAAGCCTTTTTAGGGTGTCAAAAATAATACTTCTCTCTGTCCAACCACCCTTCCATAAGCATTGCACCCCGAGCTCTCCCAGCTGTGCATTAGCATGTGCAGAGGTGAGCAGAGCAGAGCCTGGGGCTGCGTGGGGATGCTGATGGGCTGGAGGGTGGCAGGTGTGGGGCTGAGCAGGGACCCCATGGTGAGCACAGGGTGCAGGTTCCTCCTCTCAGGTGCATGGTGCCCAGCAGGGATCTGGCAGCATCGCAGCCAGGGCAAGAGTAATAACTGCTCCAGTTACTGAAAATGGCTTTCCAGATTCTTTTTCTTTCAAGCAGCTGGGTGGGCTGTGCATAGCTCTTTCCACCTGGGGCTTGTGTTCATCTCACGGAGACAGGAGGTTTTGTAGCAGCATTTTGACTCTGGCCAGCTGGGCGTCCCTCTCCACATCCCTGAGAGAGTGTTCAAAATGAGTAAAGGTATTTGTCTTTTCCCTGAGCCCACATGCACTTCACTTGTTATAAGCAGACCTTTCAGAGGTGCCAAGGGGCTGGATTGTTGTTGTAAACATCCCTGTTCCTCTGTCAAAGCAAGAGCCAAGTTACCCTTTGGGCTGAGGCTGTCTCTCAGTTCACAACTAGGAAGGAGCAAGGAGGCTGTCAGATTAACTGGGGACTTTCAGTGGAGGAACAGGACATTGGGAATTGCTTTTGTGCACAAGATCTATGAGTTTTGTGCCTCCACGGTCCTCAAACCACTTTGAAAATCCTAGATTTAATTCAAGGGCACTGGTCATGCCTCTGGGCTTTTGTGCTGGGCTGAAGAGCAGCACCAAACCCAGTCACTGCTGGCAGCTGTGGAGCCCATGCCACCAGACCAGCACTCCAATCCACTGCTTCCAGTGGGGCTTTCATCACGTGTTGGGACAGGTTGTGTTGGTCAGGAGGAGTGCCAGGCACGGCTGTTACTGAGCAGCTGAGTAACACAAGTTCTGCCAAGTGGATGGTCTCTTTCTCCTGCAAAACAACAGCCAGAACTGAAATTGCAGCTCTTCCCTCCAGGTGGTGTGAATCAGGCTCAGCACCATCAGGGCTGTGAGAGAGCAGTGTGGACCTATCTTCATAAGTATAAGGGACAGAGTTGTGGCTGGTATTTGCCACCCTGTACCAGGTGCAAGAGCTGTAAACGGCTGCTTCTTGGCTTGCCACGGACTCTGTGAGGTGACAGAACACCCAGCTGCTGATGTGATTCGTGTGCACCAACTCCAGGTAACTTCCTGAAGGAGCTGACAAAGGTTGGCTACTTTTTTGACAACAACATTGCTCCTGGACTGCTGTCCTCAGATCAAACATCACGGTTCAGGAAAGAAATTGGTAAAGTGCATTATGCTTCCACTGCAGACTGCATAATAGATCCAGCTGCTGGGTCCCTGTGATGCCTTCTGGCCACGTGGTGACCAGCAAGGACAGAGGGGAGCAGCAGGAGCCTGTAGTGCTTCTGCATTGGGCTGCCACTTGGGCGGGTGCTGAAACTCTCAGCGCTTGAAGGAGCCCCAGAAGAAGGGCTTTAAAATATACTAAATTTCTATTAAAGGAAATTTATCAAATGCTTATTAAAGGAAAGACAAAATGGTCATGTTTTCCTGGTGCTCCCTCTGGTTCTCCTTCCACCTCTGAAGCCATCATTTGCCCTGGCCCACAGCTCCACGCTGCTGCCCAGATGGCTGCCAGCTGCCCCACTGCCTGCACGGCTTGTGCTTGCTCGCTGCGAGCTGCACACAAATGCACTGCTCTGCCTTTGTAAACAGGCTAAAAATACCGTGGTGCTGCTCCTCGGAGGGCCCGGGAGTTCAGAGAGGCTGGGAAGGAAGCCGGGGTCAGGCGGCCTCCGGGGAGCGGGCGTCACACGGAGGCACAGAGCCACGGGACGGTTCCCTCCGGCTGGAAAGGGAGCCGGCACATCAGCCACAGCACTGGTGTCCTGCTGCCCTGGCCCTGCTAGCCAGCGGTGCCAGCTCTGCTCAGATCAGCGTTCGTGGTGTGACCACCAAGTGCGCGAGATGTGACCCACAACGCCCCAGGGCTTTGCGCTCCCCTTTTGAAGAGGAATTCTTGTCTTTTCTGTACAACAACTGCCTGTGCTGGGTTTGGTGGTGCAGGTCCTGCAGAGTGCTGGCTTCTCCAGGCACTGCCACCCCGGTCAGCTGGGGTGACACTGTCTGCTGGGCCCCTTTGCTGAGGGTGCCCTGTGTGAGGCGTGTCTCTATATCCTCTGGGAAAGGAAGTCAGAACAGCCTATTCCTCCAGACATCCCATTTCAGAAGGCATCAGAAGCTAATTTTTGTTCTCACCACACCCATGTACCTCGTTAAGGGATGTGACTATCCTAACCACACCCTGGTCAGAGTAACCAGGACCCAAGTCTGAATGTCCCCTTCCAATGACACAGAAGCATGTTCCAACCAGAAACCTCATCAGTGGTAGCAAAATTCCAGTTTGATTCATATGTGTCATAGGCATTAAGACCTGGAATATTCTTGTATTTTGCTTCATTAGTGCTTAACCTTATTAGCTGGTGTGAGGCCGTGTGGCACAGAGTGAATCAGCAAAGAGCACCAGTGCCCTGTCAGGCGTCCTCTGTGTGCTGTGAGTGCCGAAAACACAGACCAGGGCTCAGCACTCATCTCGTAGCAATGACAGCTGTGGTCTCTCCTGTGCTCTAGGCAGCTGTACCCTATCTTCCTTCTCCATCCCCATCCCTCCACTGTAATGTAAGATTAAGTGTCCCCTATGTGAGCTGTGACAGTGGGAGCCAGGGGGCTGGGCAGTTCAGTCACAGACAAAGAGGGAATTGATTCAGAGCTGAGTGAGTTCATGTGATGGGCAATAAACACCTTAAAGCCCAAACACTCCACTAGACTCCTCTACCTGCCCACAACCGAAGGGAACTCCAAGCAGCTGAGCACTTGGGTGAGCTGGCATGAAGGAGGGTGCTGCCTTCCATGCACCCCCCGCCTGCTGTGGCAGGGCCCGGCCACATCACCCTACGGACTGTTCACTGCGAGGGAAATTCACACCGAGCTCAGTTGCCTCTGCTCCAGACAGAATGAATTCCACAGAGACATTGTTTTAAACAAAACAACCTTTGCTTTGCAAAGGAGTTTCAGTCTAAAAGAGTTCTGGTGCAAAAGCACTGGATTTAACATGCTTTTCCCATCGCCTCTGGCAAAACTGGGGCAGGGTCAGGGTGGTGTCCGCATTGTAGCACTCAGCAGTGCGCTTTGCACTGAGCTCACTCTGCCGGGCCGTGCTCCAGTTCATCCAGGATTTCTCCCTGATGTAAGCGTAGTGCTTCGAGTACCTCTGTGTGCTCATTCCTCTCCATCCTGCAGCAGATTTAAACTGTGCGTATCCTGTATTTAACCTGCCAGTATTCCTTGGTGGGACCCATGCCACCCACACCTTTGGCACTGCCAAACACCATCCCTGTGGCAGGCTCAGCTGCAGATGCTGATGTGAGATGGCAGTCGGCGAGGCTGCTGCTGAATACCGAGGGGGAGAGAAAGGAAGCGGCGTGTCAGAGCCCCGCCGGGATGCGCAGAGCGGCTGGAAGGAGCTGTGACCGAGCTGCTCTTTCCCAGGGAGGATTCTCCACCCCGTCCTGGGTGGGATCTCAGCCGTCCTGCTTAAAGCCGAGCAGATGGGGTTGGTTGCTCGCAGGATTTGCTTGCTCGCAGGGACACAGGAGTAACTTCTGCACAGGACAGTGACGCGCTGCAGTTCCCTCTCCCCATGGAAGGTAGGAGGAGGTTTGTTTTCTTTCCTTGGTCGCTCTATTTCTTTAAGGTTTTTAAACCAGCAATTAAGCTATAATGCAATTAGCCAGAAAACAAGGCATGAACTTGGGAGGGACAGCAAAGGTGTGGGTCTGGCTGTTCCCTCCTGGGATGTGCTGCTTCTATTTGGGCTCTCTTAACAGAAAACAGAAAAGTTTTTCTGTGATATGTTACGTTTAGAATTTGGAAGAAAATAATTAGTTACTAGAAATTTTGAGATCCAACACTTCAGCATCTGCAAGTCCCGCAGTGGGCATTCAGTGGTACAGCACAGCTGTCCCTGGAGAGAGGCAGAAGGTCCCTGCCTGGCCAAGGTCTGTCCTTTTGAGGGGAGCAGCCACCCTTCCCGCTGCCACCCGACTGGCTTCCAGCCCTGCTGCTCCCCAGGGATCACCGGGACCCTCAGTGCTCCCACAGGAGTCTTGCCCCTGCAGCGTGGGCACAGCCAGGGCAGGGAATGGCTTTCCCACAGGGACCAAGTCGGGTGGCAGAGCTGGGAAAACAGCAGCAGTGGGGACACTCTCTGTGGGACAGCTTGTCAGACCTCCAGCATCAGGGAAGGTCACCTTGAGCAACAATGCCTTTTCCTGAAAAGCAATAGCAAAAGTGATCTGTTTTCTGGGAGGAAAGAAGGCGAGAGCGGACCTTTGGGGCGGGTGCCTGAGCCTGCAGCAGTGTGTGGCTGCCTGTCACCCAGCAGGAGCAGGGGCTGGAGAGGCCAGTGCTGCTGCTCCAGGCCTCTGGGCTCAGTTGTGCTCCCACTCGTGTCTCCCAGGGTGGTTTCTGTCTCAGCTGGCTCAACCCCTCGGTTCCTCTCTTGCCTCGCTCCTGCTGCGAGCAGGTCCCTTTGCCAGGGCTGGAGCTCCCTGACAGCACCCCCAGCCCGTGGGAGCAGGAGCCCCATGCTGGGGCACTCCTGGCAATTCTCTGGCCATCATCTGGCCAGCCCCAGCTCCTGCCTTTGCCAAAGGCTTGCTTTGTAATGCCAAAACAATCCTACAGCAACTCCGACAGCTCTGTAGGAGGGTATTAAGCATCTGCGTGTCAGAAGGTGGCCTTTATTTTATTGCTTCATGTAAAACACTGTGTATTCTCTGGGCAGGAGAGGCAAGGGTTGCAGTGAATGTTTTCAGAAAGGGAATTAGTGTCATGTTGTCCCTTCCCAGCGACGCTCCCCTGTCAGACAGACCCTGGGGCCATGGCTGCCCAGCCTCACCAGCAGCTCTGCTCTCACATGGATCTTGGAGGACTCTTTGCCAGGACCACAACTGGGAATAGTACTGCATTTCTTGTCCTTTGCCTCTCTATAAAATAAATCAAGCTGAGTTTTCAAACCTCTGTTTGCTGATGCTCCCTGGCCAAGTTTCGAGTCAATTTATTTCTCATTGCTCTGCGTCACCCTGGCAATGTGCCGAGCACGAGAACTGGGGAGAAACACAATTAGTTTGCTGCATTTCAGGCCAGGGCTGAGCATCCATCTGTTGGTACACACAGGTCTCCCAGGCAGTAGTAAAGGTGTACTTTTTAAGGTAGAAAATTACTTGTGTTTTGGAAATGAATAAATTGTTGACATAAGCTAAGAGTGTCATGAGACAGGAATGGGTTCTGTTGCCAGGTACTCACCATAAGAGCATTATGCCCTGGAGTGCTGATGCAATGACCACTGTGGGAAGTGACCAGAGGGGTGCTGGCTGGAGGGCAGGAGGGGCCGAGCCCCAGGGAAGGACCCTCCTTCACCCATGACTGCTATGCCTCGGGGGCACTGGGCAGGGAGCAGCCACCATGCTCCTGCTCTCCTGTGGGCTCATTCCCTGGTGACAGCTGCTGGCAGAGCCAGTAGGAATGCAGAGAGGGTCAGTGGGGCTGCTGGGGTCAGCACTTCTGGCTGGCAGCACGGGTCCCCCCGTCCCCAGCTCTCGCCCTGTGGTCAGAGAGCTGTTAAGAAATGGGGAGGTGTTTCTGGGAGTGTTTTTGTGTGGATTGCTGTTCTTTTTGGTATAAATTTGCTGTTCCAGTTCTGAAATTAACCATTTCCAGGGTTCACGCTTCCAGGGTTAACGTTATCTGACACCTGCCAAAAACCTGGCCCTCCAAAAAATCTGACACTTGCCAAAAACTGGTCCAGCAAGCCTTGTGCAGCAGGGGGCTGAGCACACACACTGCCTGCTGTTCCCATCCCTCCTCCACCTCATCCTGCTTCCCTCAGTGCTCCTGGGAAAAGGCAGGACCTGGAGCTGTTGGAAGGAATGCTTGTGTGGGAAGGGAACTTGGCTTCTCTGGTGAATAAATCATATAGAATACGTAACCGTTTTGTGCACTAAATGAAGCTTTATGAAAGGCAGATACCAAGGAGAGGCCCTGTGACAGCTCGGGAGGTTTCACTGTGCTGCCTGACATCTTCTGGCACTGGAGCCTGGGCACCACTTGTGGGTCTCAGCCTGCTTCAGAGACCCGAAGTACCTGAAGCAGGGTGGGTGCTGCCCACCCAGGTTTCAGCTTCCCAGGGCTCTGACACTGCAGACTTTGCTGTTGTTTCCATCGTCCTCCAGGAGCAGGGAATTTGTGGGGGGCAGGCCAGTGGTGGGTGTGCAGAGGGTGCTTGTCTGAAGAGGCCGATGCTCATGTGGTGCACAGCAGCTTCCACTTTCCTGCCCAGTTCTGATCTTTCACACAGGAATGAGGATCTTCTTGAAATGTGACCTTTTTTCTCAGTTTTACTCCCCATATTTGGTATCTGTTTGTCCCTTCTTTCACAGAGCAGCCCAGTAATCAGATGACATCCCTGACTCATGCTGCCCAGACGTGCATGATGGGGCCTTTCTACTTGTTAGAAAAAGCCTATTGATTTAATTTCTGTATCATCATTCAGCTAATATGGAATGTGTCACTGATGGTGGTGCATGAAATCGAATGGAGTCTGAAAAAAAGGGTGAAATATTAAATAAACCTTGCCAAAGGATGGGGAGGAGGTGGAGGTGAATGTGCAGGAAGGGTACAGAGTGCCGTGTCTGCTGCTCCACCTCTGTGGTCGTACAAAGGCTGTGTGCCCCTGGCTTCTGGGAAATGTTGGCAAGGCCACATGAGCTGGTCAAACACCAGCACTGGTCACTGCTGGGGGACACTGGTTGAAAGCCATGCCAAATATGGCCCAAGCTGCACACCAGATATGGTCCCTGTCACCTGCACACCTCGGCCTGAGCAACGAGCTGTCATACATCCTCTCATCCTTACTCACACATACACGCAACACTAGCTGTTACACCTAAATACAGCTTTAGGTGTACAGAGGCACCTCAAGAGCATGTTACAAAGCAATCCAGCCTGGGCTGGCTGGCTGGGAGCTGTGGGAAAGGCCTGTCAGACATGGCTCTCCCTGGACTCTGGGGTAACTTGCCACTAGATGTCACAGTGTGCTTGGGTTTGCGGGGACCAGGAGTGCCACTTGTGCTGGGGACCCCCAACCAGCCCGCCCTGAGCAGGGCAAAACTACTCGCTAAATTCCCTTTGTTGGACCAAAGCACACAAATAGCATCTTTCTGTCTGTTTTTGTCTTCTAGAGCATTTTGGAAACATTTCTAGCTTTCATGTGCCACTCAGCAAGGTCTGAGAGACCAACAGGTGACTGGAGAGGTACACAGGGTGCCTGGCCACGGGGGTGACCCTGGTGGGACCCCTGCCCTGGCAGGTACCCAGTGGCTGTGCTCCCACTGCAGCTACAGCAGAGATGTAGCAGGAGCTCACTGTCTGTGTCCCAAAGCTCCTGCTCCAAGGGGGACAAGTTCTGCCACAAGGCAAATGGAGGCTGGCACTCGTACAGCTGCCTGGGGCTGACCTCTGCCTAAACCATCCCAAGTGGATATTTATAGGCACACAGGAAACCATGCCGGACCCTGCACTTCCTCTCCCATCCGAGCTGAATCTTTAATCAGCTGGGTAGCACAGGGAGCATTAATTTTGTGTTTTTCCATTGAGCATTGTGCTGAGCAGGGGTAGAATATGTACGTGGTCAGCTTTGGGCAGGCTGGTGATGGGATAGGCAAGTCATCTTCTGAACTTGTTACAGCTCTGTAAAAAACTTTGTATGTTATTAAAAGACTAGGAGTATTTTAGAGTGAGAAGCATTTTCTGAGTAACTAAAGCAATGACAGCATTTAAAACCGCCTGTTTGAAGTGGTTTATGTACAGACCCAGGCCACCCCACTCGCTGCATGCTGGCAGTTCTTGGGTGAAGTGTAGCTGTTGAATTAATGATGGCAGCACGCCGTGGCTTTCATTCGCCACCAAAATCAAGCATGGCTTTGCCAATCCAAGCCTGAACAAATGACACTGCCAGGGATGCACAGTGGGATTCTTTCCTTGTGTTCTGTGGCATCTCTGATCTTGAGATCAGGGTCTGCCCAGCCTGAGCAGGGATACTGTGCCTTGGATGCTGGCCCAGCCTGGAGAGCAGCTCCCCAGGCAGCCCGGTGCTCCCTCGCTGCTCCTCGTGTACAGGGCGTTGGGTGGACTCGGATGAGCAGGGAGGGGAAGCAGGGCTGTGCTCCGTGTGTGCAGAGGGGACCCACTGCCTGTACCCCCGAACCTGGGGAAATGTAAATACAGCCTGTGACCTGGCTGTCAGACACCGTGCTGCCCAGGCACCGAGCCGCGTCTGCTCCCTGCCGCAGGCAAGATGGATGGGCTGTCCCTGCAAGCCACTCGCTGCTGCTAATTTCCACCCCATGAATCTTCCTGACCAACAACACATTATTGCTTTCCTTGGTCTGGGATTGCCTTTCCCCTCTTCCCTGGCACCAGTCCAGAATATCTACAAATCTTACTTAGTCACAGTTAATGACTGTGCCTTAATATCAGGAGTCTCCCGAAATACTCCATGTGCTGCTCTTTCCTCAGAGAATGAGAGCTGAGCACACTGTCATTGCCACCCACCAGCAGTAGCCATCACAGCAGAAGGTGCCTGAGCAGAGCCAGGTGCTCCCCCAGAGAAGAAGGATTTGCTGTGCTGCAGGGCTGGAGCCCAGTTCCAGCTCTGGGGAAGCGGTGTAGCCTCACAGCCTTCCATAAATGCATCACCACAACCTGGCTCCTGCTCCAAGCAGCCAGTGCCAGGTGAGGCCAAGCCCCAAAGACACCCCAGAGTGCTCCTTCTTGGAGGTATGTGTGGCATAGCAGGGTGGTATTACAGATTCACTGCTGTAGGATAGTGCCGGGTCTTGGAACAACAACTTTTTGAGAAAAAACCCCAACATTAAAAAAAATTAACCTAAATCTAATTTTCTGCAGTTATCACCAATCTCGGTTATATTCTGCAGCATGACCAAACTGCTGCAAGCCCCCACACTAGTATGTTAAATATGTCCCACTGTATGTATTGAATGTGATTTCCAGACACCGAGGGCTTCTGGAGCAGAGTGCAGATAAGGGTGTGCAGGGAGGCAGCTGCCCAAGAGCTCTGCAGGAGCAATCTGTGGGCACAGACACCTGAGTTTCCTTCCACTTGTTGGGTTTTTTCACTCTTTTTCTGTCCTGTCACCCTCAGGTGTGTCAGCTTTTGATTTGCACCAGCCAAAGAGCTGATTTGGAGCCTGGCCATGAAACCCCTGCAAGACAAGCCCAGGGCAGCGTGGCTGTTAGCCCAGCTCTGGGGAGGACCCTGCAGTGGGGCCACAGGGCAGGTCCCCAGTGTCCCACAGCTCGTCCGTGCTCACAGCCAGAGGGTTTGACACTGCTTCTCTCCTTCCCTGGGGCTGTGTGGATGCTCCTGGAAATGAAGTGCATTCACTTCTCCACCTCCTGAAGGCAGAACCAACTTTTCCCCATTAATTCCCCTCCCCTGTTGGCTGGGAATGCAGCACAGACTCATGCTGCGTTCCCCATGGCTGAGTGCAGTGCCCCAGAGCTGGGATCTGCTGGTGCCAAGGGGCTCTGCAGTACCAGCAGTAAGGAAAGTGCTCCCTCATTGCTTCTGGGCTCTGCCTCAGAGCTGCCCAGCTCCTTAACGTCCTAAAGTCACGTGCAGGGAGTTTGTCTGTCTAAATCCCTGGTATATGATGTCTGTTGAGGGCAGCACTGCTCTCCCAAGGAGAGGAGCTGGAGCCTGCAGTGGGCAGTGCCCTTGGGCCCCCATCCCAGCGCCCCACGAGTGTCTGTGGGTCCTGCAGCGGGGCTGGGCTGGGCTGGATGCACCTTCTGCATCCAGTGTCCCAACAGCGAGGGAGTGCAAGCACAGACCTGGCTCCTGGGGTGTAGAGCTTGTCCAGCTCAGGGAAAGGGAAATTCCTCCCTTTCTGGCCTTTGCTGGAAGCAGCTGGAAGGCAGGGATTGCCACGGCTCTGCCCCAGGGGCTGCACCTTCCCAGGTGAGGGGCAGTGATGACGGATGCCCCACACCCTGCAGGTTTCCAGCTGGGAAAACCCCTCAAGCCATTCTGTTCCCAAGGAAAGTGCACAGGAGAGGAGCTGCCCAGTGTCTGCCTGAAGTATCTGGCTCACCATCAAACCATTTGAGTCACTGGACATTTCTCCCTTCCTGGGGACGCCCAGCTGACTAGAGCCTGGGATCCATCTGCACAGTCAGGCAGGGCAGCGAGCTGGAATGAGGAGCCCAGCTGGGTGTGAATAGGAAAGGCTTTGCCTGGGATCCCAAGACTGCTGAGCTTTTCAAGGCAACCCATGAGTGCACACAAGCAGAGCCCACGTGCATCCCAAGGTATGGGACTCACCCTCAGCTTGGCCTGGAGTCGCCGCAGCAGCTGGCACAGGAGCGATCTGCTGCTGCCAGGAGAAGGGAGCACACGATGTTCAGGGAGGAGAGGTCAGGTCTCTTCCTGTTTAGATGTTATCAAAAAATGCTTGAGCATTTTAGTGGAAAAATGACTGAGGGAACCATCCAAATTAAGAAACAGGAAATACTGCACTAGCATAAATATAATTTTGACAGCTGAAATGAGTGGCAAGTGGTTGCCAGGTAGGGCTGGTAAAGGTGCTGCTGGGCCAGCAGCTGGTGGGGAAGCTCAGCAGCCAAGGGGCAGGTTCTCACTGCCAGGCACAGGGACACACCTACCCAGCAGTGTCATGCCAGGTGCCAGAGCCAAGTCACTGGGTGTCTTTCACCTCAGGGTCTCTCAACACAGTGCCAACAGTCAGCAAGATGTGTCCTTCAAGGGGAGGACTCCTCATATTTCCAGCAGTGGATATACTGAAAAACTAAGGCACTAAAATCAGAATTTTTATGGAGTATAAATAGCAGGAGACTTCCCCGTGCCAGGTTACCTGTGTGATATTAGCTGTTCAAATCTGATGTCAGCCCTGCTCTTGACTCTCTCTCCCCTTCAGCAGATCACGGAAGCTCCCCAAGCCCCTTTCCAGCCATATGTTGAGTTGATGTAATGCTGCTTCTAAGTCTGTGCAATTACTCAATTACTCCTGCATCTGATTGCAAGTAATATGCCCCCAGGGCTTTGGTTCAGTTTTGCCCATTGATATGCTGTGTGACCTTGAGCACCACATTAAATATACTTTCAATATTCAAAGTAATTTTGTTCATTTATGCCCGTGATCATGCTATCCAAACTCCTACTCTGCTCCCACCTTTCCAAGCAGTGTCTGCTTGTTATTTATTGCAAAATTTAAGGATAGAAGCTAACCTAAAATACAAAAGAGATCTGGGGGCCTATGTTCCATTCAAATTCACCTCAAGCAAGTTTCAATGGAGTTTGAAGAGCCTAAGAAATGTAGATACTTCTGAAAATGTCACCCTAGCTGTACCTGCAGGCTCTGACATTCCACAGACACCTGAATTACTCAGGCGAGTTCCCCTTGCTGATCCAACCTGATGGCTGCAGAGCTGGCAGAGCATTAAGTATGCACATATTTAATGTCTGTTCCTGCTGGAGGGGGAGGACGCCTCAAAGTGAAAACTGCTGTGCATTCAGATGTGTCCTTCAAAACTGAGATGGGTCTGCTCAGCCTCAAGCTGAGTAGCAACAGCTACCCCTGGCTGCTGGGGCACGATTTGGAGGGGCTGTGGGGTGCTGCTTTCTTCCCTGTTCTGTGCACTGGAGGGGTGGGCTGTGCAATCAAGGAATGGTGTCTGTTTGCAGAGAGGTCTGCTGGAAAAACGAGCGGCCAAAGGAGAAGTGTGGACAGAGTATCCTGTCACTGGGGTTGACCCCTGACTGATGGTACAAGGTTTTGAGAGTTCTCTTTGCATGTACACAGGAACAACTGTGGTTTTCCCTTTACCTTTGTTGGAAGATGGCTGTGAAATAGCATGGTCAAGAGGCAAAGCTGCTTTCTGAATATTTTAAGAACTTTTGCCTTGGTTTTATGTTGGTTAAGAGTACATGAGACTTGGAAAAAACAGCCAGTATGGATTTACCCTGGGACCATTCTGGGAATAAGCACATAAAAATAACCCTTTCCTAAAAATGTTCTTTAGAGCCCCACCCTTCAGGAATGATCTTCCCTGCATTGACCCCAGCCTGGACAGCACTGGCAGACCAGGGCTGAACTTCAGCTCTGGTTCACACTCAGCAGTTCCTTCTTACAGTGCAAACAGCTCCCTGGAGTCAGAGGTGGTTTGCTGAGGAACCACATACCAGAGTGAGTGAGGACTGCAGAGTCTGGCTGCCTGTCAGCCCAGCCCAGTGAAAGCCATGGACTGGGGACAGGAGATGGGAGTGACAGCAGCAGCAGGATCTGCTCCCCACTTGCTGCTCCTCTCTGTGCCTGTAGTGCAAAGTTAGACTGCAACATGAGTTGCAGGTAATGTCAGCACACCTGTACACAGGAGCGCTGCTGGGCAAGTTCCTTCTTTGAATCTGTAAAGTGCTTCATGCTCCCTGCCTTGTGAAACAACACTGAAACAGTGTGATGTGTCGTTTCTACAAATGCTCCAGCTTCTACACACAAGCCTCAAACCACTGAAACAGTCACCCAACATCAGTGAAGAGGAGGGCAGTGATAGACTTGAATGCTTTAAACAAGTAAAGCTACAGACTTCAGCTGTGCTCTGATTATTTTCTTTGAATTTGCTTCCTTTCCACTGCTTTTTTTATACTGAGACATAAATAATCTTAAATTCCAGATCACCCATGGGTCCAAAATTTAGCTGTAACAGGGACTTCTGCCAACTTTTACAAAAGGATTTTGCTAACATGAAAGAAAATAACTCATACATAATAAACACTCCTCCTGACCCACGTTATCCTTTTGCATTTAAGGTCAAACATCTCTGAAAGGAGGGAAAAAAAAAAAAAGATAAAGGAGATGCAGAGAGTCAGCTGCAACAACAAACCAAACCCCTGCATGAAGGTCCTCCCATCACGGCTGTTCACAGCTGCCACTACATTTTTTCCTTGGCCTGAATAATGTAAATACTGGGCTGGGGAGTGCTTTCCTTTACACTGGTGTAAATCTAGGCTGGAGCTCCAACCTTGACCTGGCCATGCACACACTTTATCCCTGGCAGCCCTGCCTCGGGTAAGGGACCTGCTTCCTCAGAGGAGCTCGCCATCCTTTGATGCTCGCTGCTGTGTTGAATAAAGGGCTGAATTCCTCTTGTTTCTTGAAATAAACTTGCAAACCCCTTGACCTTCCTGAGCTGGAGGAATATGTTTACAGATTGTTTAATTCCATTTGTCTTCCTGAGCGTGTGAGAGGGACAGCAATGTGGTTAAGGGAAGGGGAGCTGTGCTGTATGACCAGCCTCTTTTGATATCAGAGACAAGACACTGATGAATCCAATCCACTTTGAAGGGTACAGCCATTCCCATTACTTTTTGGAGGAGGAAGGAAAGGAATTATTTACTGGAGTCCCCTATAATTTTGCTTTATATGAAGTTCATGAGGCAGCAGTGTAACTGTGTGTTTTGTTATCTATTCTGACGACGTCTTCCAGGACACCGGTGCTTGTGGACTTCTAGAAAAACATCAGGAGGTAATTCTGCAGCAGCAGCTCTTTTCTAGTGTTACACCATCTAAACACATCTCCTTTACAGTTTGCTGCCTGAAGTCAGGGGAGCCAAGAGAAACAAAGTTTATCAGAGGACAAGAGGCAAAGCACAAGGAGGGAGGTTACTGACGTACCTAAATTAAAGTGTAGAGCTTTATTTAAAGGCTGTAGAAGCTGGAAATAGCTGTTTAAGACAGAAACCATCTTTTTTCTGAGGCCTGGGAGGCACTGGGAGGCCTCATGGGTGTCATCACCAGGTACTTGTAATAATGTCACTATTTCCAGAAGTCTTGGCACGAGCAGCATGGCAGGAGAGGAATTGTGAAGGGTAGCTGACTAAGGATAATGGATAGTAGGATGAAATTGAGAGGAAAAACTTAATTGGAATTAACTAGCTGAGAAAAGCCTCTTGATCTGTCAGACAGTGAAATTGCCTCTCAGGAGCAATGGTATAGTCTCAACCACATGGGCATTTAAAGCCAGTCTAATGTCTATGATTCCCTGAGTTAACTGGAGTATCTCAATAATTGGAACTGACACAAAGATTTATCTTCTTTGATTGACTAGCTTTCACAGAGGCTCATCTCTTTGTGGTGCTGCACAGAGCTTTCGGGGCAGCTGTTTGCACTTAAACTGCCAGGAGCTGACAGTGTGTATCCATTTCAGCTCTTCAAATGTGTTCTTTGAAAAAACACTTAAATCGCTGCAATAGACAGTGCAAATCAGTCTGCAGGAAAATGGAGCATCCTCACCTGGGGCTCGGTGCTGTAAATCTCCCCGTGCCGCTGCTCGGCCGTCCTGCGGCAGCAGAGCCATTTAGGTGCATTACTGCCAAACGCACCATCAGCCTGAAAAATTGGGCTGATTTGGCCGAGGCAATAAAAGGAAGAGGTGTTTTGCCAAATGTATAAAAACAAATGGTTGGTATTTCAGCGGTTACAGCAGAGTAGGATTAATCACACTGAGATGACGGAAATGATCTCCCGTGCTCATTTGTTCTGATTTCAGAAGAGAGGGCGATGGCTGGCCTGAAGGGTGAGGTCCTGTAAGGGCTTTTGTGTTTGGATTTGCCCATTCATTCAGCTGCTGTATGACCTTGTGCACATCTCCTCTCTGACTTTGCCTTCTCCCTTTCAGCAAAGCTCTTCAGAGGAACACTTTCCCCTGTATTTTGGTCCTTCCTGGAGTGTGCAGGTAGAACCTGAGAAACAAGATGCCTCTTTTGCTATGGAGAAGTAGAGCACGTTGGAAATCAGAATTTATGGAAATATTAACTCCCAAGCTGATTAATGTGTGGATTTACAAGCTAGGGATAACCACATCAGGTTGGACACAAGAGAGGAATAAGCTGCTGCTGCCAGAGATGAAATCCACTTGGCCTGTTTGCTGGTGGCAGCACCAGAACCAGCTGCAGGTCACAGCTTGTGGCTGCTGCTTCATGGCTGCCAGGCTGTAGAGGTCTGGCTCACAGCCTGCCTCCTCAGCTCAGAGCCGCAGCCTGTCCCAGCACACCAGCCTGTGGGCATGCATTTCGGAGGAGAAGAGTTACGCAACCTCAGTCTGCAGGGAGAGAAGCCAGAGCAGCACTGCTGGCTCTCCTGCAGGTTTCCTTTCAGCTCCAGCCCAAAGGCACAGCTCCACTCTCCCTCCAGTGTCTGCCCCACCTGGAAAAAGGGAGCTCTGTGCCCTGAGGTTTCTGTGATGCTTCACACTGGCTGAAGTCTTGCTCTGCCTAAACCTTCCAGGTCACTAAACCTTTCAGGTTCTCAGTGCTCAGCTCAGTGCTGCCTAAATGACCTAGTTAGGTAAATTAATGTAAATTAAATATGCTCATGTTTTCCCTGGAATGCTGTCAGGTATATGAGGATAATATTCTGACTTCCTTTTTAAGGGTAACTGGTTATAAAGGGGTTTCCATCCCATTGGAACATTGTTTTTTAAACTACTCTTTCTTCTGCTATGAAAAGTTTAGATTAAATATATCTATACAAAGTCAGGGAGGAAAGAAACTGAAAATTTAAAGTGAAAATTAAGGAGGCAGTTGATGGTAAATGGTTATTTAAAGACTGGGAAACAAAAAAAGGAGAAAAGAGTAAAAGCACACTTAGAGAAATGGGCTGTGGGCAACACATGCAAAGCTAGAGCCGACTGGTACCACAAGGAGTTTTACATGGATGTGTATTCCTTATTACACTCTTCTATTAAATTTCTTCATTCCCTCTATTGTTTGTAAAGTCTCCTCAGGAGATCATCTGTTCTGCTGAGCTGGGCTGTGTCTGCATGTGGGCTCTGGGATTATCAAATAAAATCCTTTTCTCAGAGGGCAAATGCCCTCTAGCCCAGAAAGGCCTCAGTGAACCAGCTGGGGCCAGGCAGGTGTGACACAGAGCCCTTGAGCTGAGCCACATCCAGCCCTGGTGGCCACCAGGGTGTCCTGGGGAAGGCCCTGCTGTTCAAACATGCCCTGGTGGGAGCAATGAGCTCTTGGCTCAGAGGGCTTTGCTTCTGCCCCACCATTCCCAGGCTGGTTTCCCACACCTGTTCTCCTTCAAAAAGTCCTTGAAGAGTGCTGGCCTGACACTGCCAGCTCGTCTTACAAGCCACAAATCCTGCTGCTTCTCATGTTGTGCAAGAGTGCAAATAAATATTAGTTGTAAAATGATTCAGTCTTTGTGAAACCCAGATAGACCATTTGGCTTTTAATAGCATCAGCCCCGAATTACACGTCTGGACTAGACACAGCGCAGAGATTAATTTCCTTTAATTTGTTCCAGAGCAACTCACAATTTAATTTAACTGAGCAGTTCCTTGTTCTCTTACTCTGGAATGATGGATTGTGAAATGCACTCCTTTAAATTAATCCAGACACTTGATTTTTGTCAGCAGAGTAATCTTTCTCAGCGGTATGCTAAGCATGCTTTTAAAAGGTATGGTGAATATGAATGATATGCACTTGGTTGATGATTTAAGTGTTTACACTTTCCAAACATCGCAGAAAAAACAAATATGGCTTAGCTGCATTTTGCTTTATAACCTTTCAGAAGTAATCATTCAAATAACATCAAAAGGACTTAAATGGATTTCTAAATTTGATGGTACATGTGAGGGCAACTCCCTTCTCATCAGAGAACCATGATTTTGAAATGGGGCAGAGCAAAGCTTAGCTATTTCTGATTGCAGGGCTTCCATAGATCATCCAGAAAGATTTCTATTGGAGCCATTAATGGTAAAATATTTCATGTGGGTGCTGTCACTGCTTACGCTGGCTTGATGTTGCAACAGAGCAGTGTCTTTTCCTTTTTTTTTTTTTTTCTTCCCCTTTTGCTGTTTTTACTTCTTAAAGATGAAGTGGGGCAATTCTGGAGAGGAGCAAAAAGGCTGTGTATGAATATTTGTTTTTCTATACTGCCTCCTTTAGAAGAACTGCAAAAAGTTATAGTGAAGTTGAGTAAGTGATGTTGATGTAAACCAACCCATCAGGTCCTATCAGCCCAGGCACTCCCTCACTCTCTGTTATCAGAGGTAAGGACTATCTGAATGCCACAGCTAGAAACTGCACTGTGTTCCTGTGCCCAGCTGGAACCTGGCAACAATAGTTACTCTTAAATGTGGGGAGACAAGGCAAAGCCTCCTGTCACAGAAATATGTGGCAGTGCTTTGTAGGCAAAGGTAAATGTCCCTAAACTTAGCAACACATGAACTGCAGCACACACCTACCCATTCATTCCCGGAAGGTTTACACCTACAGAAAAGGGCACATCCAACCTCTGGGCTGGCTGAGATCTGGGTTCCTACTTTGCATGTAGTGGCAGCGTGTTGGAAAGGGTGTTTGGAATCAGGCAGCCTGAATCCTTTTATTTCTCTGCCACTGGCAGACATAGGGATGGTGTCTTCTTTGCAAAAGAGATTTAGATCTTACTGAGATAGCCTTGTAGTATGCAAAATATTAGGTAAAGATGTTTCACAGAAAGTGAGAAGTTGCTTTTCTGCAGGGCACAACTTACAGGTGTTTACATGTGCTGGCATCCTAATATTGACAGAAAAATGTGCTTTTTTCTTGGTCCTTCTAAAGCCTTTTACATAGGGAATGCATACTTGACTTGTTACCTTACCTATGTAGCTAATAAGTACCGTGTTCCTTCCAATCCTAACTCTGCCCCAGCCTATGACATTCCTCCCAAGTAATGTTGTGGGTACTTGGCAAGCAAAGGAAATGCGTGTGTGTTTCCTGCCAGTCTGACTTAGCCACCATTGCTTAAAATAGAAGGTGAAGATTCACAGTGTGCTTCATGCTCCTTGCCAGCCCTCTCTCAAGACAACGCTGTTGTGACCTGTCAACTCCATGTCCTCTAATAGCCTACACAGCCAAGCCATCCAAGGAAAAACTGTTTGGCTCAATAAAGGGGCTGTGTTATGCCTGGACACACCTAAGAATGGATGCAGCCTCCCATCATAGGTGGACTGGCTTTGCTCCAGTCTTAGGCAAGGACTGAGTGCTGCTGAAATCTGAAGTGAGCTAAAGCACATCGATGTCTTTTGATGTGAAGTGCTTTTATGAACAGGTTTTATTGGTTTGGGTGCTTCAGTGTCAGTATTTCTATTTTGAACATCTTAGCAGTAATCTTCTTCAAATTCAGAATGTGTGAAACACTCTTCTGTTGAGTTTTGAAAGTCTATTATAGCCAAGCAGTAAAATAACCAATGCAAAGGCTTTGAGGTGTTAAAACTAAGCTTTACTGGCCTTGCTCCTTTTTCAAAACAGAAATTGATTATTAAATTGGTTTGCAGTGTTGCCTGGATAGTGGATGCCTTTACACCCATCACCTGATAGTGGAGATGTTATGGAAGATAGAGCCATGTATCCTAAATGTGCATTAAATTAGAACTAAAATCCAGCTGGCTTTTGTCTTTACACTGCTGTGTGACAGGAGCACTGGCTCAGTCAGTCTCAAGACTTGGGCTCACAGCCTTTCTCAGAACCAGCAAAGGTTTGCTAGCCAGAATGGGTGCTGTCAGTGCCTCCAAGAGAGGAATCTGCAAGCAGCTGAGAGATGTCACAGAGATGAAAGGACCAAAAATTGGATATTGATGTCTTCAGTAGTGACTTTGGGTTCGTTGTCATCCCCTAAAACCAAATCACAACTAAACCATACCTAAGGCAGCTAAGGCTTGGTGTCTCAGGCAGTCACACTGTGCGTTCCCAGCTTGTCTCACAAGAGCTCTCTCACTGGGGCGCTGAAAGCTCCGTGTCGCTTGCCAGGGGCTTTGCATGAGCTGGTGTGAGCTGCAGGCCACTCGATCACTCGGCACTGCTGCAGGGCTGTGCTCAATGTGGGTCAGCCAGCTCGGGTACTCTTGACATTCCTGGGTGTCTTCTAAACATGTAATGCTGATAGAAATGTTGTTTAAATATTTGTGAGTTATTTAAAAATAGTGCGTCAAATAAGCAGCCTGGTGACGCCCGACAGATCCCTGGCTCGGACAAGTGCCTCGGTGGAGAAGGAAGAGGTCAGCACGAGTTATGTACACAACTCAGGCTCTGACGAGAGCCATGCTGCATCCATAAAACCCAGAGCCTGCTGGAAAGCCCCCGTGCATGGGGGGTCCCGAGCAAGGGAGAGCGGTGGTGCTGCGTGGCTGCAGTTGCTCTCGATGCTCTGGCCTCGAGCGGGTCCATGGCTGGGGCAGGAGGCGCTGCCTGGGGTTTGGCCACACCCTGGCTCCCAGGAGCTGGGACAGTTGGGTTGTGGAAGCAGAAATGCTTTCTGCGACCTGGAGGACAGGAAAACTGTGCCAGCATCCCCACCCCATCCTGAGCTCTTTAGGCTCTCTTAATACTTCCCCTGCTTGGTGCCCATCTCTATATTTAGAGAACTAAACTTCAGGAACAGGGAGTGAATTTTCCATCCAACCATGGAACTCTTTCAGTAGTTTCTTCTCAGTATTATTAGACAGAGCATTTTAGGTCAGCACAGGTGGGTGCTGGAGAGAGGGGAGATGGATTCCTGTGATAGTCAAGAGAGTTGGACGTTATCTATTCATTATTTTAAATATTTATTTCCAGAGCTCTAATATACTCCTAAAATATTTTAAAAGCTGATTTTATATGTCAACTTTATTCCCTTCTTTCAGTAAACAATTATCATGCAGAGAATAAAACAAGCTCCCAGGCATTGCTGAGATACATTGTAGCCTAAGCCTACTATAACATATGAATCTGCTTTTATGTTGCCTTTTAAATTGATTTGACATCAATTCCAGGCCTATTGTAAAAATGAGATACATGATTAGAGCAACACTGTCATCTTTCCGAGGTATTTCCACTTTTTAGAGTTGCTGCAAAGGAAATGATTTTCAAAGCACTCAGAATATTGACCTGTTTCTTGGCTCTTGTCACAATCCATAGACTGGCTGCAAGGGGAGCCCCTCTGTAGTTCCATGACTAGACAGCACATCTTGTACATTGGGAAAATGGATTTGAACGTTGCTACTGCAATTTTACACTTTGCCTTATAAATACTGATCTGCAGGTTCCTTTTTTTTTTTTTCCTCCTCATTGGTTGCTTTATTCTTGTTCCCTTTGACATCTTCTTCTCATTTAAAGCACCAGAGTGAAAAGCCAAAATGAGTCTCAGCTTCTCTGAGGTCCAGATACAAGCTGTGCTGCTTTTCAGATGAAAATGCTAAATATACTTATGGAATCTATTGAGGCTATTTATCAAAATCTTTTGGCTGTTATTTCTCCCAAACAACAATTGCATTTTCAGAAGTTTACCATTGGCCTAACATTAGTGATTCAAATGAAAAGCTTAAGCATCTATCATAGAAATGAGCACATATAAAAAATCCACAGAAATAGAATAGCAGTGTTTTCTGAGAAGGTCTCAAAGATTTCAAGGAATTATTTCCTGATGATAAATTTGAGCCAGGAAAAGAGCAAAGGGCATCAAATGTATCATAAAATCAGTGTATAATCCATAATGATTGATTTGGCTCAAATTGACCACCATTACTTTTTCCTTCTCTGTTATTGTCACATTTCTGGAAACAGATTGGTTAATATTTGGCAAATAATGAAACCTTTTCAGCTTATGGGGGGATGCAAACTGGTCAAGGTCACTGTGGGATTAGTTGCTCATACCAAACAGCAGAACTATAGGTAAGATCTGCTGGTCTCCAGTTATTCATCTGGACAAAATTATGGCTTCACAAATGCTTGAAAATAATGAAGCAAGGACGTGACCGTGGCCAAACTGTGGAGAATTCAAGCCAGTATTTGTTAAATCTATTTAATCATTATTCTATCAAAATCTAATTACCTTTCAGATTTTACTATTCTAATATTCAATTTCACCAATAAATTGCCAAAATTTCCAAATGTTTTACATTCTAGAGCTTCTTATCTATGGGAGTCAGCATACCTTGCTCTCTTGTAACAAAACACTCCATGTTCCTTTGCATCCCATTGCTCACTCCAGTGGCAATTCCACACCACTGGTAATAACTCTGGACCACCAGTTCCCAAGCTCTGACACTCAGGTGGCTTTATTGCTCTGGCATCTCTTTAGCTCAAAATCAAGGAGGTCTTGAAAACACTCACAAGCAAACCTGTTCTCAGGGGATTTCCAGATCTGACTGCAGGCACAGATAAACTCAGGATAGTCTTTGTTCCGATATGGCACTTGCCTGTTGCTGCTTCCTGAGCTGTTAGCACATATTGTTAGAAACAGACACTGTCTTTTCATGTGCAAAATCAATTTGCTAAAATTAGGAGGTACTGGCTTTTGCTGATTGGCAAAAAATTGATCTGCCCAGCTGCTTTGATTTGTTGCTGGAATGAGCATCCACTGGGCCTTTGAAGAATCCTCTGTCCAGCCACTTTGTTCAACAGCTGTAATGAAGATAGGAAGAAAGGTAAGCATGGTCAGGCAAGAAACTGCTACTTTTCAAGAACCATGACTGGAAGAGGATGCAGAATTTGGATACAGATCCCACTTCACTCAGTCTTGGTTCACAGCAGTATCACAGCAATGTCTGATCTCCAGAGGAAAGGGCTGAGCTCTCTGTCAGTCTCTGAGTCACGCCACCTGCTTAGCCAGGGACGGTGGCACGCTGCAGGCTCTTGAGGAGTTTTCCACTCTGACACTGTTTGCCCACACACCAGACTCAAACCCTGGTGAAACAGTGGGGCTGCATCCGAGAGGAGGGTTCCTGTTTGTGCCAAGCACTGGCTGAGGAAAGGAACAGCTCGGTGTGGGTTTGTGAACAACTTCACCCCTGCAGGCCTGCTCATGTGTCAGAGGGACACAGCAGCACAGAAAGTGATTCCTGTTGGTTATTTCATGCAAAGGGTTTTATTTCTCAAGTGTCAAAGTGTCATTTCTAGAATGGATCATCCATCCATGCCCCCATGTCAGCCCTTTGGAGGTGTACTGGTAAGACATAGAGTGAGCAGTCTGGGTTTGTTAATTTATTTAAGTAGCTGAAAACGTCCTGGTGAGTTTATTCTCTTTATGTGCTGCTGAACTGACAGTGACTCCGAGCAGGAATGAGGTCCCCGGGGGGTGCCTGGGCTGCAGAACCCCTTCAGAAGACAAAGGACATCACTGACTGTATGTTGGGTCTCGGTGCTGAGACAGAGGTGAGCTGCTTCTGTCCCTAATTTCTCCCTCTGTGTAAAACATCCATGCTGAACAGTGGCAGCGAGGGCTCTGTGGAACTCTCCCATCCAGGTCACCAGAAGCAGGGCAGAGGGCTGTGAAACAAGGCTTTGTGAATCAAAGCCAGGTAAAATCTGTGGCTTCTTATGTGGGAGCAGTTGAAAGAAGATACTTTTCCATACAGTTCCACACATATTACTTAGAGCAACTTCATCTATTTTGTGATGTTCTGTCTCCTCCCATGTGTTTATCTGGCTCTCCCACATCATGTAATGTCTTTGGCAACAACCACCACTGTCCAAGGCAGGACACTGTGTTCACTAATGCCTGGGACCCGTGCTGGTTATGCGTGGTCTTACTCTTTTGGGTTTGTTTCTCACATGAAAACCCTCAAGAGTTTCCTTCTAAGGAACATTAGTCTCAAAAATTTACTCTGGAGAGTAGCAGATTCTAGCCTGACTGCTTTGCTTGAAAAAACATTTTGTCATTTCTGAAATAATGTTACTTTGAATAAAAACCCAAGAATTACTGACAGTGCCTCTGTGTGGTGCATGTGAAAAGAGCTAAGAGTTATCTGTTCCCAAATATCTCAGGTCCAAATACAAGCAGGTGCAATCTAAAAGCTTCTTCAGGACCATTTCAGCAGCTTATTCATTCCACTATGCAGGGCCTGCTCTTGCTGGAGTGCAAATAAACCAAGCCCAAGTTCTCTTATGATTGTAGAGAAGCATTTTAATAACAGAGATGACAAAAGCTTTTAGAGAGTATTCTTTACTGGGAGTAGGAAATGTAAGAGATTACAAGCAACATTTTTTTTTTTTCCCTCCAACCTATGCAGAACTGTTTTTTTAAGCTTCAGCAGTTAGATGTTGACTTTAACTTGAACTTTTTTTGCAGTATGCTTTCAATCCAGTTATATTTATCCAAAGCATTGACTACATTTTGGAAGAGGGAACTGAAACAGAGCCTCCAAGGCTGTGTTATCGATCGAGTGCTTTCCTTCCTCGGGAAGGTCTGTTTGTGAGCACAGATTTTGCTCTGTTCCTCAAGTACCCTGGCCAAGGCTTGCAGGTTAAAGCTTTCATGTACAGACTTCAGAAGTGTCCGTGGCTCTGCCTTCAATGTCACCTTTGCTTTTAAGTGGCTCTTGAGATAGGAGAAGAAGTTAAGTGATTGAGAAAATCAAAGTGCTTACTCTGCTCGTTTTTCTTGGCTGTTAGGGGGTCAGAGCTGTGATTTCACTCTGGGCACCCTGTTCCCTGCACTAGGCAGTTAAATTCCTCCATGCTCTGTTCCTAGGCATGAAGGTTGGACACAGTTTTCCGACTCCATGCACCCACTACATCTCTCCTGAGCTTTTTCATGCTAAGTGGTCTCGGTGAATCTATGAAACAAGAAGTTAAGGGTTTTGTTGCTACATTCTCTCACCGACATTTTAGGAACTTCACTAGTTCTGAAAGAATTCTTCAATTTGTTTAGTCTAACCCTAAGAGTTCCTGAGAAAATCCCTGGAATTCATCACGATAGCATAGTGATTTCCTCTTAAAAATGCTTGACTTTTAACAACAGAAGGCAAAAGCTAAATTCCAGCTTGAGATTTGATGTGCTCTAATGAGAAGCAGATTACACAATTTTAATGAAAATCGGGGCATTGGGATTTAAAGGAGAAAAGATCAAATCAAGTCATTGACACCCCCTGGCTGAGGCAACATTGTGTTGTTTTCTATAATTAACAATTCCACAATATTTCCTTTCATAACATCATGGAGTAGTTGTGATTATCATAGGAGAAGGTAGACAGCCATATAAAGGGACCAGCTGCTAAGGGATACAGGAATAACCAGGATGTTTTACCTTTCCTTTTTAAAAAAGGGTTTGTCTTTGAATCTCAGTTCTGCTATTTGGTATTAGAAGGGGAATTCTCCCTGGGTTTTATTTTGCAGAGATTTCCAGAAGAGGTAAGGGAGGGTAGGGCATGGGTAATTCCCTAACATTTTGTGTTGCTGTGACCTTTTTATTGAAGGCTGAGTTTAGAAAGGAAGACATAAAAATTAGAATTAATGATTGCCAGATCCTGTCAGGGACCAAAATCCATAGCAGCATTTTCTAGAGTTCAGGCCTGTGAAAGTAAGCTTGGAAATGGGATAATGCTTTATCTGCTGCAGGTTTCACTGGAATGTCCCAGTGGAAGCAGCCAAGCAAAGTTCATTGGGAGGTGGAGAAAATAACATGAAAACCATTTGAAAGTTTTTAATGATGTTTTAAGATTTTGATGGGGAAGACTGGAAAATCAGGTCTAAATGGTTTTGAATGGCTACAGAGGGACAAACCACGAGAATGGGCTTCCTGTAATCCAAGAGCTTTTTGAATGACTTGGAGCCAAACCATTTTATCTTGACTTTCAGGGAAAAAAAACCTGCTGTTAATTTCAGGGGACCACTGAATGTGCTTATTTTCTCATACTTCTGTTCTTACACAGATGCTTTCTGACAGGAAGACCAGAGTGGTAACAAGATGCTACTTCTGAAATATGATGGCTTAATGTTTTGACTTCACCTCAACAGCACTTCAGTATATCCAAGAGTCTATACTTAACAATATTATTTTCCTCCTTTTAAAAAAGGTTAAAGACTTTATTGAGCTCAGTCTTATCACAAGAGAAGAAAAATAGTGACACAGTCCAGGTTTCTGCTTGTACACCTTTCTCCCTGCAATACACATATGTTTGTGCAGTTTATCTCCCTGCAATACACATATGTCTAACCTCTCTTGTATCACAGATGATAAAGTTTCAGTCTTTGTCCCTAGAAAAATACTTTTCAACCAATGGATTTCCTTCTCAGGAATTTTTGGTTTTGTTAACCTATCTCTTTTTTTCCCTTAATTTCATCTAATTATTTTTTATTTTAAATCCTTTTCTAGTGAGCTTATTAATTTTCTTCTTTCTAACTGACAGTTATTCCCCACCACCTTTAACATCCCCCTCTTTTAACTGTCTTAATGTATTGCCCGTATTTTATTCTGCATTTTTCCTCCCAACTGGTCTAACTTCTTAATTAATCATGTGGCTTCTCTCTGAACAACTTGTTTCCATAGAAATATCTTTCTTGATGCCTCCTAGTATAGTCACAGCTGAAGTTGGATTTCTTGATCTCCTATGTTAACTCAAGATCATCAGAGAAGAAAATAGAAAACAATTACTTTGGGATCTTACCAAGAGAAAGTTAGAAATGAAATTTCACTCAGCTTTGATTCATGAAAAGTATTGAGGGAGGTGTTAAAAGGGAGAGAGGGGAAGAAAGGAGTGAGGTGATCTCTGGTAAATGTATGGGAAATATTCCAGTGACAGGAATTAAAATATGCAGGGAGCTTGGCTTTAATGGGAAGTGACTCCATTGCTTGGCACTTCTGAAAGTTGCTTGCCTGTCTGAAATAACTTTGGTGACTTGGGGGTTCTGCAGAGTTTTGGTTAAGCATGAGTGAGGAATTTAGCGGGCTCATTTCTAAAACCAATTAATTTTGGTCCTGCAGTACTTTGTGAAGTTGTTTTAAAATGACCCACTCTAGGATTGTTTTCACCACATTTGAGCAAGGTGGAATGTGACTGGTTTGGAGCCACTGTGGGCAGAATCCCTGCACGTGCTGACTACAGTCAGGGTTTTGATCAAAGCTTGGAATGAAACCTGTCAGAAAGGTTCTGGAGAGTCTTCAGCAAGGGTCAGTGGTTCCAGAAAAGAGGAAATCAAGCAACAATGACCATTTGGGGGAAAAAAGATCCCATTTTCCAGGCGTCAGTCCCAAACACTGGCATAAGCTTTGAGGCTCTAGTAATGTTACTGTGTTCTCCTTGGCGAGCTGCAGAGCTGGGAACTGAAAAACCCAGGTGAGCAGGAAACGTTTTCTTGTCTTTCCCTCTGGCTTGGGAACCTCCACCAGCAGCCCCACAAGTTGTCAGCCAGGCAGCTGCCCCTTCTGAACCCAAGACATCCTCACTGCAGACACCCTTACTCCAGCAGGTGAGCTTCCTGTGTGTGGGCTGAACATCCTCTAGTGAGAGGCAGATGCCAGGATTCCCTGGGTTCATTTTCCTATAGGATACATAAAATTATCAAAATGGAGGAATGTGATTCCCTCCTGAAAAGCCTTCCGAAATTCTCCACTGAATGCTGTGTTGTACTGGAGTTCACCCCTAAGGTTTTCTGTGGGCCTTTTCATGGCTGGTGACCCACACAACAGCAGGGAGATGGATGGTAGTTTGCTGTCAAAGAGAAAGAAAATGAGCATTTTAGGGTTGTGCTTGGTCATCTCATGGGAAACGCCCAAAGGAAAATGGGTGGGAAAGGGAAACTGCATGCTCTGCTTGGAGCATTTCTGTGGGATGGGAGCAGTCTACTGGTGTTATCCCCAGATTTAAATGATACATTCTGTCTCCCTAATCCAAGCACATAGCTGCAAATTTAATCAGAGCAGGGTGTGTACTTTTTATATGGCTTTGGGTGGGTCTGGCAAAAAGCATTTTCTTAGGTAATCATAGCTAATGCCATATATCACACTACCCTAATTTCTTTTGTATTGTGTCACCCAGTGCCAATATCAAACATCTTTTTCATTGCCATACAAATTGTCCATTTAGGAAGCACTTGCACAAAAATAAATCATAGGTCTGTGCAAATTTTGCATTTGGTTGTTATACAGAAAACTCATGATAATGAAACACACCCATAAATTATAAGTTCATCAGGGTATAATGTTCCTAAATGAGATCAGGAAAAGGAAGATTTATTCATCTATAAGAATTCTTATTTTAACTTTAAAAATTTTGCTTATCCACTTCATGCAAGTTCTTATTTTTCCTGTTGCGTTTTAAGCTCCAAACTGTAAGAGCCTAAACACTGCAAGAAGTTGTTCTACAGAAATTTAGAGCCTGGTCTGGCTTCCTGGAGTGGTTCATGGAGTCTGAATTATCTTTCAACCTCTGTAAATTAATACAGCATCCCACCCTTCCATCTGCCCTATTGAACTGTAATGCCTGACGGTCCAGCAGATATAAAATTATGAGGGATTTAAAGTTAACTTCCAGGGAAATGATTTTAAAGTTTTGATATGTTCTTCTGAGACCAGCCTACATGCCACTCTGTACCTGTTGATGGTTGTTCAGGCTGCAGAGACTGATCATGGTTTTTTATTAGATTTTGTACTGCATCATTAAAAGCAGAAAGTCAAATCATAGCAGCAATGAACTACAGCAAATGCAAGAAGTCAAGTCTGTTGCAGAGGTTGAAAAACATGCTAATTTGATTTTAGCACCCAGATTCATTGCTCAACTGCATGTGAGCTTTTCAGACCACAAACCCTTTTTAGTCTAGACTAAGTCAATATAAGCAAAAGTACAGGTTTTGTCTGATCCATGAAAACCACTGTGGCGAGGGACCTCACTGCACAACAATACTGCAAAACATCGTGAGGCTGGGTCACTCTCAGCAGCGGGGATGAGAGGTTGGTTTTAGGGATGAATCCCAGCTCCGCTCTGTTCCTTCTGTGCTGCTGGGCACAGCATCTCCTTTGCGGGATGCAGTGTCAGTCCCTTTTTTTTTGTGATGGTAGAGGTAGCACTGTTCTGCGTATTTGTTAGAAAGGAAAAAAAAAGTGAAAAAAGTAGCTAATTTTGTAAAACTTTGAGGAATGACATTGGCAAAACTTTAAAACATGGGGGTAAGCCAGCAACGGCACCAGAGGGTGTCGATTTGCCTTCGGGTACTCCTTCATCTGAGCGAGTGCAGGGCACTGGGGCGGGATAGCGGCTCTGAACAGCCAGGGACGGGCAGGGACACCCGCCACGGATAGGCAGGTACCTGGGACACGCGGGGGGGACGGGCAGGTACCTGGGACACCCGGCAGGGACGGGCAGGGACACCCGGGGGGGACGGGCAGGGACCTGGGACACCCCTCCTGCGGCACGGGCGGCGCGACCCGGGCGCGCACAGCGGCGGCACCGAGCGCGGGGCCGCGGAGCGGGGACACGGAGCGGGGACACGACACGGAGCAGGACCGGGCGGGGCTNCTGCTGTTTCCTACCACTGCTTTGTTAGTGTGACAGCAGCTCTCAGGCTGTCAACACTTTGGATCATGCTCTTCCAGTAGCTGCTGCTTTTGCTGACTTGTTGGATCCACTTGCAAAGTTCCAGGTAGATTGTGTGACTTTGTTGCATATCTCACTCCATCAGAGTAGAGTGACCCAGTAAAAGATTGTCCACTGCCCTGGGCTCAGCAGGCTCAGCAAAGCACAGCCTTAGCAGGGCCAATAAACCGGTTTGCTTTTAGATATAACCACCTACTGGGCAGTCTCTGTTGGGTTAAACAGTTCCTTACATGTGGGTTGAACCTGTATCACACACTGTGGTGTCATTGGCATTTTGCATAATTAAAGAAAACTTAGTGCTACGCAGTGGAAGAGCACAGACAATTCACTTGTTTTGGGGTTTGTTACTTCTGTGCTGTAGGTTTATTGATATTGGCTCTAGTGGCAGCAAGCAGTACCCTCCCTGCTACAATTCCTCCCAGGAATCTTGCATCAAGTGTTTCTGTCACGTACAAGGGTCCTGTGAAAAAACATCCATAAGGAGCTTCTGCGTTAGAGAAATGTGGGATTTGTTCCCACTTCACAGCCAGCAGGGCTGAAGCACAGAGAAGCAGCATATCTGGGATTAGACTGCAGGGAGATAAATCCCCTCTCTCACCCCACTTCCTTGGATAAGGCCTTTCCAGTGTGGATTGGAAATCAGAGAGTTACACTCTCCTTTCTCCTAAAGTTGATGTGAATTAGGTACCTACTTTCCAGGAGCCCTTTGAAATTCCCGTAGAGCAAACAGTACCTTCTCTAACATGCATACAAGCAATTGAAAGATCAGCCAGCACTGACAAGCGAGTTAATGTGGTCTGCAAAGAAAATGCCTTTAAACTTGTCTGGGTCCCAGAAACCAACGGGGGAGGCAAATGACAAGGACCCGAGTAATGATCTTACTATCAGCTTGGGAGTCCTAGTAATCTGCCTGGGAGCTGATGCCAAGGAGCTGGATAAAGATGCAATTAAGGTTGCCACGAAGTTCTGGGATACATTGCAGTTCCCAGCTGTGATAACTGAAGAGTTGGCTGCAGTTCCAAAACACCAGCATGATAGTAAAGTAGGAATGAAAGGACAAATATCTTGGCCTTTTCATTTTCCAGACATTTATGTTCACTATCTGCATGGAGCCTAAATTATCCTGGCTAAATTCCAAGCTATAATCTCTTTTTTTTCCCCTCTTCCTCAAGTGGGTTTGTAAAGTACAATTAAGCTTTGAGATTTTGCATTGCACAAGGGAAAACAGAATAAACATTTCCACTTATTTATGATCCATCTTAGCTTTTGGAGAGTTTGACAGTTTTACAAGTCCCTGACTGCTTATCTTGGTCAGTGCAAACACCCTGCTTTGAAAGCATCTCGTTTGAGCCTTCAACATGGAGTAGACATCATGTCCCAACTCTCTTTTTAAATAAAAGGGTATAATGTAAATAAAAACAGTTATTAAAAATCCTGTCACAGGTAAAATGCAGTTCTGAACGCCCTCCAGAAATCAGAGTTCTTGCACAGCAAATGCATTTTTCACAGGGTGTGTATAAAATGAAATGCCTCATTAGCAGCTGTAAGTCACAGGGAAGTTACATCAGTTCTTACAGCCCTTGGAAGATGCACAAACCAGAAAGATGCGATGGGAAACTCATCATTTGATCTTCAAATGGAACCTGAAAACCCCTTGTCACTTCCACCACTGCCAGCACAAGCAGGAATGACAGGATCTAAGTCAGTGCATAAAGGACCTGTCAGTTCACAGCCCACGGCTCATGAGCTGGAGGAAAAATGTGTGGCAGAGTTTGATGTGTGGATGCCAAGCACGCACGGGGCCTGCTGCCTCCAGCTCTGGAGAGGCTGAGGGGGATGCCAGCCTGGGATTGTCAGTGACAGGAGGAGGCAGCAGCATTTCCCCATGAGGTACAGCTGTCCCTGCTGAGGCACATCAAGCAGGTTTTGAGGTGGGCACCCTGGGCACCTGCTTGTCTGCGGCTGTTGAGGAGGATTACTGCTGTCTAGAGAAAAAAAAAGTCTTCCTGTATAATGACAGAGGTTGTGAAAGAGCAAAATCCTTTGGATTTTTTTCTGTTTGGCTACAGAGTGGTGCAATGTGCAGTCAAAGTGAGGAGTCAGTCCTACCCTGTGTTTTGTTCTCGTGTCTGCACGAGCGTGGCTCTGTGCTGGGCATGTTGAGAAATCCTTTCTTTGCCACAAGCACCACACTTGCATCCTATAGAAAAGGGGACAAGGAGGGTCCTGCAGTAACTAATGCAGGAGTGCTGCAAACAGCAAGAAAACCTCTCCAACTGTTCTTCTTCCAGCCATGGTTTTGGAAGACATTCAGACTTAAACACAGATCCCTTTAATTAATGAAGTCCTGATCACCATGTGATTCCTACCTGTTGAAACTGGAGAACTATTTTGGAGGGCGATAGAAGTAATGCATCTACCATTGGTTTTAAAAATCTGTTTAAAAATTGCTTTGAAATACTGAAACAATGAGACACCTCTTTTGAAAAGCAATACATTTAGGTAAAGGTTTCACAGTAGGCTGAGCTCCCTGGCCTGGGCAGGCAGCTGCATGTTCCCACATCTGTCCCTGCATGTACCCACCACTGCCCATGTCCTGCCACTGGAACCTATCAGAACATGTGGTAGTCGATTCAGAAAGTTGAGACTTTATAAATCTTGTCTTGCCAAACAAAAGTGACTGATTTCCTGCCAGTTTGGCTGACAGGACCTGCTGGCATAGGCTCGGGGTGTCAATGAGGAGGGGTAGGAACTCGCAGTTGGGGGAAGGAGGAAGTCTGCTTTGGCAGCAACTGAAACTCACACTGCATCCTGGCAGCGAGGTTCACTGTGCTGATGCTTTCAAATAGAAATTTATATCCTTCCATTTTATTGAGAGTATTTATTTAAAGTACAGTTTGACATTCTTCTTCAGCTGAAGTTTGTGATCACCTCACAGTAAGGCTGACTGGCCTGTTTGATACACAGCTGTCACTGGTTTTGGTTGCTGCCTCTGCCTTGTTGTTAGGAAAGTGCTGCTTCTGGTGAGGAAAACATCTCAGAGACAATGCCCAAATCTCAGCACAGATGTCTTTTCTTTACTGCAAACGATCTGGTGAACACTGATGTTCATTCTGATAGGGATTTAATTCACGCTGTAGCATCTGGTTTCCAAGTACCTGACGAGTGTGGGCCCTGCAGCCTGCAAACAGGACAGGGCTCAGATGGGGGGACGCAGATTTTTAGCCCAGGTGGCTGCAGGAGAGGGGTCACAGCCCAGCTGATGGAGGTGCTGGGGCTCTGGGGAGAAGGGGGCAGCAGCCATGGAGGGCAGGTGTGCTGGGGCTGCTGGGACAGGCAGGCTGGGCACAGCCAGGACTCCGAATGCTGTTTGCAGAGGGACTGGACTGAGCCTTCAGCACGGAACATACCTGTGGGACACGGTACAGCCAAAGGGTGGCACAGGCTGTGTACTCTGTACTGTTTCTCATAAACTTCTGGTAGTAACCTCCCACCCATAGCCCATGGGGAAATAGCTGGCTTGGCATGGGAAAGTTGCTGGCAGCCTCTAATCTAGGAATATTAAGCTTTGCAGGATTTTTTTCTTTTTTTTTCCATCTGCTTATTTATGAAATCAGTTCAGGAGAGGGAGGTGACACATTTAGGTTGCTCTGCTGTTTCAGTTGTGCAGATAGCAGCCAAAAGATGTTAAAAAGTTGCCATCCTCTCATCTATCCCAGGTTGCTCCAAGCCCTGTCCAGCCTGGCCTTGGACGCTTCCAGGGATGGGGCAGCCACAGCTCCTCTGGGCAACCTGTGCCAGAGGCTCACCACCCTCACAGGGAAGAATTTCTTCCTAATCTCCAATCCAAACATGCCCTGTGATTGTGCAAAGGTATATTAGAAGGCCTGAAGATTTACATTGGCAAAGAAAATTCCCCCAGCTCCTCTGTCCTTGTTCTATGGGAGAGGCCACCTGTAAGTGTGACAATGTCATTGTATTTTCAGTCATATTCATTGAAAATATCCTCACTAGATGCAAAATATTTTTCTGCCTTATTTTTCTGTTCTTTTTTGCATCACTGTTCATGGCTTAGTTTGGTCTAAAAATGGAGTTGTGCTTTTAACATGTTGGGAACTGGGGAAGCTTCAGCCCCCACAGAATCCCTGTCTGAGCTCAGGATTGCTGTGCACAGGCTCTGGCTGAGTAGGCTGGAATGAGGACAGCTACAGTTTCTCCACAGCTGAGGTGGCTGAGTGAATCTGCTGGGTTTTTCTAAAGGAAAATCACTTTGTCTTTGTGAAGAATTTTGGTGTTAGACTGGTCATCCTCTTGGCTCTTTTCTACAAGTAGCTTTTCTTTCCTGTTTTTGCTCTGTGAGTACAGTGCTTGTCTTTTTTTGTCTCCTCTCTAGGTATTCAGTAAATGCTGTGTTGTGGTAAAGATTATGATAAATTATGGCACTAAGTATAGCAATAAATATAGGCATAGTGTATATAGGCTATTGTAGAAGAAATTAGTTTCTGTTCTGCAGCGTGAAAAAAGAAAAAGACTCATCCATCTGTTTTGTGTAAAAATATCCTGGTCTTCCTGTGGTATCACTTTATTCTCAGATGAAAAAGCCATCCAGTTTTGTGCAGGGAAGCCTGTGTTAGAATGGCATTGTCCAATTTGACCAAGTGATAGTGGAAGCAATTTGAAGTTTTAAAGCAGAAAAATAAAATCATGGAAGTTTTGTGATTTTTTTGGTTAGCGTCTTCAGTCTGTTGCGCTCATGACTTACAACTGAGAAGTCTGAGCAAAACAAGCAGTGAATTTGAACAGGTATGTGTGTGAAGTGCCTTGGAATCCTAATCTGTGAGTGTATGTGTAAAGAAAATAGTTTTAAGGAACAGCTCTGTTCCTCTGGCCTATCATGCTACACTAAGGTGCTTTAAAAACATTTCTCTCTAGTGAGCACGCTGGATTCTAAGGTAGCTCAGAAATGTTCCTTGCAAAGAAGTCTTTGCCTTTAGGTTGCTGTCTGCTGTGACATGAGCTGGGGTGCAGAAAGTGTACCTGGGAATCCTCTCCTCTTCCACAGACCCAGACACTTCTAGTGCTGGCAGAGATCAGAGCCTGAAGGCGTGTACTCATGCTGACCCGCCTGTGCTTTTGAGGAGTCTGGTGTTGTGTGATTCTGTGAGGTTGTGTTCTGCTCTGCTCCTGTGGGAATGTTACAGAACTGGCCACGGGCCTTCACCAGTTGTCACAAAGTGAGCAGTTAGTTCTTGACATCTGCTGTGCTGCAGTGGCTGCCAAGTTGCGTAGGTAGTTGGCAAGGAAATAAATATTGATAGACCTTAGCAACAGGTACTCCTGAGAACTCTTGTTCTGGGAATGCTTAGGCCGTGTCCAGTGTTATTAAAGTTGTGAGAGCATTTTAAGTTTATTTATAGGATTTGCTGGTGTCTTATCACCATCTCTCAGCCCTGGAATGCACAAACGGGCTTCGCCGTGTGAGGGCACAGATGTGTGTCCTGCACCCTGCTCTGGTGACTCATTTCAGCTTGTAGCAGATGTTCCACTGCCCCAGCTCAAGGGTAGCTGATTTACACTGATGTGTGACATCCCAAGTATGTGCTCATATCTATTCTCTTTGTTTATTTATCTATCCCATGGTGGAATGACTGTTGCAGAGCTATGTGCGTGTAAGTGCATTGGGTGCACGAATTTATTCCTTTTTAGCAATATCCTAACAAAACAGTAACACAGGATTCTCAGAGAATGTGCCAGGTGAAATTAGCTTACCCTGGGAAAGCACTGACTCTGGTGAGCACTGTCCATGAACAATTGTGTGTTCTCATTGCAGAAATTGAAGCCAGAGAAGCCTGCGACTGGCTGAGAGCTGCTGGATTTCCCCAGTATGCTCAGCTGTTTGAAGGTATGATCACAAAGACTTATCAAGCAGCTGACATGGAATTCAAGTGGAATTGTTCACATAAATAATGTATTTCAGAACCTGACACTTTTGATGGAAGCACTTCCAAATTCTGTTATATCTTCATGAAAACTTGTAGAAAAAGAGTGACCTGGTGTGTTTTCCTGCAGAAGGGACATCTCAGCAGGGACTCACTCAGTAGAATTCTATAAAGGACCAAATCTTCCCTGGTTTTCTTTTCCTATTGTTAGACTGTAACTCAGTCAAATTTCTGCTTTTGTTATTTTTGTTATTTTGTTATTTTTAGTTGCTTATAATTTTTCTTGGAGTGCTGGAAGTGATGTTTCCAACCACTGATTGCAACCCAAACTCCTCTGAGGCTCTCCAGCCTGTGGTCTGAGTGAGATTGCTTTATTGGAGTTTTGAAAAAGAATGTTGGAAAAATCATCTTGCAATCATAAGTGTTTAGAAAGAATACTCAGCAGCAGCCAGCCAGTCAAAAATGTAATTTCAGTGTGTTTTCATGTTGTTAAAACTACAGAGAGTGTTTATTTCTTGGGGGGAGGTATGGATTTGCTGAGAGCTTGTATAATTTTTCAGGCCACACTTGTGCATATACCTTAAAACTGTTTTTCTTTAAAATATGGTTTTTGTTACAAACATTGAAAGTAACAAAAGCCAATCTATTTTAAAGAAAGATTTTATCAAAGGATTACAGTTAAAAGAACAACATTAACTGCTCTCATGCCCACCTCCCCAGTCACTGCAAAATTGAAAATTTGAAGTCAAGCCATAGAGCTGGATTTGAAAGCTGTATTTCATGAAACCTGCTGTCCCTGGAAATGCTTCCTGTCTGCCTACAGCTGATTTTATTCCATAATCTGTTTGGTGGAAATGTGCATTGCCATGCTTCTGGAAAATGAATCCTCTGCATTACCTCGCTGTTTATGCAGTGTCCTGACCTGGCTAGGAAAATTAAGCTTATAAAATAAGCTAAGAAAATACATATGGACCTCAGTGGTTCCCTCATCTGCAAGGCTAAATCTCAGGAGCTGAAACACTGAACTCTTCAGCTTCCAGCCCAGCATGATGTGTCAGGCTCACTGCAGCTCAGAGAGTGTTTGTCATGTGCTGCACTGCACCTCACCATGGCAAAGGCTCATGTAAAATAATCCCAGTTTTATACTGTATTACTCAATCTTGTGTTCCTTGCCTATGGCACTTGGTGACTGCAAGCTCCTGGAAATGCAGAAGTGCTTGTCCACCTCTAATAACAGCAGCAAGCAGATGCCTACATTTATTCTCCTGCTTGCTCTAAGGAACTGATCCTCACTTGCTGGAAGGATGTTTGCATGAATGTACAGCTATAGAAACAGAATTAGTGTCATTTCACCTGCAATAAATAAGTTGCAAAATTGAAAGTCTTTGTAATTACAACTCAGATTTCAGATTCAGCTTCTTTGTTCACAGATATGCAGTTTCCCATTGATGTAAAAACTGTAAGGAGAGATCATGAATTTTTAGATGGAGATGCGATTGAGTCACTGTTCAGGTAAACATTAATCATTAATCATCTTTAATACCCCCAGGCTCCACAGTTCTTTGTCATTTATCTTTTCATGCCTTTGTTTTTGTCAGAGACTAACAAAGTCACCAATGCTGTGACTGAAGGAAATCACTTAAGCACATAGTTTAGTACCACTGAAGTTGGTTGTATTAGGAATTAAAAGGTAAATTAAGCATGTGTCTGCACTTCTTCATCATCCAAGCTCTCAGGGATGTTACACTGAGCATTAAATATCTATTTTGTAATGTGAACTGTCTGCAACCTGATAAAAAATAACCAGTTCCCTGCAAGCACGGCAGGTTGCTCTCTAGGATCACATATAATGGCGTGCAGGAATTTCTTCCAACTTCTGTTCCAGCAGATAGTTAGAAAAAAAATTATCTGCATGAGATCTGTTCTGTTTTCCTGAATATTTTCTGAGTGAGAAGCAAAGGTATTGATTTGAAGTTTCTGCTTTGCCACAGCTGTTCAGGGCACACGAGTGAACCTGTGTTGTCAGTGCCGAGTCAGACTCCCGGCCCTTTGGAATTTCCCCATGGAAGAGTGTCAGGGTAGTGTGAGGCTTCTGCTTCACTTGGAACTGCAGTTGCTGAAACCTTCTCATTATAATGAGAGTGTTTAGCAGAGTTTCTTTAGCAGAAATTATGATTTCTAACTCTTAGGGCACTGGAAAGTTCATCTCCTGGTGAGGTGTTCTGGTCCTTTTCTGTCCTGTCAGGTCACCTGAATTCCAGCTCTGCCTGTACCAGAGCACCAAGAGGAGTTGTTTGCACACACATCTCTAAAGAACAGCAGATATTAGAGAACTTTGGGTGTATTTTATTTCTTGGTATGATGTCTATCTTGAGTGCTCCTTGGAGACTCTCAGTGTGCCTGCTGTTGATGCCACCTATTGTTTGACAATTAAGTGATTGACTAGTTTGGGACCTTTTTGATTGCACAAGTTTTAATTCAAATGATAGATAATACAGTACTTCCAGGGATACAGGTTAACATCTTGATTTTTCAATTTTTTTTTAAGAAGCCCACACAGATTTTAATTTATTTTCGAAATCTTAAATCAATATGTTTTTCACAATCATTGAAGCTAATAATATGACTTTTTAAATTAAATGATTGATTATGGTTGTTTTCTCTAGTTTAAAGGTAGCAGAACTGGAAGTATGAACATCATGGGGTGGTTACTGGTGCTGGTTTTGGGGACCCGTGTATGGGAGCCTCTAACAGAATGTCAGTCTTTGACACCACTAATGAAGACTCTGTGGTAGAAGATCACAACTAGTTTGGTGCATGTTTGTTTTCAAGAAATACAATAGTTGAAATTTAAAACTCCTGTGTTTTTTCTCATACCCTAGAAGGTTGAACACACTGAACAAGTACGCATCAATGAAAGTGGAAATAAGCCGTGACAGGAAACGGGTATGTTTGTAACAGACAGTTCCTGTTCTAATTAAAGATGTGTTTAGCTATTGTGTCAGTCATCTGGGTTTAAAAGTACATGAAGGATTAGCAATTTCTGAACTTTCTATTTTATTCCATCCTGCAAAGCTCTGCTATTTGCATTTTATGTTGAAATTACATAATGTTTGAAACTTTGCAAGGTAGGTTAGGGGTGGCTTTTGAAACACTTTTAAAATTTGACTTAACACATGTTACTGTCCAACAGTTGCCCCAAAGCCCCATCTCAACATGACTATCATTGCTCTCCTGAGCAGTTTCCCACCTTATTTAAATGCTGAAAGTTCACTCCTATTGACTCAACAAGGAAATAAATGGGCAGTCCAAATGTTCAGCAAATAAAAGCTGGGTAGGCTTTAGCTGTGCTGTCTTTGTGCTCTGCCACAAAAATGCTGCAGCTAAATCAGAGTGGTAGCCACAGCTTGGCTGGGCAACGCCAGGTCTGCAGAGCCTCTGAGGTACCATGGATTAACTGCAGGAGTAGCAAGAAAATAGTGCTGTCTTCTGGAAAAATGTCTGGTTTTTTGAGAGTTCTGCTCTGTTGTTAGGGAAGAATGGGGCAAGAGAACCCACAGAGAAGAGACAGGTGGCTCCCATCTGTCCAACATTTTGCTGTCCCTGTGTTCCTCGTAATGGGGACAATCAGCAAAGGGGGCACCTGGGGCAGGTGCTAAGGGAGGCTGAGGGCTCCAAAAGGGTGCCACAAGTATTGATGCTGCCACAGTCCCACAGCTAAACACTCTTTACCTGAAAATGGATGGGTTTTGGTCACAGAAGCATGAGAGTGTTTGATTTGTTTGGCTTTAGGAAAGGCCGTGTAAACCCAATACAATTATCTTTCAAAACCCTTGGATTTGCCACAAATCAGGATTTTTCAACCTTGGATCAAATCTGTCACCTTTTCCTGTGGTAAACTTCCCAGATTTGTCAGCATGCTTGGGAGTTATTTGTCAACATGTTTTTCAACTCTCTCAGGGCAGACCACCAGTGACTGAATGGTCACATTTCCCTATGTTGGTCTTGGGGGTTTTGGAAGTTGGCAGAAAATTTAAGTCTCTTCTTTATGTTAAATCGGTTTTTGTAATTTAAAAATTGCCAAACTTTGCTCTTGAACTGTTTTTGGTTTTTTTCTCCTAAGAGTGATGACTCTGAAGACGATGAACCCTGTGCAATAAGTGACAGATGGGCTTACGAGAGGTGCAGTCAGCGGTGGTCTCGCATCGAGAGCCTGGCAGGTTTTCCAGCAGAGGAGGGTGCTGGTGCCTCCACCCCAGGCAGTCCAATATTGAAGATCATCAGCAACGAAGACAGTGTCTTTCTGGATCATGGTGATAAGCACGATGTGTCCTCAATTCACAGCACCAGCAGTGCTGACAGTGACATTGTTAACTCCCAAAAACCTTTTGAAGATGTGGAAACCAGCACGAGTTCCTCAAGATGTTCCTCAGTTAAGGTACCTTCACTGGACTCTGCTTTTAGTTGTTCTCCTCCCCCCAGTGAATTTTTAAATATCACCAGTGAGGAGAAGCTTTTGGATAAGTCACCATCTAAAAAGAGGAAGAGCCTTCTAAAGAAAATGGAGAAGCTGCACTTAAGGAGCTGTAACTTAAGGAGTGGTCAGTCAAAGGCCAAACCCATAATAAGTGAACCTGTTCTTCTGGAAGGACTCAATGAAGAAAAGATGAAGATGCTGAACTGTGTAAATATTTCTGACCTCTCTGGCATCCGAACAAAGAACAATTCTTCCTTTTCTCCCTGGAGCTGCAATAGCAGCAATCAGTCTGCAAATAGCAGCACAGGGAGCACTCCAAGTCCTGTTATAAAACCAGGCAGCCCCTGTGAAGGAAGGGGGACGTATGCAGAGCACATGGACTCCAGCAAGCTCTTGCTGGGGAATGATCTGTCTCAGCAAAACCTGAAAAATGACATGACGTTACAAAAGAACCAGATGTTTCAAATTCCACAAGGCCATAAACCTGGCACTTTCCCCACAGTACTTACGGATAGCTCCCTGTCTCCAGCAGACAGCTCTTCTGTCAACTGGAGAACTGGGAGTTTCCATGGGTGCAGGAGGAGCTGGAGCAGAAGCGGTTCCAAGGACCCCAGAGCCCCCAGGAGTCCCCTGTCAGGCAGAGATAACAGGCGCAGCGTGTACGACAACATCCCCAGCGCTGACCTTGAGAGCCTGGAGGCAGCGCCAGTTGGTGACGACGATGTGTTCTCAGAACTGAACAGTGTCATAGCAGATGTCAATGGTCTCAAAAAGTTGGTTGATCAGTGGACAGAGAAGTTCTCAGATGATGGGGATTCTGACTTTGCCAGTGACTTGACCTCTTTGTATCCACCCTCCCCTAAGGAAAGCTCTCTTGAAACAGAGGGCTCAGAAGATAAGACAGCAGGGGAGGCTGAGAGACAGAGCATCTGTGGCCTGGGCAAGGAGATTGGTTCTGCAGACCTGACATACATCACAGACTCTAAAAACACCAACAGGTCAGCCATCCTTGGGTTTGCCTTTGATTCTGTCCACTCAAAACATAATTGCATTGCCAGAACAAAGTATTCTAAAGTCTGTCCTAGGTAGCAGGGTATGCACTGCTGGTGGCAGGTACTGCTCCACAGGTACCAACATCTGACCTCTGCTGAAAGCAGGACGCTGATAATCTGCATGAGCACTCAGACGTTGGAATCAGGGAAATGGTTTGTATTGCCAGAGGCCCTCCTGGATGGGAAGTACCTCGTTTAAGTGCAAGTAACTGCAGGTCATTTAGAGTCTTAGGTGCTTCACCGATGCAGGTGGAAAACAGGAGTGGTGGAGATGGTCCTAAGCTTAAACAATATTTATCCCATAGGCACGGGAAGCAGCACTGGTCTGTGGAAGAGAGCATGAGCCTGGAAAGCCTTTCCCTCCAGACCGATGGCCAGTCAGCTGCCCAGCTGGCCCGCACACAAAAGCTGGCATTGTTGAAGCTCACAGCTTTAATGGACAGATATTCCCCTTCCAGTAAGCAGGGCTGGAACTGGTAAGTTGTCTGATATTAAAGCAACCTGAGCTGGAAAGAGAGGAGTTGACATAAGCATGGGAATTCCTTGACTGCCTACATTGCACATGCTCAAGATGAAGAATTTTATCCTTTTAAATTGCCGGCAGCTTCATGGTTATTTCCATGGCTCCAGGATTCCCTCTGCTGTGGGCTGCACTTTGGCCCCTCGCTGGTGGTCGTGCTGTTACTGATTTTAAGGCACATCATAGTTTCTCTTTAAATTTGCCCAATTTCAGGGCTTTGTCAGAGGGCCTTTGTAGGGATTGTGGGACCTGAGGTGAGAGTTGGCTGGACTGAGAATCCATCCCTTCAGCACTGAGTGTCTGTTTGAACTAATCCAGTGACAAATTCAGACACTCAGAGGACTTACATACATCAGTCAGCATTTTGTGATAGGGAGCTGGCACTTGAATATAGAAAAAATTAAAAAACCCTGCAGTGCCGTAAAGGGATGGAATGTATTTCCCATGAGGATGCTTTATTAAAGTTAATTTCAGCAATGAAATGAGGAAGTCATCCCTGTAATTGCCTTTGCTGATCCTTTCTCCCTCCTGATGCTGGGTGGACAGGTATGTGGCAGAATCTGGGGTTGTGACAAGGTACAGCTCAACCCTTTCTGATGAGTGTAAAGCAGCAGGTGGAATGTGCTGGACAGCTAGTAAGCTGCATGTACTGGTTTTTGTTTCCAGGACCATACCAAAGTTCATTAAAAAACCAAAAGCCTCAGACTACAAGGACAAAAATGTGTTTGGGGTTCCTTTACTTCTGAATGTGCAGCGAACAAGCCACCCCCTGCCCAATGGCATCCTGCAAGCCCTGGAGTACCTGAGGAGCCACTTTCTTGACCAGGTATGAACTCGAGGCAGCCCAGGGCAGCTCTGGGCCATGAACAGATCTGCTCCAGGGAACCAGACTCTGTTTCTTACTTTTGTGAAGGACTTCCTTGCCCCCTAAGGCTCTGAATAGGCAGAAAGGTGTAGGTCTGAGCAGGCGGCCTGCAGGGAAATACCGGTGCTGATTCCCTCTAGGATTGCCTTTAGCCCTGTACTGTGTTTTTGTGCCTTCTCTCACTGAAACCCTCTTGGGTCTGGTCTCTTGGTGCAGGCAGTCAGGCTGTCTTTGCCTGGGGAGGTGTCATGTCTCTGCTCCCTAAGGAGGCAAATCTGCCAGACAATGTCGTTGTTCCCTCTGTTCGGTGGCTGCTGGTAGTGCCAGAGCTAATGTGAAAATTAATCCTGTTTCAGCTGAAATGCACCACTAAGCAGAGAGAAGACATTACAGCAGCGCCTCTAACAACTCTTTCTGGATCTCAGCTCTATTTATCCCCTAAATGGGGATGGCAGTGGAAGTGTGTGCTGCATATGGTATTTCCATAGCATAGCTGCAGAAATGGAAGACCTTGTGACATGAGACATATTAGTTAAAGAGAGGACTTTATTTCCTGTGCTTTGCCACTGTCTCGGTCTGTAATATCACGCCAAAGTGCAAAAGTGTGTGAGTTCTGTGAAATGACCACGCAAGTGTTTTTAATTTTGAGGTTATGGTATCCATTCAGTTCACATAAATAAACCAAAGAGTGTAAATACTGTCTCAGTGACACAGAGTAAAGCTGTCACCAGAAGCTTTGGTGGGGTCAAGCTCATGGCAAACTCCTAAATCTCACTTTTGTCTGAAACTCAATTGACAATCACATTAAAAAGAAAATCAAAATTTCCCCCAAAATGGCAACTGCCCTTTGCCAGCCTGTAGAAGGATTAGATGTATCAGATGTACCAGGTGTTGCAAGGAGCCTTGTGGATCTCACAGTCAGTTTGTGTGGGCCAGCACTCGATGTATGTTTGCGTTTGGTGGACACGCATTGATGAATTTGAAACTTAGGGTTGCCATGCGTAAACACAGCCTGCCAAAGGAAGTGGACATACGTCAGTGGTAGTGGTTTTAAAAAGTGAAATGAGTACTTTTGAATGAAACAAAAGCCAAACAAACATGAAAACTGGTATGTCACAGCTGGTTCTGTGGGCATCGGGCATGGTTTGCATCGGAGAAATGTCCATGCGGCTTCTAATGATACAAAAGCATTTTGGTGTTCAATCCCACTGCCATAGGATATTTGCTATTGCAAGGAATGTGAAGGATCGCTTATTTGTCAGAAGTTTGATTCTTGATGACTCCTCTCTTTGTCTCTAACAATTTCTTTTACCCACAGGTTGGCCTGTTCCGAAAATCCGGTGTTAAATCCAGGATTCTGTCTCTAAGAGAAATGAATGAAACCAACCCAAACAATGTCTGCTACGAAGGGCAGTCAGCATTTGACGTGGCAGATATGGTGAAGCAGTATTTCCGAGACCTTCCTGAGCCTATATTTACTAGCAGGCTCTGTGAATCCTTCCTCCACATCTACCAATGTAGGTACCGAAAACTGTGATTTTCCAATGCCTTGGATATCTTAATATTCAGCTGTGCAATGCAGTGGCCAGACTGGGACTAGTGCCATGTTCCCCTGTAGTCAGAGGAGACAAGTCAGGCAGGACATTTCTGATGAGATGAGTTCACTGTGGCTCTGGACTTGAGAGCTTCCCATCTGCATCCTATGAACCAGCTGGTTCTCTTTCTTGAAGGATGAGTGTAATGAAATGCTGCAGCAGCCCCCTTAAACTGTGTTTTTAAACAGTCATTTCCTTATGCAAAATTAAGAAATAACCTGGTCCCCTTGTTCACGGCATGACAAAGCTCCTTGAGTGAGAAATCCTGTTATATTGATGGCATTTCTTTATTAAGGTGGCCAAGAACAGCTGCTGTGAAACAGCTGGGAAATGCCAGCAGCTTTCTGCCTGAGATTGCACTGTTACTGTCCTTGAGACTCAACCCAAAAAAAGAAGGAAACATGAAGCTGAAATACCACATTTAATACCATTTAAACAGGTTCTATCTCCAGTACTTTGCCCTCAAGGAATTCACTTTCAAAAAGCAGATGGGCTGGGGAAAGAACTTGAAGTAGGGCTAATAATGTTGTTCGGACAGACACATTTCTTCTGCTTTTGAGAAAAGGTTTTGAAAGGCAAAGTGTGAGCTTTCTGAGAGGACTGGCTTTGCAGCCTAACCTGTGTGCTTTTTCCTGACATAGGTCAATGAGCAGCTGCTGTCTTGTGCATGGTGTGGGTTCATGAAAGTCCAGCTGGGTTTTATTTCGTCACCTGTCAGGGGTTTAAAATTTTGTCTGAAAATTATTTATTTGTTTGAAGGAAGTTTTCTTTTTGCATTCACAAATCCTCCTCTGTAAGGAGGTCCACAATTCCCATGTCCAAAGGATGTATAACAGTTTTCCTCCAATTATTGTAATCTGGCCATTATCTACCTCCTGTCTCTTGTTTTGGGAGAGAAACAGCAAATGCCCAAATTCTACTCACCCCACTCACCCATCTTCTGCCAGATGTGACTGGCGGCAGTGCACAGATTAAATTACTCTTTTGGAGATAAGAATTGCGCTGCTTTCACCAAGAAGTGTCTTTTGTGTGTTCTATATATGTGCTTCTACCTGAAGGGAAGGAGATGTGATCTTCTACCCTTTGCAGTGGTGTTAGTTGGAGAAATCCTTGTGGTGGGGATGCGTGGCAGGATGAACCAGACCCAGTCTCCTGCAGGAGCTGTTTGGGCAGACAGTCTCACTGGGGCTTAGTGTGTAAAATTAAAATCAGTTGGCAAAACACTGGTCTCTGAATTGAGTTATCTGAGAGCATCTGTTCTCTTTGTGCTTGAAGCTGAAAGGAAAAGACAGTAGAGCAGCTACCTGCTCCAAAGTATCACTGCAGAGTAATATTTTATGGGGAGACAGGCCCTTATTTGGATTGTAACTCAGTCCAGGTGAGTTCATTAGCATGGTGTTCAAGAGAAATTGTAAGTCAGGCAGCAGCATCCCTGGGTGTGAACCTGCACTTGACAGGCAGTTGGAGAAGTGGGACATGTTTGATGGGATGATGGCCCTTCCTTGTCTGCTGTGAGATTGGGACAAGGAAGTGGATGAACCTACAAGCTCAGTGCCCTGCTTGGGACCCTGCTGATGGATGCTCCTTCTTCAAGTCACACGTGATTTTTTGTCATTGTTCCTGTTTTCAGACGTGCCAAAGGACGAGCAGTTTCAGGCTGTCCAGGCTGCTATTCTCCTTCTCCCAAAGGAAAACAGAGAAGCTTTGAAAATCCTCCTGTTCTTTCTGCGAGATGTGGTGGCTTTTGTTGAGGAAAACCAGATGACCCCAACCAACATTGCTGTCTGTCTTGCACCTTCTTTGTTTCACCTCAACACCCTGAGGAGGGACAGCTCCTCCTCAACCAGGTATTGGCATCTCGATGCTGGTACTGCAGCTGTCCACAGTGTTCCTTGCTGGAGCAATGCTTTCTGTAGCTGGCCCAGGCTCAGTGTCTGATTTTGAGGGGGAAACAGACTGTGTGTGCCTTGGGGTTTGCCTTAAATCTGGTTGCTCAGGTGGAGCAGGAGCTGCCTGCAGTGCATGGAGCGATGCGGCCGCTCACTGCCCGGTGCAGAGGGCAGTGGTAGGGCCCCATTGCCATGCTCCTGACCAGTCTGTGTGTGTCCCTCACCACTGCTGCACTCCCCTGGTTGCCCTGGAGCCCAGTCTGTGCCCCACTGCTTGCATAAAGTGGCACTGGCCATTGGAAATGTGCTCCTGCACTGGCAACCTGAGCCCAGGTGCGGCCTTCAGGCCCTGCAGATACCTGGCAGATTGAAGCAGCTACTGGCACTGGTTCTGCTGGGTGATAAGGGGATCATTCCTGCCAAATGGAGCCACAGGGATTCTGTAAATTTATCTTAATAAGTAAAAGTATCTGGGTTGCATAACATCCCCTGTTTGTACGTGCAGGGAGGAAGGTGCCCTTGAGCCAAAGTAGACAGATAATCTCCGAGAGCATTCATGCCTTATCTGGCCTCCTGAGGCAGGGCTGTTTGCTCTGCTCGTGCTCCTGGGCTGTGGACAGACGGATCAGGGCAGGAGAGCACAGCTGGCTGTGTGGGAAGCATTGTGCTCCCGAAAGCATGGCGAGCTGAACACCTCACTTGGGGATCTACAAGGGAGGACCAGTCCCAAAGCAGAAGCTGTCAGATGTTGGCATCTTTCAGGCTCTGGATAGCACAGGGAAGGGAAAGAAAACACTAAGGGTTTTCTTTTGAATGTCACAAAACAGCAGAAAATGCCTCAGGCATCCCTGTGCTGAGCTGGCACACGGTGAGGGAGGCACAGGGCCACTGCGAGGGCACCTGGGGATGCGGTGGAGCGGCAGCAGCAGCAGGTCCTGCTGGATTGCTGTGCTGTTTGAGCTCCTGGGAGCTACACTCTGGGAGTTGTTCCTCTTTGCTTTACATCAACACTGCTCTGAAATGTTAGGACCAAAGAGAGCAATGGAGTTTTCTCTTTGTTGTCAGTGTTTAGGAGCCAGGATGCTTTGAAGCTTTAGCTCTGCTGTAACTGTGCATTAATGCCTTGGTGCAGGGTTCCCACTTCAAAGGGTACAAGCTGACAGGTCTGACTCCAAGGAGCAGCGCTGAGTACTATTATCTTCTACCCAATTTTCAAGCCATTTGGCAGGGATGCACATAGATAAAAGTTTCAGAAGCCAGGACTAATGATGTAATACCATGAACATGAATTGAAAGAGGGGGACTGTTTTTGAAATGGGTGTGGTTTGGGCCAAAGGATTTTGAAGGTTGTACATGGGCTTTGCAGTTATCGAAGGAGCTTGATATTGAAGGTTACACACAAATAAGTTTGGGGTCATTGTTGTCCTTGGCCAAGTGTGTGATGATGTGTTTGGGGAATAAATTCCTTGACTTGCCTTTCTTGGGTGTCCATTACTACTGGTCAGTAGTGCCCTGGACACCTTTGGGATGTGCTGGGAGGGAATTCTCCCTGTGGACTTTCTGCAGTCACGTAGCAGGAGCCCCTCGTGGCACATACAGGTGCAGTATGTGTGTGGTTCCCAGCGCTTTGCTCGCTCAACCTTCCTTTCACCTTCCCCTCTCCTAGATCCAGTCAGAGGAAGTGCAGCTTGGGGAAGCCAGACCAGAGGGAGCTGAGTGAGAACCTGGCAGCAACGCAGGGCTTGGCCCACATGATAATGGAGTGCAACAGGCTCTTCCAGGTACGTCCCTCATTGTCACCAAGCAGCAGCTCTGGGCAGCCCAGGGTGGGTGGCTTGGAGCAGCAGCTGGGCCATTGTCCCGCAGAGGTCCCCGACCTGCTGCTGCCACCTAAGAGAAAATGAGTGTCACTGTGAGCACTCCTCCACTCCCCGCTCCATCCCCAGCAGTGATGGGCTTTGGCTCCATGGGCTTGGGGCAGGCTTAGAGAGCACCTGTGGGGCAGTGGCTGTCATGTGCCTGGGCAGGGAGGCCCTGGCCATCCCTGCTGGACGGTGGGTTGAAGTTTTGCTGCTGGGGCCTGGCCAGAGCAACAGCCATGCCTGTGCCTGGCCATTGACCCCAGTAATCTGAACCTGGACCTTGGCCCACAGACTGACTTCCCAGCTTGACTGCAGCCTTTGCCCATCATTATGGACTTGCCTAGTGATCCTTAGACTGTGGCTGACCCTGGTTGCTGTCCCTGGACCTGATCCTGACCTCCCTTGCTGACTCACCTTCCTGGCTCTACCTCGGACCTCATCGCCGTGGATGTGTCTGATGATCTTTACTCTTGGCTGACCCTGGCTGCCATCTCTGGCCCAGCTCTGGCACTGTGGGACAGGGCAGCCGCCCTGCCTGCCCTGTTGTCCCACTTGATCCCTGGCCCCTTTCCCTCAGGGGTGCTGTCCGCACTCCCAACAGTCAGCTCAGACCTTCTCATGCTCTGCTCCAGGTTCTCATCTGGGCAGGGGCTGCTGTCCCATGGCTCCCCTGCACTGACACATGGCCCTGCCCCAGGGCTCCCCCAGCACTGATTCCACCACCAGTGCCTGGCTTCTGAGTGACACCCCACCCCAGGACAGCTGGGGTTCCCAGGAGTCTGATCCCGGCATGGCATCAGTCTCCAGCCTGGACAGGGCTCCTAAGTGCCCCCCTCCAGCCCCAGCCCAACCACGGGTCCCTGTTTCCCCAGCAGTGGCCTGAACCCCTCTGCCCAGCTCTGAGGCCCCTTGGGGTGCCCTGACATCGCTGCCTGCCCTGTACCCTCTGGTCAGTCCTGGCAGCATGGGAGCTGGCCCTGTTCCTGGCTGCATGGCCCCATGGAATGGCCCCGTGGGGACTCTGAGCTACCCCTGCACACATGGACATTCCACACACCCCTGCTATGACCACTGCTGGCTCCAGCCCTGAGCTGTGGGGCTGCCCCTCTCCCAGGGGTTCTGGGGTCCTGCTGGTGTGACCCCCACCCTGCCAGGGGAGGCATTTGGTGCTGAGACTGAGGGATTGCCTGGAGAGGGCTGTGCCCCTTCTGCTGGAGGCCACAGCTCAGTGTGGCAGCCTCTGCCATGCCCGTGCCTGGAGGAACACCCGGGTCCGCTGCTCTGGACCCAGACCCGGACTGGTCACTGTGGCCACCACTGGACTGCGGCTGACGCTGCTTCTGCCACTGAACCCGAGCGTGTGGCCCCACAGCAGGACTCGGCTCGTCACCACTGCCACCCCCAGCCTGCCCGGCGTGGCCCCAGGTAGGGCGGGATGGAGCCCTGGCTGGCGAGGCTCTGCCCAGCCCCGGGAGCAGGGAGAGCTCAGCCGTGGCACGGGTGTGGTGCAGGTGGGGGACAGGAGCACAGCACACGGCCTGGGCAGCTGGTGAATGCCCCAGCACCCGCGGCTGTCATGCTGCTGTCACTGTGGCACCAGTGCCGGGCCCGGTGGGGTGGTGGGCAGTGCTCAGCCAGCGGGAGTGCGCTTGCACAGATCTGCACCTGGTGAAGTGCCAGCTGCTGCCCACCACATGAGGTGCTGGACACTGACCAGCTGTGAGAGCCGAGCCCTCCCCAGCTCTCTGCACATGGAAGAACCTGATACAGAGCTCTTGTATCTATCTATACAGATGGAGAAATGTACGTACATATACACACACATGCATATATCAGTGAGCACGTGCATCAATGCAACACCTCCCCTCCAGTGGTAGCACAGCTCCATTTCTGTGCTGCCTTAGGACTCTGGAAATTTTTTAGGAGGCTCAGAGCAGAGCCTCCAACAAACCCCAAGGCAAAGGCAGGAGCTGTGGCTCCTTGTAGTTGCCCAAGATTGATGTGCACCGCACAAAGAGGTTTGCCAACTCCGTAGGGATTCAAAACAGTGCTGCTGAGGGGAAAGGCATTTCCCTTGTGTTTTCCTCAGAGGGAATGTAGTTTAACTGATCTGCTCCTCCCCTGGGCTTCCTGCTCCTCCAGGTAAAACTGCTGCCTGCCTCCCCGCACCATCAGAGATGACATCAAAGGCCAGGTGACCTGCTCATACCTGGCACATAAGGTAGAGTGGATGGAGGGAGTATGGATCAGAGTATGGTTGGCTCTTGGGAGCATGGGTGGCTGTACTGTGGCTGGAGGGTTTCCTGCAGGTACCCTTGGGTGATCTGAGTTTATGGGCTTTGGCTCCTGCACTGAAGAGTTGCTCCAAGCTGTGCTCACAGCCACTTGTCTGCCTCTGCACCTGCAGCTGCTGAAGCCACAGTCCTTTTCTCTCCCTCTACTTTTCTTTATTTTCCTTTACCACAACCCCACCCCAACAGAGAGAGACAACTCCAGTTGTTTAGTCCCTTTATTGTCATTCCACAGGGAACTGCTACATCCTCTGCACAGGCTTAATCCCCAGGATGTCGAATCCTTTGGCCATGACAGTGGCAGTGGCTTCGCACAGCAGCAGCCTCCACATGTTCACCTTCACGATCTGGCCTGGAAAACAGACAGAGGAGCTGGAGTAGCTGCTCAGAACACCACCACCTTCCCCAGGGGAGGCCCCTCCACCCACAGCCTGGCCCTGGACTGGCACACGGAGCCCTTCCTGCTCTCCCCAAGCCAGGCAGACTGACCAGCCCTCCTGTTTCCAGGTGCCTGGCTGCTCCCAACTCTACTCAACCCTCCTGCTCAGTGACAACGTGGGCTTTGCCAGTCTCTGTCAGTCCTCCCACATGGACACAGTAGAATGACAACAGCCCTTCCAACACAGGGTAACACCCTGGAGAGTGCCTGCACCACAGGATGTGACACAGGCACACCCAGCACCCCATGGCCAACACTCACCAGTCTGCCTGTCCTTCTCAACGCAGTAGCAGCTGTCGTAGAACTCGGTGAAGGTGGTGGCCAGCTCATACAGGTAGTCACAGAGTGTGTGCAATAACAAGTCCTCCAGGATCTTCTGCAGGATCTCAGGAAACCTCAGGATGCACTTGCCCAATTTCCACTCTTTCTCATGGTCAAGGATAAGCACCTCCTCCCTGGCTGCCTTCTGCAGCATCTGCTCATCGATATTGGCCAGGCGAGCAATAGCCCTGGAATGGTCCAAAACAGAGTCTGCTTGTGAGGGTCCCGCTGCCCAGGGCCGGCCTGGTCTCCCTTGCCCAGTCCTGGGTGACCAGGCCTAAGAGGACAGTCAGCCCTGGGGCTGCCCTCAGGGAGATCCAGCAGGGCACTGCAGAGGAACAAGGAGGGATGGGCTCTGGGCACCTGCATCAGCAAGGACAGCTGATGCTGCTGCTCAGGGTGCCAGAATAACTGGAGGGTGTGGCAATACCTGAGCTGAGCAGCAGCTGGAACACAGATGCACCCTTTTCCAACCACCTAAATCCTCTGATTACCAGAAACTCCCACAGTTGCCCCCTGGGCTGTGTGTCACACAGAGGAGCCATTTCAGGTGGCACTGGACACCTCGTGTGCAATGACAAATAAAACCTTGTCTGTGGTGCGTACCAGTGTAGCTGGCTTCTCTTACCAAACACCCCCAACAGCACAGATGCGACTGTCACCCCTTTGCCCACACGTCCCTTTGTGACACAGATGCAGAGAGCACCAGCACCAACTCCAGCAGCTCCCTGCTCCCCACGCACCTGATCCGTGTGAAGGCATAGAGCAAATAGGCAGCTGTGTTCCCTCGGTCATCCAGCATCTTGTCGAAGGAGAACACATAATCGTTCAGTCTGTTGTGGGACAGATCTGCATATTTAATGCATCCAAAAGCCACCGACGTCTGGGCAGCTTTCAGCTCTTCTGGCGTCAGCACCTGGTGCAATTTCAGAACAGGCAGCAGTCAGGAGGAAGAACAAAGCACAACACACAGCCCTGGTCCCTCAGCAGGGCTCAGGAGGACAGCCCAGGCTGCTGAGGGGATTTACCCACCTGGTGCTCAGTTCACACACACCTCTCTGCTTCAGGGCACCAGACAACCCAACACCCACCCCTTGCTTCTCCTGCAATCCATTGGCACCACAGCCCTGCTCAGGTTAGGGCTGACTCCCTCTTCTGACAGCCCACAGGACCTCTGTGCCCCACAACCTGCCAGGTGTGATGTGCTGTGCTCCTGCTTCTTACAAACTGCATGTACATGTTAGAGATGTCCAGTCCTCCTACCCTTATGGAGCATTTTGGACAGTCCAAACACTTGCAACACCCTCTCTGCTGGAACAGTGGCAGCTGGGCAAAGCACTTAGTGCCTGACTCCTATGAGCACTTTGGAGATTTTCAAGTTGATTTTTTTTGTCCCTGTGCTTCCTCATGTTCCTGTTTGAAAAGGGACTTTTCACTTTCACCTTACACTGCACTTCCCAATTCCACTGCCTCACACTGTGCTTGCACAGAGTTTGGTCCTTCTGTTACATTCCATATCCCACACTGTCCAGTTCTCTGCAGGCCATTAGGAAGCAAGACAGACAGAAGTCTCACTAAGCAATGCAGAGACCATAGGTCTGTGAACACATCTGGGAAGTTCTCAGAAAGACAAGCAATTTTTCACACCTACCTTGTCCCGTTCCTTGTCTTTCAGCTTGTCCATGGCTCGTTTCAGCCCTTCCTCCAGTAGGTCTATGAGACGCACCGTGTCCCCTGAACGAGTTTTGAACTTCTTCCTGAAAACACACAGCCAAAATGACCACCTGCCTAAGAGGCAAAACACTTCCACCCTCTGCCTAGTGCCCAGTAGGCTTACAAAAAAAGCACATGGCAAAGCCCTTTGTATTGAAGAAATTGCCATCACACAGACAGCTACAAAACTGAGAGAACACCCACAGCGTGGTCAGCAGGAAGGGCCAGGAAGGATTCAACAGTCAGAACTGTCCAGTTCCAGACATTAGGCAGGACACAATACCAGTGCCAGACTTTTCCCAACTTTTGTTTCATCTACCATGAAGCAGGTAGAAAGCAATGGAAATCGTGGCCTTTACCACTGCCATCTCCCAGTACCACATTAGCTTCCAGCAGCCAGTCCAAGTGCCCCTCCCCAAATGCCAGGCAGCAGAAGCCAGCCCCAAGAGGGAATGTGACCACAGCACCAGTGACTGTGTGGGTCCAGGACAATGACACCAAACAAAATGAATCAGTTACAGGTAACAGCACAGGATGCAGTGCTTTCTTTTGGGTTTTGTTTGGTGTGCCACATACATACTTGTCAACAAATGAGAGCAAGTCTCCTGCACTCACTCAGACTTTCTCTCCAAGGCACATATACAGGAAAAACTACACCCAGACACTTACTTGTCTTCTCCGAGCACCACTCCGAAGGCAGCATGGGCCACTCTGGTGACTTTGGGATCATACCAGCCAATCATCTGTCCAGCTGCAAACACTGTTTGGAAGTGCATGGACTGCAAGGAATAAAACACCAACAATTGGTTCTCAACCCACTCCTCCAGGTGCAGTTTCTTCACAGCTTTATCCTATTCACACAACATTCTCACAACAAGACTTAAAATGTTTCCAGCTTCACAGACAAATTCTGCTTAAGAAAGTTCAACCTTTCCAAGAGTTTTCCCAGCTATCCAGAAGCAGCAACGGGCTAATTCACATCACTGCTCAGATAAGGAGTAAATACACCAATCACACTGGAGACCCTGTGGTGTTCTACCTGCGCTACTGCTGCATCCATCATTTCAGACACTTTGTGATGGCCTGCACCAACAGTTACAGCAGAGGGTGTACTCACCTGGCCACTATCGACAACGTAGATAAGGACATCAGCCTTCTCTTCACACAGCCTGTGCTTCAGAGCAGCCAGGTCTGATGTGTCATACGTGTAACCTCCGTCTGATTTCATGATTGTCAGTGGGACAGAGAAACCCGGGACGAACACGACCTTCCGGCCATCGTCAACCTGGACAAATCCTACAAAAGCAATGAAAAACATTCTGTGTTGGATCACAATAAGGAGGTTTCTGGGCCAGCAGCAACACTTCCCTTCCCTGCTGCTACCAGGAAGAACAGGCCATACACTCACATAATCAAAAAGATGAAAAAACCTACATGAGAACTCCCTTGTGAACCAACCAAGTCCCATTCTGTACAGCGCTTCTGGAACTACACACAAGGATCTGCACAAATGTGGCCTTACCAGAAAAGACCTAATTCAAAAACTCTCATCCCTGGCATCCAGGTCTGCCTGTACAGCCACAAGCCCATCACAAAATATGGCATTAAAGGCAACAGAAACTCTATGGAGATACAATGAGGACTTTGCAGGGAGTCTTTCTGAGGTGAGACGGTCAGAACACTTCAGACGGTGAGACTCAAGAACTGCCAAATCCAGACAGAAACACATAAAACCAGAGACATTTTATGCTGCATTTGGCTTCTTGCCAGTTTCAAAGTCAATATGATCCAAAAATCCCACTGTCTTCATAGAGATTTCTCAGACTAAGTTCCCACACAGTCACACTAAGACTGGGAAGTCTGTCATATATTGCTCCTTGACTATTTACTCAGGATACAATGAATTCCAGTAGTACCCTGTGCTGTTGCCTACAAATATCACAGACAAACTGCTTTTGATGTCAGCAAGAAAGATTCAGGCTTTCTGGAATGAGGAAAAGCCACAAGAGATCCACTTAGGAAACGCAGCTGAGAAAAAAAGCATAGGTGGGGAACATGCAACTTGAAAACCATCAGCCCTAAGCCTTGCTGAATAGGATTGAGGTTACCATACTCATCCTCACAGCTGCAGAACTTCTGACCTGAGACCAAAAGCCTCACCTTTATCTTCAAATTCTTTCACAATGTCTTTCATCATCTCATGGTAGAAGGATTCCCCTCTCTCTATGATTGTGATGTCCAAACAGTTGTAGATTTTCTGGAATTCTTGAGGGAAACAGAACAAAATACTTACATTAAAGGCACACAGTGGAAACCAATGGCAAATGTTTACCAGTGGGTACAGCAAGGCCCAAAAGGCATTATCCATCTCTTGGTCAAGCTGTCAGACTATGACTCAAGAGACAAAAGATGTAGCTGAAAGTCTCCACTTAAGACAGCCCAGTACTTTGGTTGTACTGGCTTTTTGCTTTCAGCTTCTCTTAGCAGTGTGGCAGTGGTTTTCCAGAGAAAACAGAAGGGTGTGCTCAGACAGGAAGTGAGGAAAGCCATACTGTTCTACAGCTGAGACATAATTCCAGATGTGGCAAAGTCACCTCTGCGTGACACGTCACAGATGAGATTCCAGGCTTTAATGAAGTCAGGGTTTTTGCTCTGCAGCAGCACCACACATTGGTAGGCTCGCTTCTTAAATTCCTCCTCTGTGTCAAACCTCCGCTTGGATTCCTACAGGGAGACATATGGAAAAGCACTGCTTTCTCCCCTGAAACAAACCACCGCTCCTAACAGGTTCTCCAAGCATGCTCATCTCAAGACAGAAAGGCTGTGTGCTTACACAGCCCTCTGACCATACCCCATACAGACAGTTCAACACCAGATACCACAATTCATCACCCCATGGCTGGTTATTGCAATTATCTACTAACAGTGATTTGATTCTTTCATTTCTCTGAAACTATGCTGCAATTTGTAAAGCTCCTCAATCTGCTTTTCAGATGCTGACATAAGTATCACACTTATCTGCTACACATACCTTATAAAAAGCTTGGAGGTCCCCAATGGGAGGAGAAACAGTTAAGTAATCTGGAAATTTGTCCTGGAGGTGAGCAATGAGCATTCCAAACTGGGTGCCCCAATCTCCTAAATGGTTCAACCTTGGAGCAGTTGAAGAGGACAGTAATAATCATCTCTTAAACATATGCTTTAAGATACACACATTTAAAAAATATATATTCTAAAAGAAACACGCATAATACCAGAAACCCAGGCAAGGCTCCCCCAATTGCACTGCACTGAAGCTGCTGCCCACCTTGATTCCTAACCCTGCTACACTTGCTCAGCTTAGTATCTACTACACACAAAGGGTTATTTTGCTATGTGCTTAGAAACTAGGACTGATACAGACCACAACAGAGAGACAGAGACTGCACAAACAGCCCAGCAAGCCCATCACACCCAGCCACTGAGTCTCACCTCAGAACATCATAACCTACGAACTCGAAGAGCCGGCACATGCTCTCCCCGATGATGGTAGAGCGCAGGTGGCCAACGTGCATCTCCTTTGCAATGTTGGGGGATGAAAAATCCACCACCACCTTGGACATGGCACCAAAGGAACATGTGAATAAAAGGCCATTACCACACCTCGTGTGTTTGATCGGGGTTTTGTTGGGGGGAGCAGGGGGAATGAGGATCACCTCTGCTGACCCTCAGCAGGGAACATCAGAGCAGGCTTCAGCCTGGGATTTGCTGCAGCCCAGCCGAGGGTCAGGGATCGCTCCCAGACTTGGGCACAACACCCACCCCCATGGAGCCCTGTCCCTCACCCGCCAGAGACCACACCGAGTACAGGTGACCTGCACCGTGGTCCCCAGTTCCTAAGCCACATCCCTCTGCTCTAACAACCTGCTGACATGGACATCTGCTCAGCACATCACTTCAGAGGGGAATTTCAAAGCTACCTCCAGTCCTGATCATTTCCCCTGCAGCAGGATGGCTGTATGCTTACTGCTGTACCTTTTTCCTTTTGCCAATAGCTGGTGGTTGAACTCCTTTGATCAGTAAACTGCTCAGCTGCTTTGACACGAAATTCTTTCTCAAGTGGACATTGATAAAACCTTTGCAGGAAAAAAACAGCAATGAGTGCTGGGGCTGCAGAAGCACCTCAAACCATTTTTTGTCTCCTTCCCCCTTGGATTTCTGTTTTCATCCATCAAGCACAAGAGCACATGAAGTCAGCTTGACAAAACATTTTTCAGTCACAGGACAACAAAGCTGTCACTAGAAGACAATTTCTGTTCCCAGATTAGAAGAATCTGTTCACACCACTCTAGCCTTTACTGCAGCAGTCAGATGCTGCAAGCTACACCATTGACATAATTCCTTTTTGTACTCTGTCACTCAACAGTGAATTTATAGAAACAATTTTTTATGAGAAAATAAATAATTTGGTTTCCAGAATGCAAAATCAAATCCTGCTTTTTCTTTTTTAAAAAAATTAATATCCTAAAACATATAGTTTCATCTGGAATAATTCATCCTCATGGTATGACACTATCTTACTTCTGCTTCACAGAGCCAATGAACAAGCCCTAGCCCTAGAAGGGCTGTGCCATGGGATTTTTGTGTTTATGCTGAAGCCCTAAGGAATATAAGTCCTTGTATTTTTCCCTGGGTCACAGGGACAAAACAGAAGCAGCAATTAATAGCCTCCATGCTACTCCAGCCTCTCAGTTCTGAGATGACAAGGTCTCCTCACCATGTAAGCAACAGCAAGAAGGGCTGTTGATTTTTGCTGTGATTTCATGACTGTGGCTTGATTCCCATCACCAATATTGAAAGAGGAAAAGCTGGTCCCTTAAGGATCAGTGGAAAAAATGCTAATTAAAGGGCTCAGGATCATACCCGCCAATTCTAATATAAAAGTAGATTTTCTGCTGCTGCAAAAGTCTGAGTGCTACAAAGCTCACCAAGACAGAAGAAGCTAATTCACCCTGTAAGTGCAGTTTTAAATCACAAAACAGCAGAACTCAACTCAGCATCCCTCTCACTATAAAATTGCCCTTTTTGCTTCAAGATATAAAGAGTGTGTAAAATGAAACTATCTTACCAGGACCAGCAATTTCGACCTTCTCAATGCAATCATTGGCAGGAATATTTTTTGCTATTTTCTCCGCGATTTCTCGTGGGATAACCTTCTGTTCCCTGGTTTTGAGCAGTATCTGGAAAACAACAAGATCAAGTAAAATTCAATCCTCTGAAACATTCTAGACAGCAAAACAGAGAGCGCAGGTACTGAGGCACTGAAAGATCCTCATGGTCCTTCAGCTTCATAATACAGAGACACACACAAAGAGAAACATGTCTAGCAAATTTATAGATTAGATCAGCTCTCCACAGCACAAGCCTGACTAGACCCAACACATTGACCTCTTCCTACTCAGAGCAGTCCCTATGTCAGAAGAAAATCTCCCAGGCTATTTTTCAAAACCTGTTAAGTGCTTTGGCAAATTTGTATTTTTCTAAGCTAATGAAAGGGACAAACCCTTTAAAAATCAACATAGCTGGCACAGTCTTTCACTGCTGCACAATCCTGTTGATCAGTCTCAAGGGTGTCCTCAGCTCTACCAACATTCACATTTGAAGTTCTGAGCTGTGCCTCCAGCAGATGCTGAGTGTGGTTTCAGTGCAGGTCTGTTTATTTATGATTAAACACAAGCAAAGCAAACTGCCTTCAGTCCTGTCTTAGGCTCGAGCTTAATAAATAAATAAATGAATAAGTGAGTAAGATCAATAAGTGAATAAATAAATAAAATCCAACAACCCAAGCAAACAAAGATAATCCCAGCACTACCCATTTTTCTTTAAAGAGCATCAGAAAAACTGCTGTTAAAGTAGCTCTCCTTTTCCCTGGAGACATAAACGGCCAACTGTGAGGAACTCAAAGAACAGGACACAAGTTTACACACAATGATAGCATCAGAGTGGTTTGGGTTGGAACAGACCTTTGAAGATCACCTAGTCCAACTACACAACTTCCCTGTCCATTCCCAAGGCATCTTCTCACGTAGCTTTTTGCAAATCTTACAAAAATGTCCTTTAGGAGGATTCTGTGAGATAGCCCAACCCACCCCTTGCAAAACACGACATTCACATTGTATAAAATTACCCACAAGTATTTGTTTCTGAGCACATGATTTTCTGGTATTACGGTGATGTGTTTTAAAACAATCCCACTGAGGCCACAAAGATCATGTACCTCTTTGTCAACTCAGAATTTACACTAGTGCTTGTATTTGCTAACTTGCAGTTTGCTGTAAAATGTATTTCTACTAAAGTTTCAGCTTTCTGTTTAAACTGTCATACACAGGATCCTTACGGTATGGTAAAGGCTTAAAAAGGGCAAAAAAAGCAAACCTCAGTAGCCTTTAATGCTACTCAAAGTGTACACTACAGGAAAATAAATGCAGACCCCGATTATGGGCATGTTACACCAGATTACAGGGCATGTTATCTGAACCATTCCAGAAACGGTTACCACACTCCTATTACTCTAAGGAGCAAGCACGGCTCCTGGCTGAAACCCCAGGCACTAATATGCTAATGAGCTCCGAGGAAAACAATAAGCATTTGTGAGGGTCCTTTCCACACCAGCGAGCCGAAGCGAGAGGCTGCTGCCTGGCACGTACCAGTGCTGCCCCAGGCAGGGCGCTTCCCGCTCCGCTGGCAGTCCCAGTGACCCTGACCCGTGTTCCAGCTCTGCCCAGGGGACACCCTGGGAAGACCTGCACCACAGCCAAGCCCCTAAAACAAGCTGAAACAAAGTCCCCAACCTGCTGCTCTCATCCCCTGGCTCCACCGTGGTGACACACTGCCTGTGTGAGCACGGCCAAGCTCCAGCCCAGTGCACAGCCTGCCTGCCCAGGGAACAAACTCCACAGCCAAGCCCAGCACTACGAACCCTTATTCACCACCACTGCTGACAGCCTGGAACTCGGAACCCCGGCTGGAAGAGAACCGTCCAGACACCGAGTTATGCGAACCACGTCGACACAGGGAAGCCTGGACTGCTCGAGAATCCCAACTGCGACTTAATTGGGGTAACGCGGCGGTCAGAGAAGTGGCAGCGCCCTGAATCCCGTGTCAGTGCAGTCACCCAGGGCGCAGCGCAGTCACAGTATGCTAATGAGACCGAGGGGAGACACGGGATCTGTGAGGGCTGTTTCCGCCTGGCACTGCAGCCCAGAGCCTGCTGGCTGGCACGTATCGTATCCCTGCTGCCCGAGCCATGCTCAGTGTACCGGGACAACCTGGGACAGCAGAGTTCCATGCATGGCAGTGCAAGCTCAGTGCCAAAACTGCCAGTCTAATGGGTTAATAAAGGTGAATTGGTAACAGGACATGTAAAAAAAAGGAGTTGTTTCGGTTGAGATTGCCAAATAAAAGATCTGTAATTACGAAGTCTACCGAGTCACCCAAAGGCATCAATGCATTGGAAGTTTAGGCATTTCAGCACCTAAGCTAGAACCCACTATCTTCTTTCTCCCACATCTCCTGGTTTTACTTCAGCACAATCCCAGCCCACTGAGCAGGCTGAGCAACTGCTGAAGTGTCTCTGATCCTGTTTGAGTCCTCTCTGGTCAAAGTCCCTGTATCCAGGGAATTAACAAGAGATGTTAAACAAAGGACTGAGCCAGAGGGGTACAAAGGGTAGTGCGTGAGCAGCAATGCACACCTGGCTGGGGTCTGAGAAGGCGCTTCCCAAGCACGCCCTGGCCTGACAATGCCCAGTTTCTTCTGGCTGGAGCTCAGGGAGGGCAGTTTGGGATGTAAGACACAGGGATCCAAACCCAGCAGGGCAGCACCTGGGCCCCTTTGCTCCGCTGTGTGTGTTTGTGAGCAGGAGGAAACCACAGCACCCACAGCAATGGGAGGTGTGAGTCAGGAGGGGAAGCTGGAAATGCCCGTTTGTCACCTGCCCTGAGAGAAGGGGGTATGTGCACACAAACAAGTGTGGGGATATTACACTTTCCTGGCACTAGAGAAGAGCAGTTAGAGATATGCAGGTGTTTCTCAACATCTTGCAATTCTCCAGAATCGTGATTTATTGTTTTGCTGTTTTCAGTTCCAAACATACAACTCACTAATTGGTAGTTAATTGCACATCATTAGTAAATCGATGCAGCACTTAAATCCTGATTTGATTTAGATCCCACGAACCGAGCAGTTTTTCTGTGTCACACACATTAACTCTCTCATACCAGGCATATGAACAGAGGTTTAAAGGCCAGCTCTGTAAAGACCAATGCTTCCCTTAAAATGCCATTAAATACTCACTCAATTCTCAACCCAGGTGCCTGCAGCAAGCCCAGAACAAGTTCAGTACTGCCAACTCTCACTGTGCTGTCCTTTAGCTTCCAACAGACAATATCCCCATTTTTACGTCTTTGTTGAGATTGTTTACATCATTTACCTGTGATATGCCCATGGCACTGTTACACTGGTAGTCCCCAAATTTGGGCTGCTGACTTGGTGTCACTACCAGAGGAGGATTTTCCAAGTCTGGGTAGGCAGCCTGAATGGCAGCTCCAAAGATCTCCTGGAGACAGCTATTGATATTAATCATGCTTTTGGTTGACTTACTTCTTTCCTCTTGAAGGCTCTGAAAAAGAAAGCCACAAAATTCCAGAAGGCTAAATTCACAACATCTGAGGAGCTGTTACATCCCACTTTTCTCCTTGGCTGCCTGGCACAGCACAGCTGACAGATTTGGCTGACACCTCCAAGCACAGGAGCAACATATACAACATAAAAATCACATGATTCTCCTGCTGAACCTCCCAGCACAAACCTTCCCCTGACTGCAGGGCTGCATTACTTCTCACACCTGTGTGGGTGAGCCTGGGACAGACCTCAGCTGGGCCAGCTGGCCCAAGACATGACCATGTGGTCTTATTGACCTACTAACATTTTCCATAAAGTAGTTTTCTGTTTAAGGAACCAAGAAATATCTCATGTGCCACCGATTAAGGTGTCAGAATGCAGAGTGAGCATGCTGTCACACATCAGTAGCTGTAACAAACTCACACCATTTATTTAGCTTGTCCTAATGAGAACAAAAACCACATGGTACAACAATAATTTTTTATTCCTTTACCTTCTTAAGGAAGTTTAACCGGTACTTGAGTTTTGCGTTTTCGTCTCGCAACCCTTCCAAACTCGGGGAGACTCCCAGGCACCCAAAGTTCTTCAGATGCTCAATTTCTGCAGTTAACAACTTGATCTCGTTTTCCTGTAAAGCAAATTGAGTTGTCACACAGTAATTCCTGGAGAAGGGACAGGAAGTGAGGAGCTGCAAGATCCTGAGCACAGAGCTACTTTGCCTTGTAAAGGTAACAGCAATGACATGTTAGTTGAATAATTCCAAACAATTAATATTTAAAGGTTTTTTCTACTTGTGTGGGAAACAGGGATTCTGAAACATTCTTTTAAAAAGGCAGTGAGAAAATAATGTCACTAAGACAGAAGTACGAGAAAGACAACAGGTCGTGCTATTAAAAGATATTCCCCAAATAAGCAGTTTCTCCAACTTTTTTAACCTAATGAAGAAGATATCAAATGATTTGACTCAAAATTCCCTAAAGCCTGTTTCACTATCTCACAGGCCACAGTTTCTCTTTCAGAGGAGGAAACCATGATCACTCACACAACCCCAGCAAGCTCAAAGCCCACCTAGAGACAGGAATACCAGAAGTACAGTGTGCTGCTTCACAGGGGTGTTTCTGCAGGGTGCACTCACTTCCACCTGGCCACACAACCTTTCCCTCCCTGCCCAGGAAGGAAATGTATGTCTTCTCCCTTAAAACTGACACAAGGCATTCAGGAGCACTTGGGAATTTCAGGAGGGCCTCTATGTCCCAAACAAACTTCCCCACGTCCCTCCAGACTTCACAGCCCCAACTCAGACAAATGCGTCAGCAGCAAAATGGCTGGAAGCTGCTGCAAGAAGCAGGAATCTTCCTCAGCCCACGCCCTAAATAAACCAAATAGCTGAACTTTCATCTCTGTTGTCCATCTCTTGTCCTCCCCCATAACAGGCTTTGTGCCCTGAGCCACAAAGCTGGCTCTGACACAGAATCCTGGAGGCTGCTGAAGGTTTGAGGGACTTGGTGCTGCTATGGAGGGAGGCAGTAAGCATTGCCCACCCTGGCTTGCCACCCCCTCGGCTCCCTCATCCAGGCTCTCCTCTGCCAGCACTTCCACAGCAGGATGCAGCTCAGGCTATTATTGTAGGCCACCAAACCTTATCAAAAAGGGCTCATTTACTTTGTTGCTCCTGAAACAATCAGACTATTTAATTAGGGAAAAAACTGGGCCATTGAATCTCTTGGTCTTGTATGTCCACCTGAACAACAGCTCCCAGGAATGCTGCTGTAACTAACTGCACATGCTCAAAAACCTAGTCTGAGGTAAAACAATGTTAAGATTGGCCTATTTGTGGGCCAAGCTAAAAATCAGTACTTTTGAGGCTATTCTTCAGTTGTGCTTCAGTTTATGGCACACTTCTGTTACAGCCTCAAGGTCTCCTCTGCTACAGGAGAACACGATGCTGCTTCCTGTGGTTCAGACGTGAAGAAACAGGACTTTCAGAAAAAAAACCAAACCTGCATCAAATCCTCTGGTTTGGCATTCAGATAACTAAAATCATTGAACAGCACAGCTGTACCTTATAAGCAACTCACTTCAAATAGTCCCATTTCAGCTTTTAGTTTCAAAACCCAAGGCAGGTATCCCAAAAACCAAAGGTTTCCTCTCATTTACATACATACACAAACCTTCCCCCATATAAGCAACAGCGAATAGATTTGTTTACTTTCGACTTTTCTTCCTGCCCTGACCTGGTAGCATTTCACATAATTTATAGACCTATTTAGAAAAATTTTCTGTACTTCAAGTTAAAAAAACAGCAAAAGAGATTTCACTGTGTTTTCATGGGTGTGTCACTGTAAGTTTAAATGATCATTATTGCTACAAACATCAGAGCAGTGACATACATAACGCATCCCCCCAAGCCTAGAACATGCTTTAAAAATAAGGGCAAAGGTATCTTCTACCCCTAATATCACATAATCTGTAAATTCTGTGTTCACACAGTATTATCTATCCTCTAGTGAAGTCACCAGCTTCAGGACAGGCCTCCAAGACCCCAAGTAGAGTTCTGCATCAAAGGCAAACATTCTCCAGAACCAGAAAATCATGTTCTGCTTTTGAAACTAAAATCCCTGCATGTCCAAGACAACAAACAGCTCACAAGTATTCCTCCTGCTTTAAAAGATTCCCCCAAAGCTATAACCACTGGGATATTTTGCTACCACTGGCAAGCTTTACAGAAGAGGAATGTGAAGTTGGATTTTCCTACATAATCACAAACATCTCTGGCCACCCAAGGGAAGACTCACAGGAGGTGAGATGACCAGTATCCTACTGGAGCTTCTTTACATACTGCTACACTACAAGTGAGGACAAGGAAAGAGGTTTATCCATGTGCATGGCCAGAACCCAGCACCACAGTGCCCAGGAATCACCAACCCGTGGGCAGACATCTGGCCCAAACAGCTTTTCCCACCCAAATACAGGGTGACAACTAGCATTGTAATCACTTGGATTTGGCAGTAGGTAAAGAACTCCAAAACAATGCCACAGTAAAGCAAATTTCATCTACTTTTTTCCCCATGACTGCACCAAAACAGCAAATTCACAGCACTGGCACCTGGAAGCATTCAGGATGGCCTCATTTCAGATGTGACCGAGCCCAACGTGTCACCCCAGACTGTCACATTTGTCTATCCTGTTTAATGCTCCTCCTCTTCAGAAAGTTCCAGCAGCAGTCCTTATGTTGTTACTCGAGTGTGAACTGAGAGCAAAAGGTTTCACCATGGTGGCCCAGCTGCCCGTGTTGCTCCTGTCATTTCAGTCTCCCTTTTTTTGTGCTCCTCAACAGCTTATACAGATGAAAGTAAGTTTTCATTCAAATCGACCCAGCAGAGAAGCCTGAACTCAGCAATGCTTACATTGGGTTCCAAAATTGATGGGGTTGAGATCCCAACAGCTGGGCTGGGACAGCTGAGGACAGCTTTCAGCTCCAAACTGGCAATGGGGCACCCCTGTTCAGGGAACATTGCTCACCACTCTCCTCTCTCTGGTGACCAGTGACAGGAGACAGGGAAACGAAATGAAGCTGTGTCAGGGGAAGTTCACACAGGTTCAGAAAGGTTCTTCACTGGGAGGGTGCTGGTGCACTGCAACAGGCTCTCCTGGGAAGTGGTTGTGGCACCAAATTGGTCAGAGTTCAAGGAGCATCTGGAATTTGCTCTTAACAATATGGTTTAGTTTTAGGTAGTCCTGTGAGGAGTGGGGAGGTGGACTGGATGATCCATGGGTCCCTTCCAACTTGAGGTATGCTATGATTCTGTGACCCCCACACCCATAACCATGTTGCTGAGCTTGCCTGGAAAAAAGGTCCTTAGATGTTTACATCATAAATGCCCCTTATCACAGCACCCTGTGAAAAAGCTAATTCTCTAGCAAAGATCTGTGAATGCTATTGAAAGGATATTATAAATTCTACATTCTTTCTAAAAAACAAACTACTCTACAAAACTACAGATGAGCCTTGTAACTCCTCTCTCATGGTACCATGCAAGTGAGGAAGGGAGACAATGCCAATACATCTCTGATCTAAAAGGTGTGTGACTGAGAAAAGGGAGGAAGAAGCTGCTGCTCAGTAATGAAGTGTCACCCCCTGGTTTATTCCACCTGCACTGTCTAGCACAACTTGTCAGTAAAGGGTCATACCTGATGACCACCTCATGAGAAGCTGTGGGAGTGACACAAAGCCATGCTGACATCTCCAAGGGCTCTTTGGTCAGCTGAGTACTAGAAATCTTCCCCTCACCTGTGAATACAAAAAAACTACAGCTTTTTCAATAGGACCAAAATCATCCTTACATCTTCCCTCAGCACATAAGACTCTCTTCCAAGAACCCTACTTGAATAGGTAGGTAACATGAAACTTGCACAGGCTTCTGCCTCCGGGCTTTAATACAACAGAGCTTTTCTCCGTTACATTTAAAAGAAAAAACCATCAAGGAGGGAAAATGGCCTGAGAGAGCACGACAAAGGGAGCAGAACACCTCTTTTCCTTCCTCTCCTTGCCTCCTGCTTGGTTTTATCTCTACTACTCTGCCAAGCCTTGCTGAGCTGGCTGAGCACATGCTACTTGCTCTTTGTTAGGTTATTTTCCTGCAGACTGGTTCCCCACAGGCTCCAGGGCATGCTGCAGCTAGAAACAGTGAGCATGTGGCTGGGAGTGACAGGCAGATCGAGGCTCAGTAATTCTGCATGGCCTCTTGCAGCCTCCTGGAGTGAGAGCTGAACACTGTCCCTCCTGCTCTGCTTCCAGTGCCTGGAATCTGCTCATGGACTAAAGACCAAACAGCAGTGACAGCAAAGAGAGAGCCGTCTCGCCAGAATACCTGAGATGTCCTTCCTCTCGTAGCAGCAACAAGGGAGAAAGGGAAAATCAAAGGCAAGAAGGAGTTACAGAGATTCAACAGCCAGATTTATTATCTCAGTGCCTGTCCTATATTAAGTTGTGAGCAGAAAACACACCGAAAAGTTGCTCAGGAGCACACAAGTATGGCAGGCAAAAACCCAAAAGTCCAAAGCCCAGAACGTCTCAGCTGAATGCTCCTGGGGCAATGTATGAGAAGTGAACCTGGAGGAGTGTCAAAGCTTTCCCGAAGCTGCCTCTGCACTCTACTGTCAATACTGGTCATTGACGAGGACACACCTGGCAGTTTTCGTTTTTATTATTATCGTCAGTGAAAAAGGAGAGGGTTGTCACCATCTTTTCCCAAGTCTAAGCACTTTATGACTGCAATAAACCTGTTGGAGGCCACGGTACCAGCAGCAGAGGAGACTGCCCTGGGCTCTCGGGCCCCCGGACCCGGCGCTGCTGCCGCCCATGGCCTCGCCGGGTGATCCCTGCCCGGCCAGAACAAGCCGCAGCACCAGGAACGGGGCGGTACCACCAGGCCGTGTGGGGCCGGTTCCCGCTGACTTTTCTGGGAAGCTTGTGCGGAACGCTCTCACGATCCGCCCTCATGCCCAGGGCGTGAGACGAGGCAGCGCTTCAGCTCTGCCCTCAGTCCCAGGAGAGACGGGAGCAGCCCAGGAAGCGCTTCAGCCCTGCCGGCTCTCCGCCTTCCCCCCCCAGACAGACCCTCCGCTCTCACGGGGCCCAGCGACCCGCCCGCGGCTCCGGGCACTGCCAGGGCTTCGGTACCGGGGGAGTGCTCCCGGGGCTCGCCCGCCACCTGCGCCCCGCGGAGCCCCGCGGCTGTCCCGGTGCGTGCGGTGCCGTGCCATACCGTGCCTGGCTGTCCTGTCCCGTCCCGTCCCGTCCCGCCCCTGCCGCGCCCCGCACCTGCCGCGCCAGCCTCGCCGCGGACTGCGCCACGCGCGCCTCCATCCTCGGGGGCCGGAACCGGGACTGGCGCCGCGGGAAGCGGAAGGCGGCTGGAGCGGCGCGGCGGCAGCGCCTCCGGGCGGCGGGGAGGACCGCGGGGCTGGAGCGCTCCGGCCGGGAATGCTGCCCTGGGAACGGCGCCCCGCGGCTGCCAGCCACACCTCCGGCGGGAAAAGGGAACAGGGACTGGGACGGGGAGAGGGAAAGGAAAGGGGGGACAAAGAGGAAAAGGAGGAAAAGGAAGGAGAGGGCAACATAAGACAAAGCACAGCAAGGGGAAGAGGGAAGAAAAGGGATGGGAAAAAGGGAAGAGGAGGGAGAAGGGCAGCCCCACACCCTCCCCAAGCCCTCGCTGTGTCAGCACCCAGCACGTTCACAGGTGTGCTGTCCCCAGCAGGTGGGTACAAAATGGGCAGGGAATGTTCAGGCAGAGAGGAAAACCAGCAAGTGACAGGAGCCAGGGAACGGCTGGAGCTGGGCCAGGGCAGGCTCAGGCTGGATATCAGGGAAAGGTTCTTCCCCCAGAGGGTGCTGGGCACTGCCCAGGCTCCCCAGGGAATGGGCACGGCCCCGAGGCTGCCAGAGCTCCAGGAGCGTTTGGATAGCGCTGCCAGGGATGCCCAGGCTGGGATTGTTGGGGGGTCTGTGCAGGGACAGGGGCTGGACTGGATGGTCCTTGTGGGCCTCTTCCAGCTCAGGATACTCCATGATTATATGAAATGTGTCAATTACAGCATCTCATGTGACAAGACATGTGAAAAGCTATATGCTTCTAGCTGGTGATGGAGAAGAACCCCAATTTAGGTGCCAGGGGATGAGAAGAGTCACACAAGACAAAAAGCAAGAAGGCAGCTTTGTCCAGAAAGGTCACTTTATTGGAAAAACCTAAAATGGACTTTAAACCTGCAGCCCTCCTCCCACAGCAGTGGTTTCAATGGGCTCCCCACATTACCTTAACAGACCCATTACAGACATGAGCTGCAGTACAGATGTTAAAAGTGCAAGTATTCTGAACTTCACACCTACTTTTATGACCTGGCAGGAAACACAAACGCTTCACAGCTCACAGAGAATTCGTTCACAGCACTTGGGAGTCCCCAGCTGGCTCCCAGCATTCCCCACACGGTACAAAATACATCACTCAGAGGAGAGTCCGATGCAGAACATCATAGAAGGTAGGGGTGAGGTTCCTTCAAATTTATTTTATTGCAGTAAAACCTCTAAAAGGTAGAGCTGTACAAAAAGTCTAAACAGCATTATTTAAGAATAACAGCACCTTACGCTGCATTTGTTCTTATTTAAAATTCTATTTCCCAAAAATACATTCCTAAATATACAAACTATACAATCTTGTCACTTTAATGCTGGTTTCTGTGATGATATAACTTTAACCTAAAAATCTTCAAAACATCCACATACTGACAAAAGCTCTAATATACAAATGCCTTGGTACCTTCATAATACCACATAAATAACTTCAAAACCCAATCTGCATTTGTAGAATTGTCCAGAAAGCAAATACTTTATGGTGATCACACATCATCCGCAGAGAGTGTTGGGATGTTTATCCTTGGCCTTGTGAAAAATGCCATTTTCTCTCTGAAAAAAGATTATCAGTTGTTAATGCAACAGAAATCCTGCCAGAAATGTCCATCATCCCCATGAGAATTTATCCCACCAGCTGTCCCCACAAGGAGCAGATGTACATCCTCTCACAACCTACACCTTTTATTTACTGATCAGACATGAGTTAAACCTACAACACTGACCTTACCAAAAGCCGTTTCAGAAAGGCTCAGGGCTTTTTCCTTTCTGAGTCTGTTACTTAGGGAAGCAAAGAGCTGCTTCTGTGCTAAAGAATTTGTTGCCAGGTGGGGAATGACTTGGAGAATGCTGGTTGCTTTGATCATGTGCAGTGCTGCAACTGATTTCCCTGACTCAGACCTTATACTTCGATATGAAAATACAGAATTTCTTATTTAAGCAGAACAGTTAACTACTTCTGCAGAGATTAGTTTTCCTCATCAGCATCTCAGTCATCCACAGAAAAATCATGGTAGCAGTCAATTTTTCCTCCCCTTTACCTGTAATTACCTGAATGACTGTACTTCCAGAGGCTCCTTCCGACTCTGCCCTCGCAGCCTGTGGACATCCTTGGCAGCAGCTCTCATCATTTTATCGGCCTTGAGCTCACACTTGTGTTCTGGATTTTGCACCTAAATGAATAATGGAGAAGCATTGTTTGTGTTTCCAGGAGGAATTATCTTACCCTAACTGATCTCCAAACACAGCAGTATTTCAGCTGCAGGTCTGAGGGGTTTGGAAACTGTTGACCCTGGAAGTCACAAGCCACAGAAGCTGAACTGAAGCTTCTCAACTAACCATTCTAAAGGAGATAGCTTTTTGTAAGGTCTCCTTCCAGCCTGTGGTAAGAATAATGGCTTCTGTCAGTACTCTCGGTATCTTCTTGATAGATCTTTCAAGGCAGAAGATCAGCACACACAAGAACACAGCACCCCAAAGAGCACCTCACAACAACTCCCTCCTACACCTGGTACCAGCACACCTTGGTGCCAGCAGAGGTGCCTGAGAAATCCCAGAAACTGAGAAGGGGCCCTGTACATGGGGGAGGGTGTGATGCAGAGTAAGGTGAGTGCCAACCAGCACGCACCACACCTCCTGCAGACTGGGGGGACACACTTGGCAGAACAGATGGCATTGGTGACTTCTCGTATTTGCACCTCTGCTAGGGCAGCAAATCTCTGTGCTGGTGAATGCAAGGGCTCAGGACTAATAGCTTGATGGAGCCATGGCAGACAAGAGTCACCAGCAGTGCTGAGGCTTCATTTACTGACTGTCTGAAGTCCCCCGTTTCCAAAATCCCATTCACTCCAACAAGTAGAACGAAACCCCAAGGTAGGTGTTACTCACTCGTTTCTCCACAAGCCTCAGCAGCAGTCGAAACCTCTCATCGTCCTTCACCCACTGCGGCAACTCTTTTTCACCCTGACTTTGAGCTTGTTCCAGCTGTTCCTTCAGTTCCCTCAGCACTGAGATCTCCTGAACCAGCTGGTCGTGCCAGGTTTTTGAAGCTTGCAGGTCCAGCTCCAGGTCCAGTGAGGTGCGGATCAGGCGCTCTGTGCCGAAGGACTTGACCGAAGGCTGGAAAAGAAGGGGTGCATGCACACACTGAGGAGAACTGTCCCAAGCACTCCACCCAGACAGTGCCACACACATCATGAGACCCATCCTTCCAAAGCTTCTCTTCACACAAACCATCTCTATTGATCCTGCTTTCCAGTCTGTCTTGAGACAGATACCACAAACTCAAGAAAGTCTTATAGATAAGTGTTTTGATTGCTGTGCTTTCACCCAAGTTCTTCCTTGGCAGCCTCTCCAAATCAAACAAGTCTTGCTTGCACACCTTCTTCCTTAGTTTAATGTCTCATCTTCAGATGAATCCACAATGCTGCAGAAACACCTGTGATTGCTTTTTCCAGTAATATATTGCCTTCTGCTAGTTTTAAACACAAGCTGTCCCAAGAAAACCATCTCCTTAGGAGTTCAGTGTCAGTATCCTGGGGGATTTTTAGTGACTGCCATCACAATGGGCACAGGGGTTTATTGTATGCCATGGCATCACTACAATGGGGTCACCTGAGCGTCTGAGACACTGTTCTCCTCATCTTCTTTTCCAGCTCCTCAATTTTATTATAAATACTTAAGAATCTCACAACAATAAACACAGCAAAACTGTTTGTGCTACTTCTCTGACAAGATGGAAAACACCAGGAACCAACTTCCTAAATTAATTGTTTTAAATTAGCTCCAAATTAAATGTTCCTGTCATAATCTGGTATTTAAAAGAATCCTTGAGAGACTTCTTGCACACAAAGAAAAGGTTGTGAATGAAAGCATGTGGCAACTGATTTATGTTTGCAAACTTTTCCTTTAAAACAGTTTTCTGGCTTTTTGCAAGTGTCTGTGTTAGAGAAAAAAATAAAGCAGCAATGTTCTTACCCGTTTCACTCTGACACTTCGTCTCTCCATCGCATTCCGAACGAAGGGGGGCTTTTTGGATAGTGTGGAACTGTCACTGTCACTGCGATTCAGCTGAAAAGCAAGGTGAAAACCACAAATTTGTCATGAAAGAAATACAAGCAGTGCATACACACACTATGAGCGAGACCAGAGGTTGTTGTAAGCAGAACTATGAAGTTTTGTGAAAGGCAGACAGCTGTCACCCCAGCCTGAGTACACAGCATGCACTTGGCACAGCCAGATCCTGCCACAAGCCTTGAACTCTGTGTCCCTTTTTGGGAATAGGCTGTGAGCAAAGAGACACACCAAGTTGGGCTATGATATGGGACTCTACCCCACTGCTCTTCGCCTGTGCAAGTAACTAGGCTGGGCAAAACAGCCCAGAAAAATAAGCTGTAAGTAGCAATAATAATTGCTACATATGCTTTCCTACCATATGTAAAACATGGGACTATTTTATTGGAGACTTCTGTTTTCTCTGATCTGCATTTTTCTATAACCTGTACTTTCATCTAGTGGTGGAAGAGGCAGGTTTACCTGAAAGCTCTCCCCCTGGGTTTATCAGCTGAAGAGTTGCCATGTTACACACAGCCTGCCTTGTTTTGTGGTTGTCTCTTGACCCTTACAAAGAGCTCAGCTCGAGCAGGGCTTAATTCCCTTCTCATGTCCCTTCACAAAGTTGGGGGAGGAGGGGAACAGGCACTGGGATCTGCGTGCACTGGGACACGGCACCTGTACACTCAAGGCCACTGCTGCAGAGTGAGTAGGGTTTGTTCCTCTGGGAGCACCTGCCTCTGAACCAGGGAGAACCTGCACAGCAAATCTGGCTCAGCTGTAGTAAGAGCTTGCCCACTTGGGACAGGTCATGTGTGGTAAAAGAGAGTGCTTGCTTGTTTGCCAATTCCACTTAAAAGATGAGATATTTAGAGTTTATTCTGACCCTCAATTCAGGAAATAATTGTGAACAAACATTTCAAAGCAGGGGAAGTGACATCTGACTCAACACATGGCCTGTTCAGTTACCTTCACACAAAGCACACTGGTGACTTTCAGGTTTCCACAGCTTTTTTCCTGATATTACCAGGTACTTACCTTTCCATTTCTATCAAGGTTTTATGTTCACCTCATCTAAAGTCAGGTGCACAGAGCTAACTGAGTTAGCACAGAACACTTCAAGCAGCAGGAAACTGTTTAATATGCAGCATATTCATCATTGTCTTACAGCAGCCCTTCCAGGTCAGTTTGGGCATCTCAACAAGCTGCACGTACCACAAATATACATGCACACACAGATCTGATAAATTTGTGCTTAATACTGCTAGTTCTAACGGAAGATACTGTCCAGGAGGTGAGGACAGAGCAACTTCTGAAGTCAGAGGTGCAGAGAAGAAAGCACTGTTTGGTTTCTGTGAGAAATTCAGACTGAGTGAAAACAAGCACTTACAAGCTCAGGGTTTCATTTTCCTTACCCGACACACGTACTGACTCTGTGGTCCTGGGGAAAATGTTTTTGAGCGGATGATGGTGCTACCCCTGACAAACTGAGTTTGGGGTGGATTTGCTGCTCTTTTGTCTTTTGGACGAACTACAGTTGAGGACTGTGCAAGGCTCTCTGTGTTGGTCTCTTTATCCACCTGAAAGACATACAGTGCAGTGTAAATGCCAGCTTTCCATGTGCCCAGGACACACCCCAGGGCTGTCTACAGCCACCTGTGCCACGTCTGCACTTGCTGCATTCAAACCCAGACACTGTTTAGCCCTTCTCATGCCGGGTGTCCTGACACATCACACCTGGAGCTCTGCTGCATTAACTGGATTGCTCCCTAAGGGCTCTGCATCCACTGATTGCTGTACAACACAATTGATTCCAACGGGCTTTGCCTGTGGATCACACATCACTGTGACCTGGCAATCCCACAGAAAGCAGGTATGATTTTAAAGACCATTATCTTACTTGTTGTGCATCTGCAGCAAAGATCCAAATCGATGTACAGAGAGCTGTGTACAACACACCCGTTTGACTACAGCTACATTCAAAACTAAACAAGGTCAAAACCACTGTCACATTAATGAAAAGAGTTTTCATGAGCAGCAAAAAGAAGGCATGAAATGGTGCTGTACTAACTGTGGGACAAAATAGTCACATAGAGTTATTTGCAAAGAGTTCAGGTAGATGAACATTTAATCATCAGTGGTGAACTTTTACGTAATTGCTGTAGCCTTGCTCAGCTCAGTAACAACCCAGTCAGCTGAGCAATGGGAAGCTTAACACATCTTTCTGTTTCAAAGGCCCTTGACTGTACCTTCACTGCTATCTCTGTGTGCAGCTGGGAATTAAGACTTTCTTCTGTTTCCCACAGCGATTTTCCAGCACAGAATTCTTCCTCCTCCTCTGCTTCATTTTCACTGATCTCATCCTGTTCTTCCAGGTCAGGAACCTCTTCGTCTTGCCTGAAAGGAACAGCTTTGTTATTGAACTGGCCTGTTGTGCACAATACTGTGGTGCTGGAGCAGGAGGTACCTCCTGTAAGCTACTGGACAGAAACACGTCCCCAAGGCAGCCAGGTGTACCTGGCAGGCCCTGTAGCCACTAAGATTACACAAACAACAAGCTTAGAAAGGAGAGAAGCTGCACCAGAAAACCACATTACTGCCAAAAACTTCATCCTGATCTGGCTTCAAAAGAAGCAAGATGAGGGTTCATCCATGTGGTCTGAGCTTAAGGCAAGTGCATCTTGAGGGGAGCTCTCAGGATGCCATTAATCTTAGTTAAAAAGTGTTACTGGGCAAAATTGAAGCATTGTTTTAACACCCTTTTCAGCTCCTTTGAACTCACAGCAGGCCTCTCCATCAATCCCATCAGTCGGGCTTGCTTTCTATTTCAAATGTTGGACTTCTTTAAGGAAATCTGAATCTGAACCATATAAAGAACAGCCACAGTAAAATTCAAGCAAAGCCTTGCACCACAGAGTGGAGTTTTCAGGACATCCATAGAAGACTGTACAAATAACAAAATTAGCATAGTGCTACTGACAATTTTCAGCATTTATCAGCTTTGTTCTCATTTTCTAAGCACAACCTCCAGAACAGAAGAAACAGGGTTTTTCACCAAAACAGAGAAAGAAGCAGCCTCCCACAGCTCAGTATCATCTGCTCTTTCCTCTGCACCCAAATGCTCCGATTACTCCACAACAAGATGGTGGGATGCAACCTACCAGCTCTCTCCACTAGTTAAAGTGCTTCTGCTTTCCTCCAGTTTCTTCTCCACAGCTTCCAGTTCAACAGCTGTCTGCTCTAAGAGTGCTGAGACAGAATCCTGAGGAGAGCAAGAGGCTTCTTGTGAAGAACTGACTCTGACAGACTGCAGAGTGCCCAGCCTCTGTGGTGAGAACAGCCCCAGAGCAGCCCCCAGCCCTGCTGCACACACAGAGCTCAGTGCAGCCCCGTGAGCACAGCTGGCCCAGCTCCCCCAGCGTGTGCAGGGCTGCAGCTCCAGGCCGAGCACCTTCTGTGCCCTGCATGTGCAAACTCTATCTGGACTTGCCCAGCAAGTTCATGGCAGCAGTGGGAACTGCCTGGTGGGCAGAAAGGCTGGAGCTCACACATCACTTACACCACACCACGTACCACATCCTCAGCTTCCTGAGCAGCAGATTTCAGTAAGTATTTAGCCCAGGACAAGGGCATATCTGGAATCAACATGTTAATTATTTTGCTGCTCTTAACGACATGCTCAAGCAGTAAATATAAACACACCAGCCTTCACGACTCCTCTATTGTAACAGCCATGCAAACCCTCTTGCTCGTCCTGTTTAGAAGAGATTTGTTCAGTTTAAGCAGTTGTTCTTACTGTTTTTTCAGTGCAGGGTACTTCAGAGTGGCTGTTTCCTTGTTTACTTTTCCTGTTTTGCTTCTGCTGATATTTATAACTAAGGAGGTTATACCAACGGGTTGATTTCTCTCCGGATCTACATATTTCAGCAAGGCTAATTTGTGCTCCACCCTATTGAGAGCAAAAACACAGTTTTAGTGTAATACTAAAATGAACAACTACCACACCAGTCAGAAGAAATCAGAGTGAAAATCCAGGACTGCTTGATTTTGGCAAATTTGACAAAAAGAAAGATTGACTGTTTATCCCATTTCAACACCACTAGTAATGCTTTATGTTAATTATTTTTAGCATTGTCAAGGGCTTCCAATCTAAGTAGCAAGTTCCACTACAGCTCTAGTGTACAAAAATCCAGAAGTGTGAACAGTGTTACTGCAACAGGGAGAAATTACAGCCAGAACTTCAAAGTAAAAGAGAAAGGAACAGGACAGGATGACTCCCTTTCAAGAAATTTGCAAGGCTGACAAAAATCACTGCCCAAACCCAGATGTTTTATCATTGTATATCCCATTTCTCTTCATCTGCTTTGTCATTTTTTACTGCATTACATTTAGTACACAACCAGACCAAAGTAACTGGTTCTCAATTATAATACCATAAATGTTTCCAAAAGGAAAAAAACTAGTTACAGATTGACATCAAATAATGAAGGAGAAATATCTGTGGTCTGACAAGGTAGTTCTGTTACAAAACGTTTATCTCATAATTGTTTTTCCTGATGAAAACTGTCATTGCAAAGAACGCTGTGGGGGAGAGACCATATGGCTGAAGATTATCAGGAAGGCTTTCACAGAAATTGCAGTACCTCAAGAGTGTAACATCGTGTTTAATTAAAAAGAGGAAACAAACACAAAGTTATTAAAAGAGAGCTGGATACTCACCAAACATTCTTCAAGGTGAGACTTATCTACAGTGCAAACATCGACTCTTAAAGTCTTCTGGCGTAAAGCCGGGTAGGAGATGGAAACCCAAAACACTTCATTGTACACAAGATTGTCTGAAGCTTCCACCGGCCGCGTGCGGAACAGGCAGCTCGTGCTCTCCGAGCAGGGCAGGACGGCCACACGGATGTTCCTGTGGGAACAGCACTGCGCTCAGGACTGCCCTACAGGGGAGCAGCTCCCCCCACAGCTCCCCCAGTCAAAGTCATCCTAAGCACTGAGGACACTGCTGTCCTTCCCTATTCTTTGGAGTAGGAGTCAACAGGGAAAAAAGGAACATCTCGTCACAGCATCAGAGATGTGAAGTGGCACGAGTTGCCACAGACATCATCCTTCTGAACCTTGTAATCAGACATCATGGGATCCTGTTTTACATGGCTGTTTACATCTGTGCAGCCCATCACACTGCTCACACCCTTCTGTAGGTAGGAACAGCAAAAATGAATCAAATTTTTGTCAGCTTATTCAGCACGCAGCTGAATTTAAGGACCTTGTGCTTGGAATGAGTCTAGCAGTAGCTGTACATTTTGTCACCCCAGTGCAGGTGTCCCAGGAGTTCTGCAGCAGGACAAACTTCCCCTCCACTCGATGCAGGTGCTCAAGGCACTGCTACAATTAAGAACCCCACCAGCCAGTGCTAATTCCAGGCAAGTCTTTTCTGAGCAAATACAGACTTTTGAGGAAGAAACTGCACCTCATTTCAGTTTACAGGTTGATTAGTTTATAAGTGTCACCACACAAAGTATAGAAACATTTCAGGAAGGGTAAATTTTTAAGAGTGTGAAAAATCATAAGCCAATCTCACTTTAATTCTCACTGGGATCCAACAGAAATACATCTATCAACTGTGTTTATTTCACCCACTTACACTTTTTGATCTTGTTGTAACAGCAGTGCTGGAACATTACTCAGCTGGATGACCAGTATTGCAAACTGTTTATTTTTGTCATCATACCTGAATTGGAAAGACCAAAGGAAAGCGTTATTATTAGAGAAGTCTGCCTTGGACTCCGTGGATGAGTATTTCACTTGTTTCACTAACACAAACAATACTAAAAATTTACAAGCAAGAAAACACCATAATGGGACCATGACTTGCCCACAGTTTAAAACAAAACCAGTTTTATATTACATGAAGTTTTGCTACCAGGACATCCAGAACACAGAACATCCAGAACTTAAAAATTCAGATACAATGGACTGTAGGTTTGACCTAACACACATTGCTTTTCCTGGGGTCTAGTTAAATTGCTGCATTGTAGCTACAATTTTTTGAGAGGCCTTAATGGCTGCAATGTAGAAAAGTTACAAGTAAAAATACTTGAAGTACAACAATGAGGATGTTATGAGTAACCTTTTACTTTGGATGGCCATGAAAAATGAGTTTTGTACTACTTCTTTTTCTCAAATCCCACATAACTTCCAAAAAGTCATTTAAGGAGGATGCCTCTGTGGCTGCCTTCCTACACCTTACCCACTGCTGTGGGATCCACGTGAGGTCAGGGATTGTGGCTGCCACTTATTCTCAGCAGTTTTCCCCACCCAAGCTGCACCCTTAAGGATTCTGCAATCCAGCCAAAGGCTTTCTCTGGCCCAGCACTGCCAGTGTTCCTGTTGCTTGTTTGCACCCTCCTACCATCACCAGTTGATTTCCACTGACATGAAAGAGGGCAAGTGGGCCCAGAACCTCCTGGAGTCAAGTGTAATTCTTAATTACACTAAAAAAGGGCATTAGTTAGTTAATACTAATAGGGCAGGATAAGAAAACAGCACAGAAAGCACTATCTTTTAAATACTATATATCATTCTTTCTATTGGAAGGCAAATCCAGTAAAATATGTTGCACATACCTCATTGCAATTTGCACTTTGGCTGTTTCAACTGCTTCTGTGTCATCACTGTCAAACACCATCACTTCTGACACACATGGTCTGAAAGGAATCAACGACAATTAAGGATTTGATTTGCTTCTTACTGGTGTTTGCATTTAGGTGATAACAAGATCTTTTCCCTTTCATTCAGGGGTTGTGTATATAGATTTTGTAAAATTAGCAGCTAAAAGAAAGCCCATTTAAGAAGTAAGTGCAATCAGCCTTAAGAGGTATGTATTACAGTGGTTATCAGCAGAAAGTCATATGTCTTCCCTCTTCACTGCCAAAAAAAAAAAAAAAGCCACACAAAAGCCTATAAAAATAAGGCAGTGGGGGATTTTTAAAGGGTTCCCTTGACTGGTTTTTAGTAAAAACGGCTGACTGCCCAGCAAGAGAAATACGACTTAACAACTGCAATCCTGTCCTGCATCATGACAGCAAAAATTCTCAACTTTTATTAGATTTAAGTAATTCCTTTGTTTCTGTAAGAAATCAAACTTTCTTAAGCACATTCAAAGTGACAGAGTACACTGACTGGCCTTGCTGGAAACAGCTATTCTGCATCATTTCCCTCCCAATGTATTCCTCCTCCCAAGTTTTATGCACTGAAAGTCCCCAAAACTATATTCACTGTCTAATTGACTCAAGAGGCTATGCTGTAGCACATGAAAACAGGATTAGCATTCTTCTAAGTGCTTTCCATGTTACTGCTTAGCACTCTCTCGCATTTCGTTACATCTCAGCTGCAGAGGGTGGCTCGTCCCACTCTCACCACTTGGACAGGCACCAAAACACCACTGTGGGCACCAGAGGGCTTGGTAAGCTGATAACCCAAGCAACACTAACTAACACCAGACATGTGAGTGTGCATGGGGTGCCTTCTGTGAGTGTCCCACTCCCCCCTCCACAGAGCTCCCTACCCCACTGAGGGGACACAGGGGCCCTGGGACACCCAACTGTCTGACAGCTTGAGCCCAGGAGCTCTAATTTACAGAAGCATTGCACTCCCTTGTCAAAGTGAATTGTGCTGTAAACATAAAAATTACCCATTTACCTAGAGAATTAATGAAGGTAACTAATGAATGGGGGGAATCTGAGATGAGCTGTTTTTCAGCTCTACAGTCGTGTTTTGCAACTAACAGCCCTATTAATTCACCTCAACGTTAATAAAAACAGTAGGAGAACCCATGTTAGTTGCAGCCAAACCAGGTACCAGTAAGATCAGTACCTTCCAGTGAACATTTTGACAAAGCCCCCACGGACAATCCAGAAAGCCGGCAAGAGCAGTGACTCCCAGCTGTGCCCTTAGTGGGAGAAGTGCTGCGGGCATCACATCCTCTTGCTCCAAGCACTTGGGAACTGCATCACAGCACGTGCACATCCATCAGGCAGTTCAAGGTGCTTCTGCTAAACATCCCAAAGTCTTCTCACGCTGACTGAGGGCTGTCACTGACTGAGAGGAGGGCAGCTTTACACCTGCCAGATGGCTCCGCTCCCCCCACCAAGGCAGCAGCCACAGCTTACCAGCAGCTTCACAAACAGGCCAGCTGTTTAAACAGCTCTCTGTGAGCTTGCTCCTAGCTACTTCTATTATGGGAAGCATAACAGAAATCACTTTGATAATCAAATTCAACCTGCTCATAGTTTTTTCAGAAGTATAAAGAAACCTGAGATTGAGAACTTCAGCCACCGAATTACAAAAAAAGGTCATAACCAGCAGTATTCCAGCTGACTTTTGTGCAAAGCTGAGTCATTGGCTTTGTCCTGGAGAGAGATCTGATGCCTACCTTTGTACAGATGCCTCGTACACCCCGCTATCTCCAGCCACAGATTCATCAGACACTGCAGCTGACACACCCGCCACCTTCAGTGCCGTCCCTCCAGCTGTATTTATACCTATGAGAAAAGCACAGAGGAAAATCAAAAGCAGGTGTTAATGAAAACAAGTGGTCTGGACAAGCAGCAGCTTTTCTTCTTATCCTCCCCTTGAATCGCATTTTTGTCCCCACCCAGGTATTGTTAAGCAACAGCACATTTCTGAAACAGAGAGGACACAGGTAGGACGGGCTGAGCTCAAAGGTGGCCATGAAGTGAGGGAATGTGCCCAACTGCCCTGGAGAACAAAAAGTCCCAGGAAAACAGGAGGAATAGTCTGTGTGGTGGAGGTGAGAAAGGGTTTCATTGCACATTCAATGCCCATTTAATCCCTGGGCCCTGCAGCAGTGTGAAGGCTAAGGACACACGGGTTGTGTGCTGAGTGTGTTACAGCTGCCTGCCCAACACCTCCCTGGGCACAGGCAGGCAATGCCAGGAAAGGCTTCCACAGCCCTGGAAACCATGGGAGGTACCCATGACATGATGGGCAACATTCAGAAGCAGCAGGACTTCTAAATTCTAGCAAACTTTTAAATATGAGCCAATAAATCAGCTCCAACTGCAAGGCAGCCTTAGGCAGGCAGCAGTTGTTCTGCTCCCAGCCACCTAGAGAGCGGTGGCACGGCAAGCACTGCTGGCCAGGCTCTGGCCAGGTATGGATCATGTGGAGCTGCATATCCCACCTGGAGAGCTTATACCAAGTTTAGCTTTAGGAGGCGAACAGCAAAAAAAACCACCACTGGCCTACCCCTAAATCCAAAAGGTTTGTGTACACAGGACAAAAGATAGGTCCAGAAAGATCTGGTTAACTATGTGAACATGGAGAGAAGGAGAGGTTCCAGGATTTAAAAGAGCAGTCCTATGCAGGAATACTGGGGAAACGAGATAGGGAAGAGAAACCAAAGAAGGTAGAGCAAGGAGTTTTACACAGAGCTGTTCTCTCACATAAATTTGTTGTGCTACAAAACAGGGAAAGATTCTCCCTGGAAACCTGCAAATTCTGCATCTTTCCACTTGAACATTTCAGTGGAGAGGAGCTGCAGCCAAGAATCTGGAGAACTCCATCTGCCAACATGGCTAATGAGCGCTGGGCCATACCCAGCTCGTGGCTCTCCTTCTCTGTCACGGATGTGGGAGACCTGCTCCAAGAGTGAGGAGGTGCCATGTGTCACCCTGGGAGCAGCTGGAACCCCACAGCAGCAGAGCAATACATTCCTCTCCAAGGGGCTTTTGTTTTTCAGAAGAGGCCCTTCTTTCCCATAGACTTAGAAAAGCACATGCCCCCCAACCAATATATGATTTCCAATGCATATTTTCTTTATTACAAAGCAAGTTTGGGCTTTGGTTGGTTTTCTGGGGTTTGAGTTTGTTTTTTCACTTTTTTTTTGTGTTGTTTTCTTCACAGTCTCACAAAGCCACTTACAGAATTAAAACCAGCTTTGAATAAACTGGTGGAAAAGTGTGCAAGGGTTGTGGAATACCATAAGGACTTGTGAGGACATAAGAACTTGTAAGCTAACAGTAGAGGGTGCTACAGATAACCCCAATCCTTTGAGACACCTGTGCCATTTGGGACCCTTTATCCACAGATTTTTTGACACTACCACCAAATGGCATTTCTCATCTTGGTACTCCCATGGAACTGCTGGACAGAAATAGAATGTCCAGACCTTTTCTCCATAGGCCAACCCACAGGAATAGAAGTTAGCACCTGTAACACAATGTATCAGTCGTTAACTGAAACAAATGGATCCATTTAATACTGGCATTCCCGGGTCAATCCATCCTCCCTCCTGCCGCGTGCCAGGGCCAAGTCCCTGCAGCGCTCTGGATCATAGGCTGTGCTGGAGGTATGTGGGCAGGGTCAAAACTTCTTTCCTCAACGCTCCTTTGTACCTCCTAGCCCATGGTTTTAATAGGAAAATAACTTTTTCCCCACTGGCTGGCTTCCTAAATTCGGTTCTTTGAGTTTTACACACGAAATGCTGCTCTGGGAATCCCTTCACACGGGACTGGCTCACTGGGAAAGGCACGGCAGGTTGGCCTCCACATGCCAAACCTCTTTTTCTCCCTCAGTTCCCAATGCCATGTAGTCATTTCAACCCAGAAAGCCTCACTCCTGACCACCTCCCCCGAGCACCTCGGGGCCAAGGGGATGAATACAGAAAGTGCACAACCATGAAGTGAGTTCTGTACAGCAGAGTGCTAAAGTGTAAAGCTGAAAAAAGATGAATGGTTCCCTGAAAAGGATTCCAGCCATCCCTTTCCTTACTGGTTTTGCAAAGGACTTGGAAAGCTCAGCCCTTTCATGCAGCTAATTAACACAAAATTTGGGCTTCCAGTTTTTAGCCTTAAGTCTCTGAAGAAATATCACACTAATAAGGAAGTTTATGGAAGAGTTCAGAACTGACTCAACTCTCTCCCATTTTTCCAAGCAGGTGGATAACACTACAAGTGTTTTTTCACTTTTTTCCACTCATATCAAGAACTCGAAGTTTGCTCTTCTCTTCTGCCATTTTCCCTTCCATGGGCCTTGAAGAGCCATGTCATGCACTGTCCTCACATGCAGACCATTTCATCAGAGAATGCTGGACTCTGCCAGATTCCAGGTTTTGCTATTAGTTTCCCTGAATTGCTCAGGTCTTGAAGGTGGCCGAGGTTCTGCTCTAACAGAAAGCAGCAGCAAAGCCCTCAGATATATTGTTCAGCTCTGCTTACAGGACACGTGAGCGTGCTTTGCCCAGGACTGACCACCCCAGAGCCAGCCCCTGCATTTTGGGTGTTACACTGAACCCCCCACCCCCAAAATGCCTGAGGAGTAAAATCTCATCTTGTTATTGCCCTGAAATAAACTACTTATGGTGATTATTTTGTCTGCTGACTGGCTAACAGCAGTAATCACTTAATCTGCTTAACACCTGAGCTTTCACTTTAACAGCCTTGACAAATCTTGAAGAGCTAAAAAGGTTAAAACTAATCAGTGCCCAGTTCTAGTAAGAATAATTAGTGTTTCCTACTCAAATGCATAATACCTCTTGCTTGTAGGAAAATGGTAGCTCAAAGGGGAAGATTTGCACTTGTGTTTTTCATTGTGTTTTAAATAGTGTCAGCCTTCTTAATGCAGAAGGCGGTGATAACATGGTACTAGTTCCCTTTATTCACACAGGCTGTTCTATAATCCTATGAAAAACAGAAACAAACTGTACTGCTGGTTTATAGGGCTATAGCTTGCAAGTTTATATTGCCTTTAAAGCTCTTCCTCACTGCAGCTACAAATCCAGTCCTTTCACGCATTGGATTTAACCCAACTTCAGTCACAAGGGCTTCAGACAGGCCCTAGCACTGTGCCCTGGCTGTGCCAGCTGCTTTCCATCCGCTTCAGCCCATCCATTCCAAAAAAGGATGAACCCTTCCCACCCACCAACAAGCCATATGCATATATGAGAACATCCACTGTCTCTAAATGTCTTGTTTTATCATGCTCACAATCTAAACACGTTTTTGTTGCTAAGAGACCAAAACAGCAGAATTCGAGCACAGCCTTGACATGTCTGCTCAACTGAAATTAATAAATTCATTGCTACTGATTACTGGGAACCAGAGCAGGATCTTATGCATACCGAGGTGGTGGGGAAGGAGTGTTATTACTATAATTTGTTAACTATTAAGCTAAATGGCTTTTCCAGCCCTCCTCAAAAGCTTGGTCAAAACCTTCCCATCAGTATGGCAATCTGTGTCTCCCAGACCCAAAACAATAGATGACATTCTGAATAGTTTAGTGCCAAATCAAACCAGGAATCTCACCACGATCATTTATATTTGCACACGAAATCCCTGTGATTTGTGTACACATGCATCTGTGTACAATAAAAGCACACCTTCATCAGTCTCATGCAAGACTCATTAGATCAGTATTTTTTGTGTACAAATTAAAATACCAACCCTCCCTCCCAAACAAGACAGAACACAGAGTTGAAAACATTTTTCAACATAAAGATAACAAGATGACAGCTTTTGAAACATTTGCTTCTCAATGCTTTATGAACTACATTAAATATAAATGCATGCAGTGCATGCAAATCTTTTCTTACCATACCTTGACCTAGATGCTTATCTCCTGCTCGAGGCTCTTCCAGTCTACAGTTGCCACTCCCAGTGTTTAGTGTGAGTTCTGACAGATTTGCACTTATCTCTGCATCATCAAAATCCATATGGCTTGAAAAGGCATCACCAGTTAGGAGTGGGTCTATCACCAGCGGAGAGCAAGGAGGAGATGGAGAAGAGAGAGATGACCTTGGGGACAGTGATGTCATGGATTTGGGAGTACCAGACAAGGACCTCAGAGCCTGCATGCGACTCGTGGTATCTGCTTTTTGAGTTTTTGCTACTTCATTCTCGTGAATAGTGGTGATACAGCCTGATGGCCTAAACCCAGTGGCTCCTTCTAAGAGCAAGTCAAGCTTGTTTTGATATTCCGAGTCCAACTGCTCCAACTGCTCCAGGTGCTCATAGTAGAGATCAGTGAAACTGGCTGAGGTGGACGAATCCTGGCTGGAGGTGGCAAGAGATCCTCTGCTAGATGCAAGAGAGCCAGGGCTGCTGCTCGAGGAGAGGGAAAGCATGCTGGTGGAGAGACTGAAGGAAACAAGTCAGAAAACCGTGGCACTGTATCTTCTGATTTCTCATGAACACACTGCAATGTCACCACATCTCTAAGCCCACAGGGTATTGCTTTGTTAGCTCAGGCCACACGCATTAGTCCCCAGAGCAATCCAGAACCACAGTCTACACAGCACAAACAGTGGGCCACTGCTCAGTAAAACAGTATCAATCATACACGTTTTTCTACTCACCATACCAAACTCTTAGGAGTCCTTGTTTAGCCAAAACAACCCCAATGAACAGTTCCAAACCAATTAAAATTAGTGACATCCCCCTCCTCCCGCATCTCTCTGGAAAGTATGGCTCCTGTTAATCTCCAAAGCAGACCACAAAAACCAGCAAGGCCCATGCAAGAAGATGAAGTTATTGCAATGAACTGTCTGACCATATGGAAATTTTCTTCCATTTGCCTCAATCTTGGACCTGCAGCCAAAAGGCAACATCACAGCTGCTGGAACTGGCCCTCAGAGATCACAACAGCCAGCAGTTCCCAGAAAGCTGGCAGGATTTATCCATGTGAAAGACTGCTACATGGAATCCAGGGCCAAGAGAGCAAGGGAAAAACTTGGGGCTGGGCTGTGAAATCAATTCACACGCCTTATTTATCCCTAGAGTTCTAGGTTCAGAACATAACTGACAACAGAATTAATTTTAAGCAGGTGCTGAATAGAAGTCTGTTCAGATGAGAAAGTCCAGACACCACAGCACAGTTTTCTGCTCAGGAGACCCAGCAAGTATTCCAGTAGTGACTACAACATTCACCACCTCTAGAAACTCCATTTAGACCAACACTCTTGCTCTGCATATTGAAGACCTTGGTCCTTACTGACCCTCACTTCAGATAGGGATTAGCTACTGAAAAATTTCTGAATATGTATAAGTGGCTTAAGTTACCCCACTGAAAAACAGTGAGATATTAATAAGCCTAATAATCCCTTATTTATTATTTATAGGGTAAAAGCTGGAAGCTACATTTGTATAATTATGTCCATGACCTTATGAGAAAAAGGCAAGTATGCTGTATTTAGTGTAATTTTGGCAGAAAACGTCTTCTGCATTTCTATGACAGATGTGCACTGCATCACATTTGTCCAAAAAAGCTTCTGATAGATGTTTTTGCATATTGGCAGTATATATACATCTGTTGAAGCCTAATGAATTTACAGCTTTTCAGTGTACTTTACTGTGAAAAGGGAGGGGTTTTAAATTAATCTTTTCCCTAGCAAAAAACCTGGGCTCAACTTCCTTTTGTTCATGCCTTTGAATGCCAGACATTTTGCATTATGGGGTTAATAACAAACACTTATTCTTATGGAGGAGCATGCCAAGAACACTGGGCACATGGTTAGGAAGAAATTAGTTTCACATGCTTCTTGGTCACCTCAAAAGATCCCTAATCAGCTAGGTGAAATGAAAATATGATGCATTTTCACTGCATAAAAGCCTCACAGATAGCTATTCTCCATGCTGGCTTATTTACATGTCAGTCTTGCACTATGATTTCTTTCCAGTCTTTTCGGTGTCATCTTCACAAAATGAAACAGAATCCAAGTGGAGCAGAAGCTACAAACAGAGTAAATTCAGTACACACTGGTAGGAAAAAACCTCAACCAAGCAAAAACCCCACTAAACTTTCTTGCTATCAGAATGATAAAAATACAGTTTTAGCAAAATGATTTGGCCTTACTGCCTGCAGTCATGCATTAGTATGGAAATAGCAATCCTGTGTTCTTCCAGAACTACAGCCTGAACTAGAAGCCATTCTTTACACCACACAAACCACAGGAGAGGCAGGGATATCTCTATACATTGCAAGCAACAGCACACTTGGAATTTGAGAAATATTATCATTCCTACCATAATGTGTAGTTGCATTAGTAAGATTCACTCCACTTGTTGCGTGTTAAGCTGTCTTTAACATACTTTATTAATGTAATACTTCAATAATTCAAACTTTAGTGAAAAAATCTCAGCTATCCCATGTCACCTAAATATTTCTGAAATAGAAGGGAGTGAGCAAACTCCTGTTGTGAGACAGAGGCACCACCACGAGGTTGCTCAGCCCATTGAAAAGCACCCATTTAACCGATGTATGATCCTAAGGCTTCTCCTTCCACTGACTACTCAGGGGCCTTAGGTCATTGCTGGAACTGAAAGGCCTTTCAGCCCCCTCAGCTGGGAGCTGGAATTGTTAGCAGAGAAAGGCCATGGCACAACGTGCAGCAAAAGCACCCACAGTTTCTGGAAAGGGTCACCTACCTCTTCAGCTGGGTGTGCAACATGGCAACCAACCGTGTGGTTTCCTCCAGCTCTCGGACAAGCTGATTTCTTTTGCTGTTCAACTTCAATCTAAGAGAAGATCGAAGAAAGAGATGAGCTAAAGAAGCATTTACAATTTTAAATAAGGAGTAAAGGAAAAATCTACTTTTTTTCTGTGAAATCCTATGAAAGTTGATAGGACTACACAGGACAGAATTTGGTCAAGCTGTGTAGGTGTTTACCAACTTCAGAAACTTTTAAAATGCAGAACTTGATCCTGAAAACATTCACAGCAGGAGAAAATAATTACAGCTGGTACCATAAAAGTTAATGTCCCTAGGATCAGGCCTCAAAAGAGCTGGGTAGATTTTACTCACTATACACTATTGTATTCCTACAGTTACTGTGCTAATAAAAGTATAAATGTCTTCATTTCCTTTCACTAAAGTCCATGGATGATAAGGGTTAGTTGATTTAGTTATTAATCATCCCATTACAGCTTTACATCATTGACTTTACACATTGAGTGCCGTGTCCAGTTCTGGGCCCCTCAGTTCAGGAAGGACGTGGAGATGCTTGAACACATCCAGAGGAGGGCAACAAGGCTGGAACACAAGCCCTGTGAGGAAAGATTGAGGGAGCAGGGTTTGTTTAGCCTGGAGAAAAGGAGACTCAGAGGTGACCTTATCCCTCTCTACATCTCCCTGAAAGGTGATTGTAGTCAGGTGGGGGTTGGTCTCTTTCTCCAGACAACCACTGACAGAATGAGAGGACACAGTCTCAAGCTGTGCCAAGGGAAATATAGGTTGGATATTAGGAAAAAGTTTTTCACAGAAAGAGTGGTGAAGAACTGAAATTGTCTGCCCGGAAAGGTGGTGGAATCACCATCCCTGGATGTGTTCAAAAAAAGACTGGATGTGGCACTTGGTGCCATGGTTTAGTTGAGGTGTTGGGGCATAGGTTGGACTCGATGATTTTAGAGGTCTCTTCCAACCCGGTGATTCTGTGACTTCAGCAACATCTCAGCTTTATTTCCCACCTGAATTGGTTTGAGACAAACACCTCAAAGTGTTCACACCCTAGCTGAACGGGACTCTGGACGCAAAATCCTTCTCCATAAATGTGTTATTTCCTTGGCACTCTAGAATATCACCATATTCCCAAAAATCCCCAATGAATGTGTTCCCCTTATGGCAAGACTAGAAACATTTGTCAAACCACAGATACTTCATGCAGGTAAAAGTCTCCCAGCTGAGACACTGACATTTTTTCTAGCATGATAAAACCATGAAAAGCCTATGTAGAAAACTGGTGTCACCTGAACACTGACCATGTAGAAGAAATGAAAATACAGAGCCAAAGAGAGAGTGAATGCAGTGTGCCTATTCCATACATGTTTGAGAGACTGCAGCTACCAGAAACACTGCTGAGCCACCCACATTAACACATCCAGACTGTAAAACACCTGTAGGCAATGCCTAATGCAGTATTCATCCTCACTGTACATTCCCGTGAGATATCCCCCTGCAACACAGGTAAAATTAGGGAAGAAAGTTGTCATTTTTTTCAGCTAGTTTATATTCACAGGATATTCCCTGCAAGCCCCACAGCCCCGTCAAATACCAGATCCTACAGGAATCACATACAAGGATGCTCAGAACAAACAGCAAATTTAAAAAATTTAAAATTCCATCTGCTGACATTTACCAAGGCCCAGACTGCACAGCAAGTGTAGAAGCTGCTGTGAGGTGCTGGCTGCATACAGAAATGTTACACTACACTAACACTACACTGGGCTATTTTGAGCATTTTTTACATTCCCATAAAGGATCCATTGTAGGAACAGCAACCTTTCCCCACAGGGACAGTAAGACTTGCAGATGGGTTGTCTGGGAGATGATTTCAGAAGCCTTCTGAGTAGTGTGTCCTGGGAATGCGAGGGCACTGCTGTGGGCAGTCAGCCAGGGGATGTTGGTGCTTGCTCCCAGGTACCTCTTGTCCAGCAAAGCACTGCCCTGTGCCCACTAACCTACCTCTCAGTGAGAGCTTTGCTCTGAGTGTCTCTGGCAGCCTGAAGGTCTTCCTCCAGGCGCCTCCTCTCTGTCTCCAGTCTTTCCACCTCTCCTCGAGTCCATTTTCTGGGGCTAATAAATCGCATTTCTTTTAAGAGCTCCTCCTTCTCATTAATCAGTATCAGGCGATCCCTCTCAGAGTCCAGCACGCCAGGCCAGGCCTCGCTGTCAAGCTTAGCCAGTTGGATTTTCAGGTTTGCTATTCTGCAGGGGAAAAAAAAGCAGTTATTCCCTGAGGAGTGCCTGATCTCCTGCTCCAGACATGCAAAGGTGCACCACCACCAACCACATCTTCCAGTGCCCTGAGGAAGGCTCTCAGCTCAGGGACAACCACCCTCACGTGCCCCTTACCAAAATGGTGTCAAGTGACAGCACCCCTGGGATGTAGACATGCAGAATGGGATTTTAACTCAGGTATGTTCGCAATGGAAAATGAAGTTTCTAGCTAATATGCAGTGTCCACCAGTCAGGGAATAACACAACAAAAATTCTGGATCTCAGAAGAAGCTATCAGATGTATTACATGTGTTTCATGTGCATTATAGCTATGACCTCAGAGTAGTTTGTGTGGAGGGTATGATGAGGTAATCACCTACTCTTTAATCACTCTCACGGAAAATAACTGTGTACTCCCCATACACGATTCAGATAAAGATCAGTGGTTAGTCAAAATCTTAGAAACTCTTTTTCATCTTTACAACGAGGAAGTTAATCATATCTCCATGCTGCTACTGCAAGAATCCACCTGTTGACAACAGCAAGCATTTTGGACACATTAAGGAGCTACGCTACTTCTGGTGCAACCTGCACTTGAGGATGTGAGGAGCTGGAGAGGCAAGGTGATCCTACCAAAATCCAGAGCTGCTTTATTTGCATCAGAATCACAGCCTGTTTTCATTAGAGCTATCACTCCAGATTTCAGTTTAAAGCCCGTATCATCAGTCTTTCAGCACCACACCACACAGCTCAGGCAGGAAGATAATGATGAAAAGCAACAGCAATATGATGTAGAATTTAGCAAGAGCTTTTATTGACAGCAGAGGAGAGCACAACTTGTGGCAGGTAAGGAGGCTGCTCACTCCACATATCTGCCCATTCCCAATTTCCCAAATATCTGAGCTGCTCACTTAGGTCCACAAATGTTTGCAATGCAACATACAGAGGGAAGCAGAAAACCAGCAGCAGGCCAGGATAGAGAGCCAAGGGCAGTAATGTCAGTCTTCCCAAAGGAAGCTGCCTCCTTTGCACTCACTCCCTATAAAGTCAACTCTTCAAGACCTGACAGGCTGATCATGGTAGTTTGATGAGAAACAATGGTACAGATAAAGTTGAAAAAGAATTACCAAGGACTTGTGTTTCTGAACTCACACAATCCAAAAAATCAAGTGGGAAGCAGGGAATGGGAAGGGCAGAACAGGCTGGGGTGAAAAAATTTGAAAAGCTTAGAAGACAATCAAGGAGAAAAAGTATTTTGTAAGATATTTGCAAAAATAATTCACTTGATAGAACACCAGAGTCAAGGCATATGTGCCCCTTCACATGATGAACTCAGGTTAATCCCTCACTTGGGTTTAGTAAACACATAAGAAATGGAAGTGACATGTAAAATGAATGTCCAATATGCATCTCTCTTTGAAGAGGGCTTTGTGATCTGGTGACAGTTACTGGACTTAAATCAGGCACAGCAAATAGTTGCAGGTACTGTTCTGGATTAATCTCTCTAGAATTTGGTTTATGCTGCAGAAGTGCAGAGGATGGTGTGTGCTTCCTTCAGCAAACCAGAACACAGAGCAAATTCAGTGCCAACCAGCAAAATCGAAGTGTGTGGAGTAAGCAAGATGCAGCAGCAGCTACAAGGCTGCTGAATGGCCTTGAAGAATAAAGCTTTGTCTTCCAAGCTCCAGAGGCCAAGAGGAACTCGAGCCCCAAGAGAGCCTGTGAAGGATTAGGCTCACACACACTGACCTGCCTCCACCATCACAGGAGACAGACTAGAGATCACCTTTCTGAAGAGAAGCATCACTTTCTGTAAACCCATTTCCCACAGCGGGTTGCTCACCCTAATTAAAGTTCCATAATTGATAGATATTCAGCTCAACTATTTTTAGGTCGTCTTAAGAGCTGCTTTGTTTTTGAGTGCCTGATTAAGTGCAATACTGTGCTCCAACGAAGAATTAACAGTGGCATTAATTCATAATCCAAGAATTCCTCTGTGCATTTTGAAGGGATATGAGTCTAAGAGGATTGGCTGGCATAAATCTGATCACTTTTGGCATACATTTGCATGGATGTGGCTTTTCCACTGGAATTTGTTCTCTATGCATTTCTGAGTCTAAAAGCTTTGTTAAACTAACCTCCAGTTTTATCTTTACACGATCATTATTTTTTTACTTTTTACTTTTACCTTTACACGATCATTATTTTTCCCCTTCTCAGCTAAAAGGAGGTTTATTATTCTATTTTTCCAATAAAACAGCACCATTACAAAAGAAACACATTGCAGAAGGTCTGCACTTGGCTGAACACTCCAGCCCTTCAGCATTCACTGCCTGAGTCTGAACTGCATCACTGCTGAGCCAGGCTGGGCTTGCAATGCTGGGCTCAGGTCACATCATCTTTCTGACTGTACAAATACAGAACAGGAAGCTCAAGTTTTATTTAATAGTTCTCTTTCTACCTAGAAAAGGCAGTTAGATGATTTATTCATTGTCATAACAAGTCTCTTTCTTGTTAATTAGGGAAAGTTAGTACTTTCTATTGTTATGCAACACAGGCATAGCATTTAAAATTTTTAGTCTCTCTGGAGATTGTTCAGAGCACATGCATCTCCGCAGGAGCATACACTAAGATGTATATCTACAACCAGTAATTAACAATCCTGTATCAGATAAGCCTCTGTTCTTGAGAAAAAAAACCACAAACAAAGTGGGAGGTGTGGTGTAAAAACTGACCAGTCAAATACCCACCACTGTTGTAATGCTGCTTAATGTGACATTAAAATATTTCATTTTAGGAGATTAAAAAAACACACTTCTAAAATCCCTGAGTTACCACCAGTCACACAGAACCCAAGCTGAAAGTTTAACTGCCGAAGAAACTAGAACCGTGCAGGGTGCGAGTGCTAGACAACTCAGTCACTGCTACATGTCTGGAATTGTACATCACAGTTTAGTTGCATCTCTGAGTACATTTATGCTGCAGCAGCTATCTCCTTGCTGAGATGTAGCAATGACAACCTTTCTGACATGATTCCCATTACCAGTTTTGAATACAATTAAGCCAAAGGTTTGTCACTGTAGCTGCCCTGCATCCTTTTTTGCAGGTTTTACATTATCTGCTCTAGGGGTCTGTTGTCTCCCTGAGCTGTGACAGGAAAGGACATAGTGGTGGGGAAGGGCACTGGGTCCTGGCAGTTCTTCTGTGGTGAAGTTCAGTCAGATACTCACCTAAATCTGAACTTTCAGTCTGGTCCACAGCGATGTGCAAACAGTGACTGCCAGAGCCTGCTTTCAAAAGCACCAGCCCCTTACAGACCTAGTAGTTCTACACTAATTAATATTGGGACCATCTTGATTTCAAGCCTTAAGTTTCACCTTTCCAGATACTGCAAAGCTAATAAAACACATGTATTTCCATCACTTGGTTCCTTCAGAGTATGTGCGTGGGCCAAGTACTTAGTCTTCTATTGTATTTTTGGAACATTTTATTGCTGCTGTGGGGACAGGAAACACTTCTAACATGACAAGGAAGAATTTTCACAGGAACAGAAGGTTCCTTGTGAGTCACTATATCCATAGTATTGTTCCAGTTTTAAACCAGTTGAGGTATTTGTTTCTGCAGCTCCTACTAAATACTGTGCCAAAACCACAGTGCTCTGATAGTTGGAGATCTTTTCATTTTAGCATCAACTATTCATGTCCATTTAGATCCATCTTTCCTCATGATACTCTTTTTTAAACTTTGAGAAAAACCTACAGATAACCTAAGACAAACATGGGGTATGAGCAGCAAGTATTCTTTAACTGCAAGGTGTGTTGTATGCCCCTCACTGTCACTTCAAATGAACTACTGTGCTGTCTTTATAAAGTTCTCTCTCTTTATAAAGAGCATATTAAATATGTTCTCAGGCTTGTCACTCTGCACTTGCCCTTCCTTGGAAAAGATATAGGATAAAGTAAGAGTATTCCTCTTCAATCTGAAGGTGTAAAGTCAATGTGAGTTGAAATGCAGCCTTCAGCAAAGCTTAGAAGTAAAAAGCAATTTTAACACTGCAAAATTAACCACTGCATCTGAAGGAAAGATATTTTTAATGTTGCCTTAAAAAGTCAGTGAATGATTTGAATGTCAAGGTAGTTTGGCAAATCTTGGATTGGCAAAATAAATAGTTCTGATAAAATTGCTCCACCTACAAAGAGAAGTGTAAATTCATGTCAAAAGCAGCTGGGCACACAGTCTTTGACAACTGCCACAGACACAGACAAAATTTTATGCCACTGAGAAACATGGCCTACTGGCCATGCCAATACACCAAAATGAGAGCATTATGAGTAACCTCAGCCCTAAGGCTCTTATTTCTAACCAGAGGCTGGAGAAAAAGCCTTCTCTTTGCATATATCCCAAGCACATATTGTACCATGCATCTGAACTTTGTTATTCTGGAGTTGCAAAGTCCCTCTAGAGCAGTTAAAAGTGAAGAAAGAAGTCACCCCCAGCAATGGTTACATCACTGAACAAAGACTGGGCCAGCCAAAGTCTAAGTAATAATTCTTGGTGGTTTTTCATTTAACTACACAGTTGTGTTAGCTATTATCTATTAAAAAGTGAATCCTGGAAAGCTTTAGCTTAAATTGGCTTGTTAAGTAGATAGAATTTTTTTTTTTAAATCTATTCTTCATTCATCTGAGATCAGAGGGCAAAGGTGAAAACTTACATTCTTACAGATAAGCTCTGGAACTGCAGCCATTGACCATATTTTGATGTAAGGTGTTACCACAATATACATTTCTCCTTATCACACTTAGGCATGCAAACATTCATTCATTTCAAATAAGGTAAGGAGATGCCTTGCAGTGCAGTCTCCTTATTAGGAACAGGGAAGCATTGGCAACAGGTAGTAGAACCACTTACGTCCCCACAGGTGTGGCCAGACTGAATTCTTTATGTATTAGTCATGCCTTAGTAATTTCTAGGATGGTTATTTATTTCTTGAAAGATAACGCTGGCCCAAAAAGCCTATTGTCCCACTAGCTCAAAAATCACCATATTTACATAGCAGTAATGCTGGGTTTCAGTCTGGTGGCACCTCTTCTAGTGAAACATGTCCTCAGAATAAGCTGTGTGACACCCAAAAGGAGCAATGGGCCAAAGAATTACCTTCTCTTTGCCTCTTCATACTGCAGCCGTAATCGCACCTTCTCGGCCAGCTGGTTACTGCTGCTGGCAATAAACTGAGACACAAAACATCACATCAGCAACTTAGGAACCACTCCTCTTCTGATATTTCCTTTACACTGTTACAAGTGACACTTGATCTTGTCAAAGTCATTTCCTAGCTAAACCAATCACAGAACAGGAACATACTGCATTTGATTACATTTTTCATGTTTTCTTCAAATATTTAAACCCCAACGAGATTCAAAGGCTCTTTCTGGCCTAGAAGAAAGGGAAAATCCACCACATCTGTCTTGGGCTTCTGTTTCTATGCACACACAAATACCTTTGCAATCCTTCTTAAAAATGCTCTTTGCATCCTTAAGTGCTGCATTGTATTTTGGTTTGGATGACATCTTGCTTTGGCTGTAAAGTCTTAAAGACAAGGGACATCCCATCATGCCCAAATCTGCAAATCTTTACTAACATGTGTGGCCCTAACTGAAAGTGACTGCAAACATTTAATAAAGGTTCACAGGAGAGGCTCTGTGCTGTCCTGTGAGGAATAAGATGTACCCCCAGCACTGACTGAGTGCTTACTGAGGCTGGGACCAACCTGACACTTCTGATCTCCTTGCACGTGTGGGACTGAAGGTTTATGAGCACTACAACCTTGGGGCCATCAAAATATCTGCACATAAGCTCTTGTTCTCATTTGTAATCCCATGAAAGCCAGACACTCTTAGGGGAAGAGCCCTCATTTGAGCTTAGCCCATACAGACCTGCTGAACGTTTCTTGTCTCGTAACTTATCACTGCTATAAAGAGCTAAGGGAATATCTGCATCACAAGAAGCTACTCCTACAGGCAAAATCAAACTTCCTTCCCTTTTGTTCCCACCTGGGTTGCTCTGATAGAGACAGTGTGGGGAAACATTGAGTTGCCCTTAGAGATGCATTAACATTGCACACAAAAACGAAGTCACGCTGCAGTTTAAGCCAGGAGAAGGTATGATTTCACAGAAACTTGTCCATGCTCAGAAACTCAGTGAGGCAGTACTACACACAGTTCAGAGGAATGTCTCCACATGCACAGGGCCTCTCACACATTACTCACATTTCCTGAAACATCTGTCTGGGAGCTGACATCCAGGTACTGCCGGGGCAGCAGGGGGCTGGAGTTTTCCACAGACACGCTGCTGGCCCACAGGTCTGACTGGGATCCTCTGTCATTCACAAAGCTGTCTTTTAACCTGGCCAGGCTCTAAAACCACAAAAAGTCATGAGGTGAGCTCGCTTCTGCCCAAAGTACCTCAGCAGCTACATAACTTCAGCCTAACCCCACGACTCAGATCTGACCGTGTTTGCTGTGCCCACTCAGACTCTGCAAACCTGAGGTCAGGCATGACTGGTCTGCACCTCCCACAGCCATGGCTGGACTGTATTTTATACTTCTCATTTCCAGGATCTGAACAACTGCAGAGGCTGCAGTCCAACCACAACACAGAACTAGTTTATGTTAATAAAAATCTCAATTATGTATCTGAAATACAAAATCCTTAAATTATTTCTCAGAAACTCAATCTTCTAGCAATGGTGACACAAAATACTGTAAAGTCATCTTGTTTCAATACCTGAATGAGGTCCTGTTTTTCCTTCTCCCCTGATGTGATGGCCTTTTTGAGAGCCTTCATTTCACTTAAAATGGCTTGTGCCTCATCAAGTTTGTAGCCACCTTGAGTATCAGACATTTTCATGTCAATTCTGTAAAGAAAATTCAAAAAACCAGTAAGCTAACACTTAATAGCATCCAGTTTATTGAACCATTCTAGATGCATGCATCTTGACATGGATTTTCAAGAAAAACACATTCCAAAAGAAGGAACAAAGGACCCCACTCACCACTGCCTAAGTCACTCCACTCAGCAGTACATTAAGCTTCAGAACTCTGCTTTCAGCAATATCATCATCTCTTTGACTCCTTAGGGAGGACAAAGGTGCACACAACCCCCCCAAAACACTGTGTTAGGGCAGACTGCTGCTAGCTGCCTTGTTTCCAACCTAGAGAGGATCAGCTTAGCTATCTATGAGAATTACCTTATTTTCAGTCATGATTTCAAAAACCGTACACAGACTCATGCACAGATGTATTTGATTGCACAACAATTACAAGCCACCTCATCCTTCCCTTTCCTCAAAGGAATTCTACTATGGTTGGCCCTTACAATAAATATTTATCTAAAAGATGCCAGATGTCTCGTCCCACAAACGTAAGTACCTGAAACTTTTCCTCCCCTTCCACTCCACCTCCAGTTTTTCCTCAGTGTCCTAAATCAATGGCTCTTATAATTAAGACAATGGGCTGTACTGTCATCCATAATGAGCAATACTGAGTAAAACAGAGTATCAGTTAACTGGTGAGATCCTGGTCCAAAACCTTTTTGCCATGAAGTCAGTTCTGTCATGGTCAATCCCATACAGGCACTGATTTGATAGTACTCCCCCATGGCTGTGTACTGCTTTCAGCCTAAAGATACCATCAGCAGCATATTTCAGCTTATGCTATTTAGGCAGCTATTTATAAATGTAGTGGGGGATGCATTGCAAGCCAGAGATGTTCTGAAAAAAAAAGATCTTGAGAACACACTTACTTCTTCAGTGTTTGAAATCCATGCTCTTTGTACTGGAGCTCTTGCTTCATGTGAGCTACTTCTCTCTTGAGTTTATTAACCTGCAGCAAGGTGTCACATTTTTAGAATGATATTTTCTGAGTATTTAGGTATAGCACTACCCATTGAATTCAAAACTTACTCAGTGTACACAGTTCTCTAAACAAAGTTTTCCAGGTAATCAGCTCATCTCAAGAGCAGCAAGCAGCCCTGACTGCCGCCTCATCAGGACTTTATCACTGCCTAGGGCTTTATCCAGTAGCTGCTATTACACCTCTTAACAAGGGGCTCAAGGGAAGTCCCAACCATGTAAGCAGAAAAGTTGAGAAAAATTCTCAAAAGACAGCAATGAAACACATATCAGCTTTACTCAGAAATGTTTAAAACCCTCCCAGTCATTACAAAAACTGCTAAGCATCAGGACAGGAGGCACACTGCAGCAACTGAAGCCACCCTCCAAGCTCCCAAACTAAAGGGCCCCACTGCACGAGTAACACAGCAGGATGATAATACATACTGTAAATCCACTGACCCTACAGCTTGCTGTTTTATATTCCTCCACAGAGGCCACACTGACCTACTTTACTTTAGTCCTTTCTTCCTCCCAAAGTGAGCTCTGCGTGAGAGCACACCCTCCCCTGCTGACAGCCCGCACTAAGCCCGGCACACAACAGCTGCCAGTCCCTGGGGAGGACCCGCAGCTCTCCAGCACTTGGCGGAGCCAGCACGCGGCTCCACATCCCACAGCAGATCCTGCACTGCCAGCTGCCAAGCCAGGCTAAAGTCTAAGGCGAAAAACAAACCTGTTTCAAATTCCTAAGACTGCAACGTTAGAAAATTCTGATAAATGACCTCCTGGATTAAAAACCGCAACATTAGCTCTTCCAACTACTTTGGCATCTCCTTTCAGTATTTGCCATGAGGTCTGGAAATATCTGAACATTACTCATGGCAAGCAAAGGTCCATTTGTACTACTCACCCTGGATTTTGTAGTAGCAATCTCTGCTTTGAGGATCTCAGGGTCATACTTGGAACTTGACGACGAGCCAGAGAGCACTGGAACAAATACAGCAGCCAGTTTAGCAGCTCTGCCTTCCTCCCTATGCTTTTACCAGCCCCACCACAGATCGAGATCTCCCACCACTCCTGCACACCCAGATCTCCACACATTGCTGGTGTAGGCCTGTTACCGATTCCCACATCTCACTGCTCAAAGACAGGGAAAGGCAACAGTGCAGTCAAGTACTCCACAAAAAGTGTAGACTGAAGGGGCCAAAGCATGTCCTACATCTCCAAAGTCAGGATTTCTTCCAGGTTAACACACTTAACCAAAACTCCCAAACACGTTCACTCCATTCAATAGTGTGGCCTCCTGCATTTCCAAAGGCATTTAACAGAACTGAAGGGACAGGCATTGCATGAAGGTTTACTTAATTTTTGTTTTCAGACTTCCTCATTGAGCAAACAACCCACTGAATGTTTAGAAACAAAGAAAAGCAAAGAATGAGAAGAAACAGAAAAATGTGATGCAAGCCTTTTCACAGCCTTGAGGACATGACCAACCATACAATGTGTCACACCAATTAAATCAATGCCCCCTTAAGAGCAGAACTCTCTTCTCAGCAGCGGTTAAACCCCTTCTGCCTCAGAAGGTACAGAAGCTCCCCAATGTGCAATGTTGTTAGGGTAGCTGTAGGCAAGGGAGATATTTTGATGCTTGCAGCCATCAGTTTATGCCTTATAAAACATGGGAAAGCATTTCTAGTTATTTCTGTTTGGTTGTATTTTTCAAGACAGATCACATATCGCCAATGTAACTCACGATCTCAGTGCACTGCTCTGGAACACCAGTGCTTGGGTAGAGTACTCCTAAGAAAAGACCAAACCCAGTTCTTCAGAGATGAGGGATGGGACCCTTGTCAAACAAGAATCCGGGATGGGACCCTTGTCAAACAAGAATCCCTCAGCTGACAGTAAACGACTTAAAGATTTTTAACACCAGGCACAGGATTAGCCAGTGGAATTCTCCACCATCAGACATAACTCCAAAGAGTGAAGCAGGGGGAGGTCAGTCCACTGATGTGGCTGGCAAGAACACAAAAAATCTGCAACACTGAGGATTATAAAAAAATTCTGGAATACATGCAGGAAATAAATCCTGTTCTGGACATTTTCCAGCTCCTAACTAGTACCACTAAGGAGGAAATACAACATTCTATAAACTTTTCTGCACCAAATCTTGAAGCAACATTGGTATTGATGCTTTCTGTGTGATGAAGAATATGGAGCACAAACTGCTGGTCTTCACACACAGAGAGGCAATCCACCAACCGTGAGTTGGAACATGGCATAAAACACAGACCATCAGCTCCACCAGACCATCGCTCAACTACCTGCAATATAAAACTACAAAAGGGCCTGGGAATACTATCAAAGATGGAACTTCTTGCCTTGTTTCTGTACTTTAAATAGGGGAATCAAGGAAAATACCATATAACTTAATGTTTCACACAAAGCTAACCACCACATTTTTTAACATTTGTTGAAGCCCATGCAGAAAATCTGCACATTGACTCCAGTGACTGAGCCACACACAGGAGTGTTTCATAACAATCAGCCTTTACCAAACCGGTGCTGGGCAGATACTGCTTTTGGGACAAACTGATCAAACGTGGACAGTGACATGGCACATCATCCCAGCACTACACCAAGGACCAGCTTCACGCCTTTTACTGTCCTACTGGGTCCATAGCTGAGGAAGTCACTGGTTAAGAGTTCACTAACTACTCACAGCTGGTCTGAGAGCCCAGTCTGTGCTCCCAAACATCGTGCAGCTGCCGATACTCCTGCTGGGCCAGCTCAAGCCTCTGCTGCTTGACTTGATAGATCTCCTTCTGCGCAGCAATGGCCTCCTGGGCCAGGACAAGGTAATCCTTCAGCATGTGCTCCTGCTCCCGCCGCCATTGCACCCGAGGGTCTTCTATCTGAGTCGTTTCTTGGAGAGAAAACAGAAGGAGGCAAGATCAACACAATGTGGGTTTGTTCTGCTGCTTGGAAAAGCTCCACTGTTTATGACATTTTAAAGTAGTCTCTTGCCCCATCCCTGTAATAAAAAAGTGGAATAAAGACATTTTCTTTTTTTCTGAGGAGGTGACTGTTGATCCACAATGAATTCCAATGAGTTCTGCCATGCTGAATAGAACAATTCACAACAGAACTGTCATACACCTCTCCAACTCCTCTGCTGCTGAAGCCACCCTGGTTCTGGCTCTTAAAAACATCCACCCAAGAATACGCGGACACAGCTCTAAGAAATTGACATTGACTGTTAGACTTATCTTTATTGCAACTGCTTTATAACATTACTAATAAAATACCTCTAGTATTTCACTGTTATAAAAACTTGCAGAAAATATCATTGCCACATGACTGCATTATACTGCACCTGACAACATGAAAGCAATTACAGCTCTGCCCGTCCTTTTTGGCTGCCAAGTGGCTTTTATTGCAGAGGGAAAAGAAAACCTTCTCACTCAGATTCCAGAGGTAAGTAAAAATAAAGTCTGATTAAATCACAGAATGTATTTGTGAAAGCATCTTAAATGACATTATACGAACAGCATCTCAGAGAGGGAGTAAACATTTCCTTTAGGGAAAGCAGGCACAGCAGTAAATCACTGAAGAATATGGGAGGTGGAGTTTAGGGTAACACAGGGAATGCAGTCATGAGCAGTTACAGCACTTCCATCTCCGTTACCCCAACACAACCAATACATCGCTTTCCAGGTTTTTAATTGTGAAAAAGGCATAAGGTCACAGATACACAGCTAGTCCTAATACTAATGAGGCAATTTTATTGTCAGTGTTTGTCTCTGTTCTGTGAAGAAGTGCCTGCCCAAAACATTTTTCATTTCTATTTCAAGGCTATTACATGCTCTTGTTTGGAGCAGGTTCCAATATTTAGCTGACCAAGTGCTCTGAACTGTCTAAACCAACATGCTTGAATAAGGATGCCTAGTTACCACATAATGAATAATTAATAGAAAGGACTTGCTTGAAACTATCAGTGGGAATCTAATCTGCATATCTTAAGAGCCTCTTTAAATATTTAGTAAAAGCTGCCAGAGAGGAAGGTACGAGCAGCTCTTAAGTGAGTCAGGCATAAGACTAACACTGCAGTACACAGGATGTGGGGAAGAGAAGTTAGACAATATTCTTGGCAGCAGAACTAGAAATAAAGGGGTTTACCCAAGGGATGGACACTCAACCCTTTTCACAAGCTGTCAATGATCATGCTGAGGAGAAAATTAACTGACTACTCCACCAATAAGTTGTTTTTAACAATATCTCAAGACCCAAAAGAACACATGGCACTTCAAATTGCATGGCAAAACTTGGAGAAGCCACAAAATGCAATCAAAAAACCCCAGTATAGTTTGTAGAAGTACTTCAACGAAGAGTCCTTTACAGGTTCTGCAAGCAGAAGCAACATTTCAGTTGATATAATATTAAAGCTAAGTCTGGACCTGAAAAACTGCCCCAAAATAACTTGAGAAAAAAGCAGCTGCTTGTGCCAGCTGTAAGTGCTGGTGCCCTCACAGATAGCACTGTGGTCTCTCTTCGAAGGAGCAAGAGAGATCAGGAGGACACAGAATCTCTAAGACTCTGAAATCCTCATGCTCCTGCCTCAATTCTGGCCCCCAAATCCCATTTTCCAGATAACCATTACCCACACCCAGATGAAATAACTGCCTTTACTCCACAGTTGAACCAGAAGGGGAAAGTCTGCTGTAAGTTACCCAGGAATGCCCATACATTCCCAGACATGCAGCTTCCCTGGACACGCCTGCAGTGTCACCAGAAACTGTGACTTAGGGCTCTCTAATTTCCAGCACAAAAAGTATGTTAGCAAAGTACCCACGGCTCTTGAAGTCTGATTCAGGATACTGGGTCATCATACTTATGTCTACCCTGACATAAGTCTTCAAGCCTGGCCATTTCCAGTTTTTCCTTAACCTAGCAGCACGTTCTTCCTGTAATCCCAAGAAGGGTGGTGGAAGCTGCTGCAGGAAAATTCCTCTATTATAAGCAATGAGGAGGAAGACTGCAAAAGCCTACAATCCTGAACAGCTCTGTGGGGTGGTGAGGCACTGCCAGTGCCCCAAGCGCATACAGAATCTGACCCACGGAATGCTCAGCAGACAGCTCACAGAGAGGATGGACAACACACTGAGGTACTGAAATGCTTTGTGCCCAGATTTATTCTAAATATTCACCTCAACCTTTTCAGTAATCACAGCACTGACTGTAACCCCTTGATTGCAGCTTTCAGCTTTGGTTTTCAAATGTGTAAAACCAATCAATGAAAATGTTGGCCAAGGGCTCTCATTGAGCCCCAGCTACTGGGAAACGCAAAGCACATTCAGAAGTGAGATGAAAGAACTATAGAAATGCAGGCTATTACACCATTTGTTGTCTTGTGAATTCTTAATTTAATGTTGAGCTTGTCATAAATAAATCTGGTTGCTTCATGTTGGAGGAATGTAGCCTTATAATGCTTGCATCAGCATAATTTCTTTGTACAAATCACATTCCAAAGTTCTCCCAGAGAGACACACTCAAGGCTATGCATTAATACTGTATTAGGAATATTTTGGGTACTCAATTCCATTTGATTGTATTTATTTTCCCTCAGAGAGGTGGTTACAACTGTTCTTCATCTCGCTGCTTTTAATGGCTCCTGGCTTTAGATTTAATTTAAGTCTGTCCTTGGGCTTGTTTCTGAGAACTAGTCTCAAATACTTGTGCAGTATGAGCAAGACCCAACATGGCTCCATCCCCTTCCCACCCTCAGCAGTTCCTTCCTGCCAGGGAATCTGTGAGAGACCTTGGAGAGGAAGAAGGTTTTGGACACTCTCCAGAGGATACTTCAACATAAACCACAAAGATGAGCTGCTTGATTAGGTTAAGGTAAATGGATGTATTCTGCTGTATCATGATTTGGATCAGAGCTGGCATAAGAAATATGTCATGAGTTTGTATCTCTTTTTTTTGACCTTTTAGCTGAAATTCTCATTTAAATATTGCAGCCTCTGACATCCCACAGAAGTGGAACTTTTAAAAAGGCACTGTTATTAAGCAGGTGTCAGCACAGTTTGAAGGCTTCTCTGCATGTCCCTGAATCCTGTGGTGCCTGTGAGTGGCACAGACCAGGGTAACTGCCCCAGACCTGCAACAGACCTTTGCATGTTCACCCTGAGCCAACTCAAATGTATAAATAAGATCATGTTTGGTTTGTCCCAACTGCATTCAATCATTTAAGTTGGAAGAGACCTTTTGGATCAGGGAGTCCAACCACAAACTTAACAATGCTGGAATTTCTGCTAACTGAACCACTCCAGGGGTCCAACAGGCTTCCATGTCCCACAGCTTCAGGTCAAGGCTATTTTCCCATTTCTAGACTGTGAAATGGACACCAGACATGGTCTTACAGACCCATAGGAGGTCCAAATTTGTGCCTTGCAACTTAGCACCTTCTAAAAGCAGTTTCTCATTTCTCCACTCCTCTCCCCTGCAGACCTCCTTTGTGTGATTCCATAGACTTGCCTACCCTTTCCCACTTTCCTATAAAAGGAAAAATCAGTGTCCCCTACCTCACAGAAAAATACTTAGAATGAAGCCATTTAAAGATATGTAAATCCAGTGATTTTAGGATGACGAGTTCTAAATAAAAATATTTGTGTCACCTTTAAATCTGGAAACTTAGGATCTTTGTATTGCAGAGGTCAGTAGTTAGTGCTTTTTGGGGATAGGCTTTTTTCATTCTGTATTTTTAATACCCAAGAGAAGTTGCTTAAGCCTGGAAGGTGCAGTCTCAGGTCAGGTGAAGTTGTGGAAGTTTTGAAAAAGGGAAGGGTGTGAAGATGAAGATACCCAAGGGGAAAAAAAAAATTCACCAAGGAAGAAAATGCACCAGACTTCCATATTTTTATTTTTTATAAAATCCTGTAATTTTCTAAAAAAAAAAAAAAAAAAAAAAAAAAAAAAAATAAAAAAAAAAAAAAAAATAAAANAAAAAAAGTTTAAGTTCTCAGTTGAAGTCCTAGAAGTGGATTTTAAAAAACCCACAACTTCAAGGTACTTCAAGGCACTTTTGTCTTTTAAAAGTTTCTCTCTTAGCAGGAGTTGCAAGCTCCCCTAAAAGGGCCTGGGCATGGTTCTGCTGTAAACTTCTGGGCTGCAGCTGGAGCTGTTCTGTAAAGAGAATCATAGTCACAGATTTAATTTGCTTATTACTTTTTCAGGGGATTTGTTCTAGCATAACCCATTACAGTTATTCTAGTAATGTCTGTAATGATGCATCAAATGCTGTGTTTTCTTATAATTCAAATGAGCTTACAAAGTTAACTCTTTTGGTCTATCGAGCAATCTAGCAAAGGGTGTAAGCAGTGGCTTAGTTTGAGGATAAAGACACCACAAACCTGAACCCTGAACAGGATATCCCAAGCTTACTTGAGGGTTTTGTCTCCAGCAAAGGCAGTGTGAGCTCCTGCAGCCAAGGGAGCTACCCCTGCCAGGGGAATCAACACAAGACCTTTGCACTGTTTCTGATGGTCTTGCCACAGGGACAAATTCCAGGCTAAGAACAAACTCCAGATCACTGCTACCCAGTCGGACTCCTCAGCAGAACCAAATCCTACAGAGGCGTGTCCATAGTATTGGCTTGAATGTGGCTGCCAATTTGAAGACTGCGACCCAAAAGGTCTCAAATTCCTGTTTAGAGAGGGAAGTACTTTGTATGATGGAGAAAGACAGGATTTTATTTCACAAGGTGCAGATCTCACCTACTCTAAAACATGCTGTTAGTAACTTTGTGGGTTTGTGTTCAGTATATTTTAATACAGGCACAAATCACTCTGCAAAAACACAGTGGTGTGTCACTTACTGGTGTTGTGGTCTATGTAATAGACTCCGACCTGAGGGTCATAAGCTTCTTCCCATCCTAAGGGCAACTCATCACTGATGCAGTCAGCAAAGGTCAGTGGTTTAGTATACCTGAAATGCAAAATAATATTTAGTGCAAATAAAAGAACACTCCCACATGTCTGTTCAAAACAACTGACCAGAAAACAAATGCCACAAGGGCTTCAGTATCAAAAACAAAAACTACTTTAAAGCTTTTGTTTTTATCAAATAATACACCACCAACTCTTCACTTTCTCCATCTGAAGTTAGAGCAGGATGAATTCATTCTGACAGAGCTCCGGAGCCTTGCCCGGCTCAGCCAGTACTTGCTCGACAAAGGAACATTAAGAACTTTGCCAGAAACAATCCCTGTCTCTCAAGTGAAAGAACAAGACTGTTTGCAGGCAAGTCCTGTACCAAAAATATGTAGACAAGAAGGAGCAAGATGAGAAACGCAATTTGCATAGCATGAATAAGTAAGACTGAACAATCAATAGCAAGTGCTGAGGACTGTGGGACCACTTGTCATGCAACGTCTCTCATTTGCATTGCAATATGCTGTGTTTCATTAATGACAAACGAGATTAGTTTCTCAGTATCATGAAAACGTGTAACCCACTCCGTCCGAACAAGGAAGTATTTCCACAGCACTGCTCTGATGAGTTTTTCTATTACAGACCACATCCAGCAACACTCTGAAGGCTTGTATGGCTAAACACAAAGCTTAGAGTACCCACTCCTTGAGTGACCCCACAGATTTTAATCACCAAAACCATGTCCCTTTCCTCCCTTTGACTCGGAGTTAATGAGGTTCAGCTTGCACCAACAAAACTACAAACCAAACAGCACTGCAGGGAGGCACAAGCCAGGAGGAATTAATCTTGCAGGTGCCTCACATCCCCAGCTGCCAAAAGCACAATATGCCAGAGGCCCATCGATCCATCACACAACCCCAGTGCTCTGCATGGTGCATGTGAAAGGAGGGCCGTGACTTCATGTTGGGGGCTGAGTCTGACTTCCCAGAGCAGCCCTTGTGGCAGAAAGCACAGGACACAGCGCACAGCACCACAGGCCCTCCAAGCAGGCACACACTGAGAGCAAAGGGGTGAACAAGCACCCACAGAGCTGCACCAAACTCTGCCACGTGCAAGCAGCATGTCACAGGGAGGCAAAAGGGGGACACGGAGCAGGTCTGCAACCCACTGCGAGAGACTGAACAGGCTTCCAGCAAGTCTTCCGTATCCAAAGGTAACTGAGGAGGGCTGACAGACAAAGAGTTTTACTAAGTTCTGAGCAGATGTCATCTGGAGGCACTGAGCAACCAGCTGGTACCCCCATACTAACATCTTACAGTCACTCATTGTTAAGAGGAATTTTAGGAAAAAAGTCTCTAACCAGAAGAGGTTCAATATAAAATCAACATTTAACAACTAATGTAATTCCCCCCTAAATATGACCCATAAGTCTGGTATGCAGTAAGAATGGGGTGGGAACATTTTTGTAAAAGCCATGTAAGCCACTAACACCTCTAATTTACCTGCTGTTGCATTTCCCTTTCAACACATTGCCTTTGCCATACAAGCAGTGTTTCAACCACTATTTTCTCAGAAAATTTCAATTTAATTTAAAGCTCTTCAGTGCAAAAGAACTCAGAGTTTCACAACATACAGCTGTGAAACTTTCTCAATAAAGTTTCACTGAAGGGTTTATTTTTACAGTTCTTAATCTAGACTGTGTACCAAAAGTGTGTTTGTATAGAAAATAGATTATCTGAAAATAAAATAGAATCTCAATGCTTGTGATTGCTATCCCTGATCCCATGCTCTTCCCTGTGGATCAAGCTGTTTCCCCAGCCTGAGTACCCAATATGTGCTGCTCTGAGTTGATCAAATCAAAGATGCACAAGGGTAAAAATGCAGAGCAAGGTCAGATACAAGCCACTCTTTGGAGATAACAGAGATGAAAGTGCCGTAGCAAACGTGTCGGCAATGTTAAGTTAAACACCAGGCTTAACACTTTCACCCTCTTTGAAAATGGCATCTGCTTTTATTTAACGATAGCAGTTCATGTGGAAGCAGGATGGGTAGGGAAGATGGAGGGCACAGTGCTAAATGCTGAACTAGGTGAACCTGCTCCCATCCCTGAGAGGGGCACAGTCATGCTGGGATCATAGAACCATGAAATATGCTGGAAGAGACTCACAGGGATCATCCAGTCCAGCTCCTGGCCCTGCACACACACCCCAACAGTCCCACCCTGTGCATCCCTGGGAGCATTGTCCAAGTGCTCCCAGAGCTCTGGCAGCCTTGGGGACATGACCATTCCTTGGGGAGCCTGTTCAGTGTCCCACCACCCTCTGGCTGAGAAAACGTTTTCCCTATATCCAACCTACACCTCCCCAGCTGAGCCTCACGCTGTTTCCTCGAGTCCTGTCACTGGTCACAGCAGTGAAGACATCGGTACCTGCCCCTCTGCTTCCCTCACGAGGAAGGTGCAGACCACAGTGAGGTCTCCCCTCAGTCTCCTCTTCTCCAGGCTGAGCAAACCAAGTGCCCTCAGGCACTCCTCACACAGCTTCCCCTCCAGACCCCCCACCATCCTCGTGGCCCTCCTTTCACGCTCTCTAATGGTTTCATGTCTTTGTTAATATTGTGGTGCCCCCAGGAATCAAGGTGGGGCTGCTAGGCCGCAGGAAGGCCAAGGGGTCTTTTCCAGTGCATCATTTGGTTAGTAACACCCTAAATACTGCTGTGAATTGGTGGCATGATTGCTGTTCTGCCACTTCTGTAGAGAGCTTTGTAAGAAGAGGTGCAATTCCATCCTGGGTTTGCAGTCCCCAGCACTGCACACCAGCCTCCCTTCAGCCCCACAGAGCGATTAAACCAGGAGCCACGCGTCTCCCGTGTCCCAGCGCTCAGCATTTTTGGTGAGTGATCCGAGCAAGAATCCCTCAATATGGAGCAGTAATTAAACCCATACTTAAAGTACATTATGGGAGGGTGTGCTGCAGACATAAAACACACCTCAGGAAATTAATTTGAATTACACACTGAGTGGAGCTTCTTGCAGAATTCTGCTCAAGAATCACACCTAACACTAATATTAAACCCTTTCTTGGTAAAAAACAAAAACCAGCGTGGAGTTGCACTATCAGCCCTAGGTCTTGGGAATACTTTCATCAAGGAATGGCACTGTAGTGCCAACTTTGGTGCTCCAAAGTGTAACACCAAACTTTTAAAGCTTCTGTTCAGCTTTTGTCCAATCCTATTTTGTTAGAAGCAGCTGAATTCCCTATAAAAGTGCTCAGAAACTGTCAGACTCAATAGGAAGCCAGGACCAAGCAACTGAAGGATGCTTATTCCTATTTTCCATATGAAATGCAATGCATGAACTACATCCAGCCAGTTCTTTCAGTCAGAGTTTTGGAAAAAGGAAAAAAAGCAAGGCAGGATCAGCCTACTATAGCAATGACACAAGCCAACTGGAGACTTGCCAGCTACTAGGGCTCAGAAACAGACAATTATTTCACTTTTGAGTCTCATATTTTCAGCATATCTCACAAGGAGCACCCATCACCAAGCACAGACTAGTGCCCTCCTCCCTGGCTGCCCACAAGCTTCCAACTATCCCATTTGTACAGAGGAGAAATCTGTCATTCAACTAGCAAACAGAAGAATAATTAGTTTTATGACCATGAGTGTAATTCCATTTGTTACAGACAAAATAGCTATTTCCCCAAGTAACTGCAGCTTCATAACCATATTACTTGCCTTTCTAAGCTCCTTTCCCTAGCTGTTGTGGGAAAAACTGGCACAAATCAAAGTAGCAATGGTACAATTAGATGAAAGACATGTAATATGTTGTGTAGCAAGCGTTTGAATACAGCATAAAAAGATAAAAGAGATTATTTCCTTGTTTTAAGATATGATTTCAGGGGTTGTTATGAAGACTAAAATAAACCAATTTTCCAGAAGGGGTCCAAAAATGCAGTGTCTCCCTGAGCATACTCACAATGACAGATTAAAGAGCAAAAGGGGAAGCTTCTTTCTCACAGCAGGACATGATTTAGTTAGCGCATTACTGCTGCATAAAACAGGACTGTTCCTCTGCATGTGGGAAGTTAAAGCTAGGACACATCTGCAGGACTGTTCCTTTGAAACATCTCCTTTTCAATTCACAAAGCTTCCTAGCTGCCTTGAAAAAATCTCATCAACTCAGTCAAACCACATTACCACACAACAGGTCCTCCCTGTAGCTGGACTCAAAGCAGCAATGCACAAAAATGGACCCCTTTCACCACTGTGCTCATAACTAAGGAAGGAAACCTGCAAAATGGTTTCTGCATTCCTTACCCTCCTTCCTCAGGGAAACCTTCAGATTCACTCACCCAGTTTTCACAGGAAGGCAATGCACCCAAAAGTTCAGAAAATCCTGACTATGACTTCTGATCTCCAGTCATAAAGAGGGAACCAAGGGGGCAAACTTAAGGTCTGTACACACAGCACCTTTTATGAAACCCAAACTGGCCTAGCTAAAAGAGATGACACTTTGGGACAAGAGATTGTTTGCATCTTCCAGCCATATTAGCTTTGCTCTGACACCAGACATCAGTTATACCTGAACTACTCAAGTGCTTCATCTGCTTCTAAGACGGAGGCTGAGCTTGGTGTAGGAGCTCTACAAGAGAAACTAGCCTGAGCTAAGAAGATATTTTTAAATCATAGCCTAACTCTGGCCTTTTAGCTCACCCAAGAGTCACCCCTATGTTCACCTCATAGGAACTCACCCATATCTCACATTCATCACACCTGTGACTGCCATTCCCCCACAGGTATGTTTTAATCAGGGTCATTACTAGGAATATTTAGTACTTTGAAAAAGACATATCAACCTACATTTATCCATTTCCATGATATTTTCTTAGCTTCCAGTACATAATTTTAAAATTTCTTTTCATTAAAGAAATTCAAATTTACTTGAACAAGTGCAATTGCTCATTAGGACACCTGGAAAACAGGTACCCACAGCAACCACCACACACAGCAGGTGAAGGTCACTGTTTCAGAAACTAATCCTGGTAACAGAGGTAAAAGAGAACAGCATCACCCAGCTTCCTAATCTGAGGAGCATCTGGCAGTCTTCAGGCAGAGGCAGGACAAGGGTAAAGCCACAGCTCACCCACCAGCCGTGGTGAGCATTCCAAGACACTTCCATCTTTGCAAAATGTTTGCCCACAGTAGCTCAACTATTTGTACAGCAAATGATGTCCAAATCCCACTCCCACAGCAGCAAATAGCTTCCTACCTCTATTTTCTAAGTCATATTATTTTAAAATGAGAAGGGTTTCTATATTTCTTATTTTTGATCACCTTCAGTTTCTACCACAGATAAAACTGAAAGCCAACGTTATCATGTGCAAACAGTATTAAATGGAAACATGCTCATCTTAGATTCAGAAAGCCTTTCTATATTCTTTAACTCCACTGTTGTCAATCAAAAACCTCGTTACACAGGAAACTGAAGGCAAATAATCCTTGTATAACCAGTTTTTGATTGACAGAAGGTTTGTTAAACATGGCTGTACAGAGGTTCCTGGTGGGAGCTGGAGATGGGTGACCTGTGCCACTTACAAATCTGGAGTTAATACCACAATGGTAACAGAAATCAATTCTTAACTTCCTAAACCAGGAAATGTTATTTTTGTAATTACTGCATTTTGGTATCAGCTGGGGGCCCACGAGCAGCTCCTGGTGAGGCCCACAGCCATGAGGATGTAAGTGCACATAGGCAGATGTGCACTCAGCAAACACCGTGCTTGGGTCACCGAGATGAGAAGGTTTATAAACCAACAGCACAGCGCCAAGCTTCTACACCGTGCACAAACCCACCTAATCCCTGTGTTTGCAGGGCTCCTCAGACCCTGTAACAAAGTAAAGCCATTTAAACGGGGGAGCCTTATTTTAATCAGTTCAGGACAGATCACATGGCCTCCTATGAAATCCTCCATGACTCTCTATGGGCGAGAGGACAGACCAGGGGATTTCCTGCAGTTTGCTGTACCTATAACAGCAGCTCACTGCACAAGGAACAAAGGCAGCACCTGGATGCTCAGGACCATGATGCCAGCTCCTCTTACAGCTACAGCACGAGCCACCAAACCCTGACAAACACCCTACCAGCCCTGCTGAGCTCTCCCCTTCCCTCCCGCACTCACAGGTACACAGCAAGTGCGTGGCGCACACAGGCCGCATGGGCAAGCCAGATGACACAATTATGAGTTGTGGCAGATGCTTCCACTCATATCATTTATCTTACAAAACCAAATAGTTTTTCAACCCAGCACCTTGCAGGAGAACCTTGGAATCAGGTTTTATTTTCAATGGCTTCTATTTTTCAATTTTTCTTTTTTTTTTTTTTTTACACAGCATTTTTTCACTTTTTT
>VXAD01000587.1:1112153-1136073 GCA_013399195.1 Dicrurus megarhynchus
TTTTTTTTTTTTTTTTACACAGCATTTCTTCACTTCTTGTTTGAATAAAACTCACTGCTCGTTATGTGCCAGGATGTGCTGCACAGACCAGGATAGGAAATGAGCTAAAGGCACCTCAGTTCCAGCTGTGACACTGGGGTAGCTGTGCATAAAGAGTTTTGAGGAACTCAAGCTTCCAGCAGAGCTGCTACTGGAACTCAGAAGGCTGCTCCAAGAATCACTGCCAGGAGGCTCCACACGATGACATACAAGCTTCTTTGTTTTTAATGAGGTCATCCCATTCTCAAGACAGACGATGATTATTTTTAAGCTTCAGTACAGAAAAACCTATCACTTTGCTGTAGTCCTAGAAAATTTGTCTGCAATCTCCTCCTCACAAAAGCTTTTAAAAATAGACTCCTACACATTTATTACTCAACTTGGTGATCCAGCCCTCAAACACACCAGGGCTATTTGTCACTATAGTAACTATTTTCCCTGGGAGCATCTTCTCTCGCTGCAGGGAGGATTGCCTTTGGAGGCTGGAGGTGTGGTTGTGAAGAGGCCCTGTTTTATGATCTTGCTGGCAAAGCTTTTCTCCCCCATCTCCCCACACCTGTGCATGATGAAATGCTCCCTTGGACTCCCACTCCAACAGCAGTTTAGGGAAGAGGCGAACAGCTCACCCCAACAGCCAGGATCCTCAGCAGTGACACAGCAGGCAGCTCCAGGCCAAGTGGCACCTCAGTTGCACCAAAACCTCACCTTTTCAGGGGAGATGGGGAGGGGGAGACCTCTACACCCAGAGGAGCAGAAAGGCCCAATTCAGGACAACCATTAGCAGAGGGGAACCATGAACAGGAACGTGATTGCCACGTAACAAGGAGAAGCTTCTAAGAAGTGATCACAAATTTCAAAAGTATACTCCAAGGAGCCTAATGAGCAATCAAATATGACATTTTAAAGTTTTGGAAGGCAGACATTATGCCAAGACCCACACAAAGGCCCAGTCACCTTAAACTTACAGTTGCCTCAAACACAAGTCATTTCAGTGACTGCCAGTGTGTGGTCCTGGTCTTGCTGTGACACAGGATAACTGGGAACGGAATTACACTCTTATGGTAAAATGGGGTCAAGTCTGAGAAAAACAGAGTATTTGAGGCAGTAAGTATAAACCAAACAAATTTGCTTAAACTACAACATAAATATTACCAAGAGAAATGGCTTAAAATAAACAACACATCTACTCATCATGCAGAGCTGTTAGCTTTTCAGAAGTGGCTGCCTTCGTTGCCGTGGTTATTGAGCATCTTCTCAGCCTCCTGAAGACCTCTTTCATCTTGTATTTCCTCCTGGCCCCTGATGCTTCATGCATTGGGCCACCTCTAGGATAAGCAAGTCCAACATCTATCTTCAGAGCTTATTTTCCAAGCTATCATAATTTTAAACATTTCTATTGACACTCAAGAACTCAATGGCCTTTGGCCAGGCTATGAGGGTAACCTCTGTACCTCATTAAGGTGATCTTGAGCTGTGTGTAATTTGCCAGTTAGACCCTCTACTGCTTTCACATGAGCAGGTAACATCCAAATTCTTCTTTTATACAGAAATTAGTCACATACTGCCCAAGCAGATTCTCCACAAAAGAGATCAGGAGACACCAAAGACACCTGAAAGTCAGGCACCAATCTGTAATTCAGGCATTCTGAACACAAATGCATTTATACCTTTAATAGCAATACATTTCTATTAGTCAAATAGATTCACAGAAGCATTAAACTATATAATACACAGTTTATGACCCCATCAGGCACAAGAAACATGCCTAGAACACCAGTACAGTCAGCTGCTTGCTTGTTCTATCCACGTCTGAAAAGGCTTGCACGTTTACAAGCTCTACTTTGCACACACTGACAGTCTGTTTGCCTGTGTATTTCTTTTCAGTACAGATCATTTACCTCTGGAAGCAAAGAGCAACTAAGTTATTTGCAAGGAGAAGGCTATCAAAAACCACTTGCAGATTTTAGATCATTCCCAGTGATTAACAAACCGGTTCTGCAAGCAGGAGGTCAGTCATACCTTCTTAATCACTCAAATGCAAAAATTCCTGGGATAGTTCTAGGTTAAAAAGTCAGGAAATGGGAGATGAGGCTTCTCACAACATTAACTTGCCTGCCAGCCTCTATATCCTGCATGCTTTCCTGAACCAATTAAGCAGAAAAGATATAAAAGAGTAAGGTACAACTTGATGAGAACAGTACAACACTACTGAATTAAAAGCATGCAAGAGTTGGAATTTAACCATGCAAATAATTCAAACATCTTTAATTTTAAGTAGCTGAAATTGGTTTTTAAGTTTGCTTTCAGATCTTCTAGGATGAGAAACAGCCTTGCCACCTGCACAGCCTGAGTAGATTAAGTAAAAATAAGTCAGCTTTCTCTTCACTTGGAAGCTCAACTGTTCTTGAATAAGGGGACTGGTCACTTCAGAGTGTGGGGTAAATTGCCTACCAAGCATCCAGAGCAGTCAGACTAGTTCCTTGACATATTTGGGAGATTATGAACTGGAAGGCTCGTCTCTGCTCTCACAGCCTGCATTCCTGCTTCCCTGAAAGGCTGCCTAGTGTGGGTGGCAGCAGTTTATACTGGCAAGATGCCTCAAGATAAGGAGGTGTATAGGACAAACTCCCCCCACAGTACAGCTCCTAGAGCAGGGAACCAATAGCTACTGTCAGAAAAAGATAAATATTTGAGATCTCAGCAAGGAGGTAAGTAGGGAACAATTGCCCTACCTCAGCATGCAGGAACACGTGCAGTGCAGTGAGCACTGGGCTGACCATACGGACAGGGATGATGGGGAACAGATTTGGGATTCACTCCACAGCTGGGCTTCATCAGACACTGAATTTACACTTCATGTAGAGTGATTACAAACCTGAATTCTTTCAGAAGAAAAGCATGCTGCTGTACTTCTCACCAGCATGTTCTATCTGTGAACAGCAAATGCCTCCTGCAACACTGCCAGCTCCTGTGCCCTTTATTCACATGACATTTGAAGTGACAATAGACAACCCTAGGATGGCATCACTGGACTCCTCTAATCTCCCCAGCGCAGAAAACAAGCACTGCTAGTATGGAAACCTATTTGGAAAGGACAAGCGAAGCACAGGAGTTTGTTTTACATGAGCATGGTTTGCATGCTGCTCCCTGGTTCACCTCCTGCTAGCACTGGGCTAATTGCTCATCCATACAGCAGCTTTGGCAGGGCTGCCTGCCTGCTATTTCTGCATTACAAACGTTCTGACTGAGTTATAAAGCTATTTGATGGTCCCAATCCCAAACAGCAATGTTAGCAGGCTCTCTGGTCTGCACCCTTGCAGAACACGAGTCTAGGCAAGCAGCAGGACATCACCAGAGAATCTTCTGCTCCTTGCCCTACGTCAGATCAGCTGCAGCCACTCAGCTCTTAGGCAATGCCTAGTTCTGAAAACATCACTGCATGGTTCTGGTCTGACATCAGCCTGCCACCTTGGAAATCCTGGCCAGATAGAGCAGAACCCAGCTGCCCAGAGGAAACTACCAAGTCCCATGAACCACCCCCCAAGGGGCCTCAGGGCACTCACAGGGCCCCTGCAATGCCACTGGAACCTCAGCAGTACCAGGTATGAACAGGAGTATTTCTGGCTGCCTGCAAGAATCAGAGGAGATGCCTGGTCAAGATGATGCCAGAGCAGTGGAGAACATAGAAGAACAAAAATCCTTCTGCTTGAAAAGCAACTGTGAATTCAAGATACAGAATACTTACCTGAGCATAAGCACAGCCCTGCAGACTGCAATCCATGCCATTCCTTCAAGAGGGGCAAACCAAAACTATTTCAACAGACTCAGCCTTGTGAGTTAGCACTGAGGAGAGCCTTTGGAAAAGAAAGCATGGCAACTCACTTCTGATCCAAAGAGAAAGCCCAGGTTGCACAGCCCTCAGCTCATGAATGCAGCACTGCTGAAGCACAGAAGCACTTGGAATTCACAATATGAGCTTTACGACCTACTACTGTTGCTGTAAGTGTTGAGGCAATGTGTTCTCAGACCCTGAAAAGCCATACTGTATAAAAATGAACAGAAATGTCAGAACAAGAACAAATGTCCAGAACATTGTGAGAGTAAAGCTTTAGGAGATGTAGGGTTAGAAGGTAAGAGTATAAAATTAACAGGTTTAGTATCTTTTTCATCCAAAGTAACAAAGCCTTGATTTACCATGTAGTTAAGCCACAAAAAAAAAATCATGCCAAACTGTGCTTATAGGCAGAACTGTACAAAGCACTAAACATAGCTCAGTACTTCACACATTGCAAGGGAGTCGATACAAATCAACAACTATTGAAGGCTGCTCACGCATCTGAGGACAGCAAAAGTGAGATTTGCATCACCAAGTGAGTTTGATTGATTTACTCTTACAAACATCGTTTATTTTTAATGATCCACTATGAATATATTTTGCCAACAGATCAAATTTGTGTTAACATGGAAGTTATATGCCACTTGCTCCTTTGTATTCCCCTTTCCCACCTATCTTGGGTAGTTTAAAGCCCACTTAACAGTCCTTCTGCCAGCTCAGAAATGGCACAAGGCAGCTGAGGATTTGGTTTTTTAGTTATTCCTCAGTTCAAAACAGGCAGCATTTCTTTCCACTAAGCAAAGACGCAGCATACATATCACTTCATCACTGCTGCTCACACTTCATGCTCCAGGTATGTGTCAGAGACACACCTTACATACTCTCATTTGTAATATTTAGCTACTATTTTACTTTAGTTTATGATCAAGAGCACAGGACCCTCCTTCCTTCCAAAGGAACAATCTTCCTCTTTCCAGTGTACCCTGGTGAAGGTGGCTAAACCCACAGACTCTGTCTTTTTCCTATCTCTGCACTCCCCTTCTCCCACACATATGTAGTAGGTACGTGCCTCAGTCAAGCTCCTGGCTTGTCTGGCAGCAGAGACACCAGCTTCGCTACCACCATCCTAACTGCTCCACATTAAAAAGTGAAGGAGGTGAATCCCAACAAACAGGTTGCATTTCATCCCAGCTTTACAAGCCAGATAACCCCAAAGAAAAAGGCCAGAGATGCCAGATTTGTCTTAATCAAGTATTGTGGCAAACAAAAGCTGAAGCCATGGCATGAAGCTCAGAGCAACGAAGAAGCTGACCAGCAAGGCCACCAGCTTTGACAGAAAAGGTGTGTTCACACTATCCTGTGCTTTGTTCGGAAGCAGGCTCTGGACGTGCAGCAGATTCTCTGTAACCCCACTAGATACAGCACATGCCAGCCTGTACCAACCCCGACAACTCTGCCACTCAACAGGAACAAATACTATTTCCACAGGAACATCAGAGGTGGTGGCAAGACTACTCATTGCACTCCTCAGCAAGCTGATTCAGCTCATTCGACAGGGAAATGAGTCTTCGTGTACTACAGCAATGGGACTGTCCCCACCAGCCGGGGCAAGTTCCACCTCCCTTGGGCTGAGGCCACACCATTCCACAGGACCTAAAAACAAATGTCCCAAGGTCATTAATACACATCCAAATTCTTAGTACACCTAGATCCTCTAAAACTGGAAAAAAAATCTGAATTTCTTAAGTGAGATAATGTTTTATGCAAATGATGTAAGCTAAGCATTTAGAAAGGAATTATCGAAGACACCAGTAAATGCCTGAATTTCTTCAACAAGAAACACACAGTACACAAGGGTATGTTCCTATAGCCATGGAGAAAGACAGGTTTTATTCTATCCTTGTCAAGAGGAAAGAAAACCCACCACAAACCAATGAATTTTAAATATCTGCTTCCAAAGCTGCAGCACAGCCTCAGCAACCGAAGTGCCACAGTTACAGTCAAGCTGTAACAATACTTAGATTTCTTCAGGAATGCAGCATTTTTCATTTTACAGCACATATTCATAGTAGTAAGTGTTGATTACTTTTTTGCACTGCAAGGATTGCTTTATCTGTACAGTGTCACTTTCCTGGGACATGCTTCAGGATTAGAAGCACCCAAAAAGTATCTTAGAAAAGGATCAGTTTCTAGGAGATGCAGTTATTTAACCTGAATTAGCATGTGACTGTACAAGTACACGTGCTAGCACAGGGGAGAGGGGGAGAACTGTGTTGGATCCACAGCACAGAGACATCTGCAACTGAGCCAGGCTAATGGCTTGTTGCTTCTGTAAAAAGCATCTCTCCAGCCTTACAACCTACACAGCTTTTCCTTGCTCCTCTTCCCAGTCCAGCAGCTCTGCACCCTCCAAGCCCTCCCACAAGCCACTTCAGTTCAGCAACAGAGCAGAGCAGCACCCGGACCGCTCTGACCAGTGCATTCCCAGTTGGGTTAGGGGGAGCCAGCAGTGGGCAGCGTGCCAGGGACAGAGGAGTGTCAGCAACAGAAGCAGCACCGGGGAAAACCACAACCCCCCTTGCTGGTTGTGATGAGCTGTCTGGCTGCTCACCAGATTTCTGGGCACCAAACTCATAGACGAGCTTCACTTGCCACAGAATCATAATTAAACCTGGTCCTCTCAAGTGGCCCATCTCCTCCAGCTGCCAGAGCTCGCCTTGCTAGCGCCTTCGGGCTCATTATTACTTATAAATGCACAGAAACCGTCAACTCCAGAAGCCGATCCCTTCGATTCACACAGCCTGAGCCCCCGGCAGCCCGTGGGCGGACAGCCGGGCTGTGGGAAAGCATCTCCCGGAGCCGTGCGGCCGCAGCGCTCGCTGTCAGCCCGGCCGGGCGGGCGCTGTGCGCGGAGGAATGTGCTCCCTCACTGCACCTTTTCATCTCGATAAGGATTTTCAAGGTCATGTTCGCTCCCCTGCCCGCTCCTCCCCGGCTCCAATGAAATCCCAAGCACGCAGCCCTGGGCCCCGGTGCTGCTCCCACCCTCGGCGTCTCCCGGACACCGGCACAACCTGTCGCATTCCTCGCGGCAGCACAGCCCAGCCCTCCTTCTGCCGGCACCCGCTCTGCTCCCGCGGCAGCAACACCTCTGTCCCTGCACTGCAGGGCTGGGAGAGCTCTGCAGTGAGCCTTGTGACCGCCACGATTAACACTTCTGAATTAAGTATTCCAAACAAAACCAGGTTCCAGTCTGGGCCAATGCCTAATCAAGCTCTCGGGCCAGAAGGGCTCTAGTGGTAGCTCAGGCCGCGCACACTGAAGCACTTGGCTGCACGATCTGCTGAGCCTGTCTTCGAGGGCACTGCGTGGGGACTGCCTTTGGGACAGCCCCTGTCCCCACGGCCCAGAGCAGCCAGCCAAACCAGCCCAGCATCAGCAGCCAAGGGGGAAGAGCCACTGCCAGCCCAGGGCTCAGGGAAAGGCCTGGGAAGCCCTTCTCCTCCGGGCACAGGGGATGCAGCCCCCTCTCGCATGCCCAGCAGTCATCACTGCATGGATACAAGAAGCTTAAGGACCCGCATACACTCCCTACACCACACAGGATTTTTAGGGAGCTACTGGAGAATCATACATGCTGCCAGCTTACAAAGCCAGCTAATTATACAATCTGTTAAGCATGTATGCGCACACAACAGTGCTTTGAGTCATTAGAGGACGGGATTTATACTTCACTGCACGCATCTTGCTCTTTGTGAGTGCGTGCCTGGATACAGCCAAAACGAACACAAGTATCTGGAATGTCTGCAGCTCGCAGGCCAGCGCATCTGAATGCAAAGCTGAGCCCTGCGAGGCTCAGACTGGCTGCTGTGACCCTCAGTCACACATATCGCTTCCCCAAAGATGGGTAGTAAAATCCTTACTCCCTTTTTTATCACTCTGAGCATCTGGAAGCAGACTGCAGCATAATGTTTACGCCATATTCTGAAGCTGTAACAGGGACGTTAGAGAGGACACAGCAGCAGTGCAGGTGATGGGTTGTGAGGACAAAGAGCTCGACATCGGAGCCCACAATGCAGCTGTCCCGGGTTTAATCCTGGCAGAAGGGTCAGAGGGACCATGGTTCCTATGGCAGCAGCCACTTCTCGAGGGCCAAGCCCACACCAGATGGAGATCCCTGTCCTAGGTGTTTGCCAGACAGAGAATGCTGCGGCACACCAGACATGTCTGCTCCCTTCAGTCATCACCAGTTCATTTCCTGGTGCCGAGTTTTGCTCTGCAAGGCAGCAGCTCTCCCCAGAGCACCCCAGGTGAAGCACGCAGCAGCCCGAGGTCTCGGCTCAGACCAGGGCTCCCTTCCACGCTGCACGTGTCCAAATCATCCAGGTGCTTCTTATGCAAAAACTGAGAGCATTAGCTATGTTTTTCATGGATTATATGATGTTTCTGGCAACTCTTGAATTTCTTCTGCAGAAGATTTCAGCTTCCCAAATCACTAAATATCCAACATAACATGCCAAGGAGCTCTAACCACCCCAGCTGGCTTCATTCAGGTATCATGGCTACATCCTATGGACAGCCCTATCCCAAGCAATCCCATACCTACAGCTTATGCTACACTTTCAAAAGGATGTATTTGGCACTGTATTTTCCATTTTTATCTTCTATGTATTGCCATATTCCCTATTATTTAATGTGAACTCCAAAATAGGATTTTAAGCATTTGGTGCGTAAGGCACAGAATATTATTTTGGGGCTTTGTTACAAAGTGAAGCCAAACCACCTCCATTTTCACATGTTTTTCTTCCCTGCAAGTTGAGGGAAGCAGCAGAATTCACAAATCTGCAAGAGCTTCTGCTTTGTCTTGGAAAATAAAAGTTGGTCAAAATAAGATCTTAAAATCTAGTAGAGGCCACACAAACCTAGCACAGTAGGAAATCACATTTCTTTGTGTTGTGCCATATCAAACCTCAGCTCCTGTTCATCTGTAACAAGGTATTTTCCTTCTCTCAGTTTTCAATGCAGGGGATGTAGTCAGGAAAAGAAGATGGTGAGCTACTCCTATGGTCTCCTCACAAAAATAAGCCCTCTTTGTAAAACAGCCTAGAAAACAAGTTGCAGGATCTGCAGCTGCTTTCAGGCACAAGACCTTTTACTCCTGAGATCATCTTGGGGGGCCTAGAATGCCCCAGGCCACCAGTACCTTCCCCTGAAATTTAGAAAGCAAGGTTCTGAAAAACAAGCTACTTCAAAGCCAGTCTTCTCTATGCATAATCCAAATTTTTTATAGCTCACATTGTTAGAAAGACATTCCTGTCCAGCTTACCTCGGTTGTGCTTTCCCTTCTTCCATCCAAATAAACAAAGGAAGAAGCAGGTTTGGGTTTTTTTCCAGTGTAAAGTAGTATTTCTTGCCAAGATCCCTCAGTAGCACTTTTTCTCCATCACTACCAGGTTTTGTAGCCTTTATATATGCCAAGGGGTAAGAAGCAGCTGAATGAGTCAGTCTCCCTCAGTCAAAACCAGTATTTGTTGCAAGACACTTGAGGTAAAACTAAAGCAGCTGGGGAGGTGGAAAGTGTTATCTGAACACCCACTCCTCTGTGGGTACAGAAAACAAGGAATTCAGGAGTACAGCCTGCACACACCATGTGTGCTGCTCTTCAGGCAAACCACACCAGGCACTGTGCAAATCATCAGTTGCTCGATGTGGCCTCAGCTGAAGCTTGTTTATAACTCACTGAAGCTGCTCGAATACAACCATCACTGTTGCTCAAGGCAATTACCTAAAATATCTCAGCTATTCATTTTCATCCTTACGTCAAAGCTGTGGTTAATGGATCTGACACTGTGCCTTACAGTACCGTACACCTGATATTAAGCAAGCCATCATGAGAACTTACAGGTTTGAAATTTGCTGCTTAACTCAATACTGCTTCACCATCAGCACCTGAATGAAATGCAACTCCCATGCCAGCAATTTTTTTTCAGCAAACAATTTCACCATGTTACCCTTTTTATTCATTTCTACCCATATGCTGATCTGCACTGCCAATGCAGAATTCACAACATCTATATTAACTTACTCCCATCAGCTCAGCTACATAAATCATTATCCACAGGTCAGCTCATCTGCAAAGACCAAGATGAAATTCTCCGACAAAGTACTACCCTCATCTAGTAACTTTAATCTTATCTAGAGACTAATCCGGAGAGCCAACTTGCTATCAAGTTCCAAAATCAGTGATGAATCTCCAGAACTATTAAAAACACAGACCTTAAGGGCAGATGTATTTGAACACTCCTCCTTTTCACTAATAATGTCCTTTATTCAATGTCCTTCTAATAACTGCCAAATCAATGGCATAAACAGATGCTTCTACTGTTCCAAAGCATGAAGACAAAGGGCAGCAGTACTGCAGAAACTGCAGTGCTCAGGATGAATGAAATATGACATTGAAATTCTAGCAGCACTTCAGAGAAAATATTGAGTGTTTTGCTAGGCTCCTAAGCAACCACATGCCGAGCAAGGCCAACAAGCAGGTAAAATGGTGCTTCCAGTTATGCATGCAGAAGATACAGGGAGCACATCCAGAAAGCAGCACATACCTTTCCAGGTGTCACCTTCACCGTGTCGCAGCAGATGGAATTACAGCCCACAGCGCAGCACTGAGAAAGCATCAATCTGATATTTAAGCTGTCTGCTTTGAAAGACAAACTACAAGTGACACAGCTGCCTGGCTGAACCCACACTCACCACCCGTGGTGCCAGGCAAGCACAGCACAACTGCACTGACAGCAGCTCAGGAGTGAGCCATGACTTCCAGGGGAACCATGCTTGGCAGGAAGGTCACTCCCACCTCAACATGTCGCTGCTGCGAGAGAGTCCTTGGGCTGTTCCAGCTTACTGCAGCAGCAGAAACTGTGCCCAGAAAGAGAGGGAGCAGTTTTCTGTGTGCCAGCAAACTCAAGTGAGGAATCAGATGGGCACCTGGGCCAAAGGAATGGCCATCTCCCACAGCAGGATGGCTCAGTCACTCCTCACTGCTCCAGCTCTGCCAGTGGGGCTTGTGCTCAAGCCCACAGCCAGAACCAGCCTCTAGGGCAAAGATTTTTACTTCTTCCACCAGCAAAATTACAAGTGGTTGCAATACTGTAAGCAATGGTTCACTGCACCCTTCTGAGATCGATCCAGAGGCAACCACTTATCGTTACTAAAACGGGAGAAATTCACCTCCCATCCAGCCTCTATCTGAACAGCACTCATTTAAAACATGGGATTTGCTAATAATACCTCTTCTAGCTTTCCTCATCAACATACAATAATAAAATACTGACATAAAACCAGCTCATACATCTGGTCACAGTAATGAGAAACACACACCTCACACACCAGCCATTCCCCTGCGTGCATCTGAACTATTTGATGGGCAAAGTGTCCACCCTATAAGGCCAAGAAATCACCAACTCCGGAGTCAGCTTAAGGAGAACTGGGTTTGTTTAGCTTGGTTTTGTGCTTTCTACAGAAGTACACCAATTCATATTCTTCAAGTATTCAGTGATGCATCTTCACGCCCTTATGTGACCAGCCACGAGCTTAGATACACTGCTGCTCTGACACGGCAGATGATACAAATTCTCACTGCTCATTGTAAAAGCAACAGCTTTTCACAGTTACCTGGAAACATTATTTCAAATAGTACAGCTTTGTACAGCAGAGCCCCCAGGCACGGAAGGGACAGTGCCTCTGCCACATGCCCCCTGATCACAGCACAAGACAGCAACAGGGGATCCAGGGCTCTTCTCTGATCACCAAGGAGCTGAAACTACCCGTGACTGAGTGAGAAAAACAAGTAAACAGGACTAAAAGGGCAATTTGCTACACCTATGCCAGCCAGAAAAATGCATACATAGTCCTTAGTGAATTGAATGCACTGCTCTGTCTTCTTGTTCAGCTCAATCAAAGCATCCCACAGGTGGGCTGTTACAGAACAGGAGCAGGAAAGCTAAATCAGACAACAAAATTTTCAATGAGGGACTAACCTCAGTGGGGAAGAAAGAACACAAGAACTCTGCTGGCTTCTCCCATCCAGCATCGATGTACTTTATATTCTCCCAACACAGAACTATGCACAAAGGATAAAGAGCTCATAAAGCTACAAAAAGGAACAATTCCAAAATGAGCCATCAGGAACACCAAGAGAACACAGTAAGAAACACTTTGTGATGGTCCAGATACAAGAATAAACCACAGCTTCCCCAGAGGGTATACAGGGAATTTACCTAGATGGAACTGAACAGGCTTAGGTCCAGTTTTAAGAACTGAGAAGAGCTCTGGTTCGTTAGTGATTGCCCAAAGCAATATACAAACAGCAGCCAGCACAGAGGTCCAGTGCTCCGTGGCCACCACCCTGCTGCACAAGCAGAGCAGCTGGGGGCTGTAGAGGGGACACGGGGCTGCCACCTCCAGCTGTGAACGCATCCCGAGGAAGGTGAGGGCAGGCACAGAGCACAGAATCGCAGGACAAGTCCCAACCTTATCTTATCACAGCGGTGTTAGAGACACAGGCTGAGCTCTGTTTGTTCAGCAGGATGCCTGGCAGTTGCTGTCCCATTTGCAGAGTATCATTTAGTGCGACGACTGACGGGCAAGATAAACCAGTCGCATCACCACACCCTACCCGGGAATGCAGCACTGTCCCTGAGCTCTCACCGGCTGCAACACAAGGTGCAGGAAACAGTTATTCCATAGCAGTATTCTTCCCCGTTCCTGATGCTAGAAACTATATACTTTGGCTTTTACTAGTTTGAGTCTTTGCTTACCTGTGGGATATGAAAGTTTAGATAAAGGTATTTGACATTAAAATCAGTTGAGAAAAACATCCTAACAAGTTCCTAAGCCTATTTGCTTTTCTTAGCGTGACAGGCTTTACAATACTTCTTGCAATTCTCTGCTTCATGCTTTGTTCAAAACTTCCTGATTATACTAATAAAATAAAGCCCAAAGCACACCAAAAATCTTTTAATAGAGTTAAAATTAAAGTATCAGATCTATTACACCACCCAGCCTTTCCCCTCCACTGGAGAAGCATTAGAGCCTTTGGACATCTCATTTCAGCAAGAAGGTTATTTAGTTCTTGAGTTTGGAGTAAAGTATTTAATCACCAAAGGATTTGCAAATTACACATGAATATGCATGTAGCACTTCTCGCCATGACATAAATCCTATTGTATATTTATGAATGGATTGCTTTGCCTCCAGCTTCTACATGTATATAAACACAGGTTTTAATCTTCAATTCCTTCCTCCCTCCCTTCTTTTTAAGAAGTTGCTTAAACAAATTTGCATTTTTGGAATCTATTACCTACAGCGTATTTCTTGCCTTTTTTTTTTTTTAACTCCATAAACCTCCTTCTCCCATCAGGCAAAGTGCTTACTTATGAAAGGCTTTAAAGACCCTGTAAACATGGCCACAAGGGAAATAAGCAATAGTGTTATACGGCTTGGGAGAGAAAAAGTTGAAGAAACAATCAGTGGAAAAAGGAGTGCACCAGAGCTGGGAACACAAAGGTATAAAGTGACAGGCCAACAGCTTGCCTTTGACTGCAAAGACACTAGCTAGGGGGGAGTAAACCCTCCATAAAGATGGAGAATGCAACATAAATAATAAAACTGTTGTTGTGAAATCCCTAATTCATACTGACCTAACTCCATTATTCCTTACACCTTTGAACAGGCATCTAGGCTGGTCACAAAGCAGCTGGACCAACGCAGCATTTCAGCCTGTCTTCAACAAAAAGAGGTAAGAGGCAGTACTGTCATTCAGAGAGTTGTTGCCACACAGCTGCCCAACTACTCCAGACAAGTAATTCAAACAATAAAGCCTTTAACAGGCATTGTTAAAATTATTAAACTTCGGTTATTTCACTGCAAATCTGTTCTGTATTAAATGTGACTACGAAGGAACACTTAACCAACATGCCACACTCCATCAGAAGCAAGTGCCACAAGCAAATTTCCAAGCAGAAGGTTTACGGGTGTGAACGACCACTTGGGCTGTTCTCACTTTTGTTACTACACACAGCAAAACCCCAACACCCAGGAGCTAACTGCACCAAACACCACCTTCTTTCAAGGACCTGGTGCCACCTGGCTCTGTTCAGAAAACCGGAGCAGCCTCCAGGCCCATCGTGCTGCCTGGGGCTCTGACAGCAGCCATGGACACACGATGGGACATCGTCTGATACAAGACCAAATCCTCCCAGCCCCAATAGGCAGGTCTAGACCAGGCTGTGAACTGCAGCGTGCTCAGCTGCAGGCATGTATTCCTCCACCAATCGAGGGATCTTCTCCCGACGGGAAGGAAGAACCACCACAGCACCTGACCCAAACCCCACAGTGACTGCACTGGAAAGGAGCCCCAGCCCCGCCAAGCTACTGAACGTGCAACACCACTTGTCAGAGCTACCACCCAAACCTGCAGGAGCCTGCGTCTGGGGAGCAGATAGAGAAGAAACCAGGAAGCACTCTGGGGTATTAGCTACAGACTACTGGACAAATAGAGAATAAAGATGAGAAAATTCAACACCGAACATTTGCTTTAGGGATAAGAGTGGCATTTACAAAAGATGTGTGAAAACAAGCCTGAGTGGAGGATTCTGTGTGACCAGCTGCAAATTTGTCTTGCAAACTAAGATTTTTATCCATGCAACCCTTTTGCAAATGACCACACCAGGCTCCTGCCATGCACCTCTCCCCTTCCACCCACACAATCTTCTCCTGAAAAGAAATCTTAAAAAGGAAGTGAGGAGTACTGCCCAAGGAATGTAAGACAAGCAAACAAGATGTGTTTTAAGAAAGTTTTCACATTCAAGTTATGCTTTCATTAGCATCAGGCAGATGATGGCAGATACCTTCTAAACTGAATTATTAGTAAGCCAGTTGTATGAGAAACTCACCGTGGCTGCCACACAGCAATCTATGAGTAATTAACAGATGACAGTGTATCTACCTTTATTCAGAATTATAGACCAACTCAGCTGAGTTTTCACATCCAAATTTAAAAAGCAAAACACAGAAAAGTTAAGAAGTCTAAGATATCTTACAAAACTTTAGTGCCACAGAAAACCAGACATATCTGCCTAGGTCTAGAATACTGAAAAACATTTTGAGAACTAGCTGTTAGACAGCCTAAAGCCTTCTATGCATGTGTCCATACAAGAATTAAACAGTCCCATCGAGGCAATAACTTGTGTTAACTGTGATGATTAGACCTTGTGGTGTGAAATCCTTACCAGTGACATAAGAAAAGACAAATAGCAAACCTGGCTTACTGCCTTGCTGGCTGACAAGCTATTTAGGTTAGCTGGGTGTGGAGACGACTTCAAGGAATTTCAGAAAAATCTAAACAAGTGGGTCAACTGACAGCTGAAGTGGAGAGAGACCAGATGTTGAGAAATGTTGAATAATATACTGAACAGGAGAATTTAACCTCCTTACTCTCTGCAGGGTTAACACACCACTAATCAAATACACCTGAGCATCACCACATCCATGCTCCGACAAAAAAGCCTGTTCAAAGTGATGATTTAATTTCAAGTTTAACCATGTCAAAACTCTGCAATATCAAATGTTATTCATGCTAAGAATATTTACTTTTTTAAAGAACACAATTCAGAATGAAAAGCTCACCTGGAATTAGATACAGTACAGGTCATCCTAATTTAAGTCTTACAATTTTTTTCTAAAAATACCCAGCACCACCCAAGACAGGCCACCAGACTGAGATACCTCACAGGAAACAGGCTGGATAATTTGCAGAGCTGCATCACATGTGACAGCCAAATACTTTCCATTATCATCCCCACCCAAATCCCCTTTGAGATAATTTGGATAAGCAGCTCAAATATATACTCAATGCTTCAAACAGTCCAACAACGGAGCAAGTGTCCAGGATGAAGATGTCAGGAGATGACTCCTCCTGTTTACTCAGGGGTCAGGTGCCGTGGTGTAACAGGTTTCTGCTGCCAAGCCATGGTGCCAGCCTGCCTGAGCCCCTCAAAGGATGTCCCATGGGATTCATGCACCAGATAGCCTGGAGGCTGCATGGCCAAGGGGACAGCCTGTGCAGCTGTGCCACCAGCATGTCTTCTAGCAGCTGCACAGGCTCAGCTGGCTCATGACATTCAAAGCTGTGCCTAGCACAAGCAAAATTATCCACAGTACGGCTTCACAGAACAGTTCTGGGGCCACCTACATTTTCCTGTGCTGCTTGAAGGGTCCAGAAGGTTATTTTACCCACTGCTGCTCCTCTGCAGGCCATCCTGCCTGTGGGGTATGGTTGTGAAGGATGAAATAGCAGAGAGCCTTCTCCTTGGCAGGGGACTGCCCTTGTTCTGAGTACAAGGCTATTAAGGCAGTAGAAAGTCACATATGAGAAATCTGCAAGCTGTTGCAGGGTCATTTAAGCAACAGCTTCACTTACATTTCAGTTCAAAGTAGCTGTGTGACCACCTTACATCTCAACTCTGCACAGAGCAGATATGAATGACTGCCTCTTGCAAATCAATACCGTTTATTGCGTGCTTTAAATCAATAAAGCTCCCTCCATAGAGTACATTCTTCTAAAATAGTAATTAGGCATTTGAGGAGAACTAAACAGTTTCACTAAACAATACCATTAGTCCTGAAACATCAGTTTGACATCTCAGCCAGAAAGCACTTTTTGAGAATTAATTGATCCCTACAGCACCTCTATGAGATTGGGAAAGCAATTCATCTGTTTTTTAAATGTGTTGGGTACTTACACTGCAGAACATCGTGGCTGGGGTGGAAGCCGTAAGTATCAGCATAAACTGAGAACAAACCAAGCCAGGAGAACCCATCAAAGAGCATGAAAAAACCAGAGAACACTGACAGCTGTAGGATTTGGCTTCTTTGCATCTCCCTGTTACACACCAAACCTCCTGTGACTATCTGGAGAGTCTTCCAGATGCCACTTCACTGAATGAGTGGCAGTGAAAAGCAGTTATTTTTCTGCAGGGAGCAGTTTTGCCCACTGTTTGTTCAGCCAATTATCTATGCATGGAGCTTTAAAGGGAGGAGGGAGCAGTAACCTTAGGCTCTGTGAACAAGAACTGAGCTTAAACTGCTCAAATAAAGCCCAGTCCTCATTACCACAAGCAAAGCACGTAACCTTACTAAACAGGTCTCACGAATGGCAACCAGCCAGCATAAAAAGTATTTCTCCCGAAGGAAGTGGTCAATCTGCATAGCTTTCCTACAGGTGTATGCAGTAGCACTAGTCTACATACCTCCACCTGACTCTGCCAAGCTGCTGCCACCCCTCTTTATTGATTAATTATTCCAGCTAACACGTGCCCTGCTGGTGCAGCACTCAAGGCCACCAGGTTCAGGCAGCCCCGGCACAGAGAGACCAGCAAGGCTTTTCCAAACCAGCTCCCTCTCTCTGAGAAAGGCTTGAAGGTGTCCCATACGACACGAGTGTCAAGCCCAGCCCAGGACATTTCCCTCGTGTCAGACGTGAGCTCAGCAGTGCCCGTGACACGTGCAGGAACATGCTGTGGGGCGGTGATGCTGCTCGGAATGCTGAGCACAGAGCAAGGACAGCTTTGGCAGCCTGCAGCCACCTCCAGGAGCACACAACAGCAATCATTTACTAATAGACTCCTCCAGCAACTGAGATTAGAGCTAGTCCCAAAAGGTGGAGTGGTCAATCAGTGACAGGACCCCCCCTGAGCCACCTAGCAAACATTACTTCTTTACGTACAAGTTATTTCATTAAATTCCTTTGGGCAAATCTTCCCATGTCTTCCAATAAATTTTCTGGCACAATCTAGAGGAATTCAAACCAAACTCAGACATGGAAAATTTTGCTGCAAACTCATCTTCCTATAACTGTGCTAGCTATGAAGCTGCCCTGTGTAGAGTATCTTTAGGAGATGCTCTGCCTCATTGCTGGTTTCACATGGGCTCCCGCAAGTGAAAATCCATTCTTCCTGTAAAACTCGATCAGAAATCACGGGGCAGAGCTAAGCACCTGGGAACACCTCCTCAACTGGGCTGGCAGAGAGCCTGACCAGGTCAAGTGCCTGGGGACAGTTTCACAAGTGCACCCTCAGCAGCATTCCTGGGTTGCCATCAGAGCCAGCCCCACTCCCACTCCTCCAAGCCTCCCGGCTCAGCCCCAGCTGTGCCACCACAGGTTTGTGCACAAGCATGCACGGCCTGGATCAACTGTTTCTGTAAAATGAACCCAGACAGCAAAATGACACTTTTCAGCCAGACCAGCTTCCGGACCTCACTCCCTGCACTGATACAGAGTTTTATCCTGGCAGCAGCAGCTTAAGGCGTCCCAACAACAACAGCACCAAGCACCCGCCCCAGGTGCCCAACACTGCAACCACCTCTCCCCTGTCATACCCACATCTTCTGGAATTTACTGGCCAATTTCCTGCCATTCCACTGGATGGAGACCAAGATAACTACTCTGATATGAAAATATATGACCTACATAGGGATGGAACTGTTGATTCCGTTGCCAAATAAGTTTCCAGTCAGTGACAATGTCACTAACTTCACATGCTGTCAGTTTTTGAGGCAAAATTAAAGGAGTGAACTTGTGAGCAAGATGACCTTGCCAGAGCAGAAGATGAAGCTCAGCCTACATATTTCTAAACAATGTGATTTATGGAGATTTCTTCAAAAGCATTTCTGATCTTTTAAGACTCAGAATTCCCCAAGATGCATTAAAAAGCTGCTGAGCTGAACAAAGCCTCACATTTTTCTTTTTTTTTCTCATGTTCCATAGGGAAGATAAAATAATGCTTTTTGTCATTCTAAAGTCACTACCAACATCCTCTGTCTCTATACACGTGTGCATACCACACATTTAGCAGTGATGCCCTTGTTAAAAAGCATCACCCCTGTTGTTTCCAGTTCCCTCCCTAGTGTGAGGTGAGTTTACACAACTGAGGATGCACACTGGCTCTGAAGGTAGTCCCTGTAGTCTCCAAAGCATCCAAGACAACCTAAACCAGGCTTGTCTGGGTAGTTCAGGGGGAAAAAAGTCAACCAAAAACCCCCCCAAAATAATAAAGTCTGGTCTTTTGTAACTACAGCGATGTGATGGATTTCAGCTCCAATCCATTTTTCCCAGCTGCAGGTGCATCCTGAGCTAACTCATCTTGATATTAATAAACTAAAATAATTTCAAATGTCACAATAATCTTGCTGTCCTTGTCTCCCTCTATATCAGCACCTACATAAACCAATGACTATGGAAAAAAAGTAAGAACAGCACAGATCCTACACATTAGGACACCTGTTCCCAGGGATGGCATTTGGATGACTTTGAAGACTGCGTTTTTGTCACTCACTCCTGTACTCATGGAAAATGGTCATCAGCAGTTTCTATGGGCACACACTGAGCTGCCTGTTCCTTATAAAGCAGTCAGCTATTTTGGGGAATGCAAACACGAGAAAGCAGCAATTTCACATATATATGACAGGGTGCTTGGCTAGATATCAGCAAAGAAAGGCAACAACAGGCATCAAACTAGCAGCCTTCAGCTGCATGACCTATGCTGTTGGCACTGATGAAAGAGCATTTCTCTCCCCTGGTTCTTCTATCTTGGAGAATTTTTCTCTCTTCTCCTTATGCTTACTGATTTTCATCTACAGAAGAGCACAGCGCCTTTTGTTCCTGGTGCCTTTCATTGCCCTCCCTTCTTCCAGCCCTTTTATTTTGAAGGATTCTCACATTTAAGTTGGCTATAGCAGCTTTATTCCAGCCATTAAAGTTATTCTACATTTAAGCAAGTAATCCAAGGAGTAGACAGTTACATATGAAATTTTAGCACAACACTCACATTTCTAAATCTTTAATAAAGGCAGTTTGTAGACCAAGTGTGCAGAGCAGACTGGGGATGAAAAGCTTAAAGATCAGAATAATGCAGAGGAGACAATATTCTGCAGCATTTCACATAAAGCCTAGAAGGGCAAGGCTAGATGATGGTGCTCTCTATATGATATGCCTGGCTTTTTTACACTAAAATCCTCGAGCTCAGCAAAGCTGAATCTTCCTGAGTAAATAGGTGGCCCTAACTATTTTAAATACACAAGATCTTACACGACACCACATGCATTAGCCCTCAACCCTGGCAAATCTCTCCACCAAAGCTCTGCTTTGGAGGTGCAGGCTGGAAAAACCTCCATGTGGAGTAGGAAGGGAATTTACGTAGCAAATGCAGAATCTGGGCTTTCATTTAAAGAAAATCTCCCAACCCTTTATAGCAACAAGAGCCTTCAAGAAATGAAGGGCCGTTAGCTAAGGCACTGCTGCCTCCCAAAACTGAAAACATCTGATGCCATTTAGTAACTTCACCAAATTTAAGCTACAATTGCTCCTATTTCAATAACTTTAATTCTCAACAGGAGTCCACTGATAGAAGTGAAATGAGAAGTTCAGTCAGCTCCATCTAAAATAACCTAGAAAAAGCTGCTTACACCACCAGGCCGGTAGGAGAGTACAACACAAAATGTTCAAGAGTGGGACTTTATCAGGCATGGCCAAATTTTCAGTGCATCCTGAAGCTTCTGTGTTGAATGGCAAGAAGTAAAAAATTTTATCCTCTTACAAGACAGTCTGAAGGAGAGTAGAAGTTCCCCTAAACCTAGTGTAAAGAGCCCAAGGACAGCACAGCACTGGAACAGAGATTCCCATCTCTAATCCTCACTTCTGATGAAAGCTGAAATCTCACTCAGGGCACTCTGTTGTTCAAGTGCTGCTCATGCTGATGCTTAAGAACAGGCAGCAGCTGGTGCTAAAGTTTTGAGACACCACTGTTATTTTCTCTTTGGCCACCAGCACAGCAGCTTCCAGAGCAGATGCACCCTCTGTGTTAAGAAAGCAACTGAGACAGCTCTCTGGCATGGTTTACCAATTGGTATGTACTGGTGCAGACCTGAAAGGCTGTGCTTAGTTTTAAAACTAGGAATGACAAATTTTCTCCCCCAGCTCAATAAGGTTTGATATCCCATCACACTGTATTCAATTCCTGAATTACCTAATTTCAAACAGATCTACAAAAAAAAGTCAGCTATGTGAGCTTCCTCTTACAAAAGGGAAAACACAGCAGGGTTTTGGTTTTTCCCCCCACCTGTTCAGAAGAATTGCCTTAGAGCTTTTTAACCTGAAATTCCTGTAATACAAAGTACTTTGATTCTTTTCTGTTACACCATACCACAGGGACAGCAACAGTTAAACCACAAAATTCTTCAGATTATTTAATCTTAGATGATTTCCCAAAATGCTCCAACATCCACAGGTTTCCCAGGACTGCCCTGAGACTTAAAAGGTAGGAGATAAAAGTGCTCTGATGTGCAGTTGCTCCAACCAAGATTCCAGGCACCTGAGCATCGCTCAGGTCAGCTCTACAGGACACTGAGATGCCACCAGGTGCCAGCAACCTCTTCCTGGCAAAGCCTAAGAGCCCCTCTCAGCAACAGCCCACCGGCAGGACTGGAGCCATGTGTTAAACAAGAATGGGAAAAGCACCAGCCCAGCTTTTGATTCCACAGTCCAAGGCCAGCTGAGGTCCCACCTTTCACCCCCTGCCTCCCCTTCCCTGCTGCAGATCACACAGCCAGGTCTGCTTCCCTGGCAGCCTGTTAAACCAACCTCAGCAGGACTACAAACCTGCTGTCACAAACAATGGGATGGCCCATGCCCTGAAGCTAGATGGTATGTATCCCTGCTCATGTTTATTTCCACTAAATTAAGCTAGAATGAAAGATTTAGGGAAGGTTTAAAAACCTGTGTTCTATCTTTCACTACCAGTTGCTACTTGCTGAATAAACTGATCAGGTTCACAAAGGTCCCCACTGACACTGGGTTCAGAGTGAGCCCTAACACGCACATCTTCCTCCACATTCCTCAAACTTGCATTTCTACAGCCATGTTACCCAATATCTATTGCTTTTTGCTCAGTTACAGACAGAATGTGTAAGCCCAGCACACTGAGCACTATAGCAAATTCACAAACCAACGTCTCAGCTGCAGCAATTTTAAACATGACTCGTAAAAGGCTATGCTTTCAAACATTTAAACTTAAAATACAGTGATAAAGTTCAGTGCTCAGTGTGTAAATCCAAGTTCGCTCCCCTGCACGGAGCAGGCATCTTACAACCTGAGCTGATCAGAAATCCCTCATCCCCTGGTTTTCACAGCAAGTGGTAATTACTTGGAAGAGAAACTTCTTTCCTGTATGGCAAAGGAGAATTTCAACCCATAAAAGCTCATGGTCCACCAGATGCTGGGTAAGTGTTGTGTCACATAGTGGTTCTAGTGTGGGCCAATAAACTCTTCAAACCCTTGCAGATTTTCAGGGGCAGTGTCCAATGCAGGTTGTTTCCTTGGTAGCACTACTGGAAGATGACTCAGATGCAAAGCTCATCAGGGCCACGTGTATTCAAGTGTATTTCTATGTGCACAACAAGTGTCATGTGATAGAAGTTATCAGTATGTGTTTGATTATTCTCCTCTAGCAGGGGTGAGCAGCTAATGATTCTGTGACAGCTCAGTACACATGGCTAAATAAGGCACCCATTTAGTCATTTCTGTCATTCTTGAATCACTAACCAAGGACACACAGGAATTTTTATAAGCCTGCATTAGGCCTATTAGATTTCTCACTTGTCTTCGTTCTCTGAACAAAATAAGGATGCCAGGAAAGCATTCCTAATTTAAGCTTCCATCAACTTTTAGGAAGGTTAAAGAAACACCTTGGAACAACTCTGTTACTGGCCCTTCTCAACCACATTCCTAAAACTGAACCCCAAGACAAATTCCAAAGCCCTGGCTGGCAGCAGGTTATGTTTGTGTACAGTACACACAAGGATTATTCCTGGAATGCAGAACACTCCTTGAAATCCTGTAAAACTGGACAATCATTCACTTCCATGCTTAACAAAAAACCCATCTAAGTAAACGGAGCGAAGGCAAAGTCCTGATATCCCACCAAGAATGGAAGCCCCTTCAAGGAGCTGATCGCTGAAGCAAGGGGAAGAAAGGAACACAAATCCAGAAATCACACTTTCCGCCCCATAACAAGGCAAACGCTCACTGTCAGATGGGGAAGTGTGTGAAATTTATCAATGACAAACTGCATAGTTCAGATGGTTGGCATTTCCAACTCACTAGGATGGATTTTCGAGTTCCTGTTTCTGGGAACTTCAGCTAAAAAAGCATTAAACGAGAAATTTAAAAACTTCTGATTTCAACCATGATCCAGTAATTGAGCTTCCTGCATGTTCAAGCTCCCGTGCGCTGGCTCACCATGACTGCCTCAAGCATGGAACTACAACATGCTAGGACAGAGTGTTGCTTGGAAAACGACCTCGGTCTTGAGCAGCACCCTGTCTTCTGTTTACCTTACTTTTTTAAAGTGAGCGATGCAGGAAAAGAACTACTCAGAGCAAGCAGGAGCAAGGAGATACCGCGGGGAAGAAGGGGGCAAAGAGGGGCGATTAGAAACACACCCTTAAGTCAGTGACCTCCGCGATGGCCAAGCTCGATAAGGCCACGTAGCTGCTCGCAGAGGTGGGCCCCGATGCAGCACAGGGCCCGCCGCCACCTCTGCGACCCCAGCGTGTCCCTCCGCACCGCACCGAGCCACCGCCGCTCCCGCGGCGTGCCCCGGGCGGGCTCCCAGCCCTGCCAGGGCCGCATGGCCGCGCCGATCGCAGCTGCGGAGCAGCGTGCGCTGCGGGTCCGCAGCACGGCCGGGGCCGGCCAAGGAGAGAGACCACAACTGCAACAACACAACTCGCTGAGCCCCCTCCATCTCTCCCCTCCCCTCCCGTGCAGCCGGCAGGCGCCACTGCCCGGCCAGGCCCGCAGGTAACGCCACCGCCGTCCCGCCCTGCCCTCCCGTGCCGCGGAGCCCGAGCGGAGCCGGGGGACGGCAGCAGGTACCGGCCGGGCTCACGGGGAGCCGCGCCGGGCTCTGCGCGCACACGGCGACC
>VXAD01000587.1:1136168-1200900 GCA_013399195.1 Dicrurus megarhynchus
CGCCCCGGGCACACCCACCCCCGTCCCCGCCCGTGGTCACGGCCCCCGGGCACACCCACGGCCACGCTCCCGGGCGCCGGGCGGGTTCCGAAGGCGCTCCAGAGCGCCCAGTGGCGGCCGGGCCGGACGCGGTCCCGCGGGTCCCGGGAAGGTGCCAGTGGTGGGGTTCGCGGGCCCCGCGGGGCCGGAGCACCGGCCCAGGGCCGGGGACAGCCGCCATAAGCGCTGCCCTGCTCGGCCTCTCCGAGGGGAAGCACCGAGGGCACAGCGCGGGTGGCAGGGAGCAGATCGGGGGTGCTCGGTGCCCTGGGGGACGCGGCCGTGGGGTGCCGGTGCTGACATCACACGGACGAGCGCAGCAACTCGGGCGTCCCTGGGCCATGAGGTGCCCCTGCTCCCCGTGCAATGCCCTCGGATGGCCCGGCTCAGCCGTGGTGGGCTCCCCGCAGGGGCTGGCAGGGAGCCACGAGCCATCGGAGCAGCCCATGGGGGTGACTTTCTGCGGGTTCCAGAGGGAAAGCTCGTGGCAGCTGGAGCGTGGATACACTTCGGAGCATGGGGAAGCCATTGGGTTGTGAAAGCAGTCAGGGTGGCACAGGCAGCCCCAGGTACAGCCATACGCCGCAGGGCGGGTGATGGTGCCCACCCCGCGGGCACGGACCCTTCCTGAGCAGCCGCTGCCGGTTCCTGAGCGTGGCTCTGGAAGCAGCTATGAGGACGTGCCCTCCACAGTCTTCTGTCCCCACATTTCAGTCATTTAGTCTTAAAACAGACAGCCCATGACAAAATACCACAGTAAGAGCTCGTGCAGTGGCACGCGATGAGGCCGTGAGCTGAGGCGGGTGACGTGCCCAGCGTGGCATGAGCGGAGTTTTGTGTGAGGTGGCACTTTCCCTCGTGAGCACCAGCCAACGCCGCTTTCCTACTGTCGAGGGTGGGGGGAAAGCAAGAAGTTTTGTAGAGCTGCAGCTATTGAAACAGCAGAATGGAGCAGGGATCCCTGCCAAGCACAGGGGTGGAAAAGGAAACTGGAGGATGGGAAGAGGGGAGCCTAGAAGGGCTGGAGAGGAAAAGTAAAAGTGAAAAAGACAATTAGAAATAACATCTCATTTTTGTGCCAGATTTTGTGGGATTTTTTTTCTCTGAGGCTTTCTGACAACCTGCTGGGAGTCAGAACTGCTAATTCTCTGGAGGCCGAAGCAGAATGTAGTAGCAGTTGGCTGATGGAGTGGTTGAGCTGGGAAGAAAATGAAGACAAGTAAAACTGAAAGTGAGGCATTTGGAAAATAGCCTGGTTTAACCCCATTTTATCTGAAGCCAAACTTGCTGTGGGCTACTAAATAAGTTGCTTTTATGAACAGGACTATACACAAGGCTTTTAAATTAATAATAAATGAAGAATAAAGGAATAAACACTGTATCTGTCCACAACTCTAAGTGAGGCTTGTGGTTTCTTTCAGCAGGGAAGACTGGGAGCACTGGGAAGTGCCGCTCCAGTGAGCAGACACCAGGAGCGCCAGGAGTCCTGGGCCCACGCCAGTGGAGGGCAGTGGATTTCTGCAGGGCACTGGGCTACTCACTGGGGTTGTCAGTTTCTCTCTTCTGCTTTTAATTTCGTGGATAATGCTGTTTCTCTCTTTGTAAAACAGTCTGCAAAGTGCTTAAGACATTTCAAAAGGGGAACTGTGGCAATAGGAAAAAAATCAGCAGCAACCAATATTTTTAAATATTACAAGAGAAGAAGTAAGCAGCAAAGTGATAACAAATTAATGTGTATTTTCATGGTCCTGTATTTGTGGTCTTTGTTCCAGCACAGAGATACTTCCAAAAGGCATGTTTATTTTAAAGCTTTTTTCAAATTTTCAGAGCATATGTAGATCATATAGAAAAAGGCTTTATGTAAAGAAGCTGACCAAATACCCTTTCTTTCCCAGATGTTGTGAACTCTATTTAGGAAGAAAGTAATTTTGTAAATTTTGTTTAGGTAATTGCTTTTGAAATAAATACCTCAGAAAATATTTGCAGGTAGTTCTGACTCAAGTGAAAAGATTCTATTTGTCCACTCCTCTTTATTAACTCAAAAAAACCCCAACCTGTCGTTGAACCATGTGAATTTATAAATGTAATCAGGAATGTGCATATGGTAACTTACTCCCTTTTACCACTTACACTCACAACAAAAGAATTCAGCGTTATCAGAGTCTGTTTGAACTGTAAAACAATAAACAAACAGGTGATTGTTTTCTCATGAGCAAAGGAGAGGAAGGTTTGGTTTGTAGGTAAGCTCTTACCTATGTGAAAAGGAAGAACAGCACAGAGAACAAAGTCTGCAGAAAACTCTCTTTTTTTGCCCTGGGATCAACATCTCCAGCATGACCTTGTGTGCTCCACCCCCCAATCCCACCAGCGTCCACAACGGGCTGGTTACAAACTGCTCAGTAACAGGAGCTGCCTTTATCTGCTGGTGGTCTCTGTTTTAGAGGAGCTGGTTCCTTGCTACTCGGGTTTTTTTTTTCCTAGTACATTCAAAAGTGTCTAATTTTGTACTTGACACTTCAAGCTCTACTCTTAATTGAGTGCAAATAACAAAAACTCAAAGGTGAAAAGTGGCTGAGGCACAATATTGGTCTCTTAGCCAACACCTTCAGATATCTGAACTGAAATAGGAGAAAAAATGGGTTTAAATTCAATTACCAGGAAACAATTACATTTAGCCAAGATAGTATTTTTTATTTAAAATCTCCAGTATTTTTCAACTTGAAACACAGTATAGTTTCTGTGGAGAGCTCCCTTACCGTTCTAGAAAGCCTCTTCCCTATCCTGCCCATCCCCAAACTGTGTGTCAATCCTTTTCAGTTTCCAAATGGAAATTTATTTTTTAGAATGGTCAAACCCGGGTTTGAGCAATGGAATATTTCATTGTGGAAGTAACCTGAAGCCTTCCCGCTTTCAGAAGCTGTTTCCAGCCCAGCAGGAAGAGCAGAGGTGCCCAGGAGGCAGGGAAGAGCGCACACAACCTGCTGTACTTTCCAGTCCCAACATGAAAAGGACTTTCTGTAAACATTGGCAAAGCCACTTCATTGTTTTCTTTCAAACTACTCCTTAAAAGACCCATTGCTAGAGGCCTTAAATAAAAAACAGAGGCAGCTGACATCCGCAAAGCCATCCTGTTGCTCTGGCAGGTGTTGGCTGTGCCATGCCCGCTGTCCCGCCGGTCCTGGCACCCCTCATTCCAGACGAGGCATCTGTCCTTGTGTTCAGGGCACAGGGAACGTGTGGCACAGGGCTCCCCACACCGTGCAGTGTGCCCGAGGAGGGAGGTGAGGGATGGGGACAGTCACAGCTTCCTGTGGCAAGGTGACCATTAAATAGGACCCGTGCAGCAGCTGGGTTTCCCAGTACCCCAGGAAATCTGCTGGCTGGATACCTGTATGTTTTGTCTTCTTGAAAGTGGGTCGTAAGAGGTCCCTGACTAGTTTGGTCAGGAAACAAGATGCTATAGAATCCCAGGATTATAGATTTGTTAGGCTGGAAAAGACCTTTAAGGTGGCCAAATCCCCATTGGTGGGGCCATTACACAGGGCTGTTATGGCCCAGGGCCAGATACTGCAGTCTGTGGGACAGTACTCAGCCACTCCTGAGTCAGGGTACTACCGAGACACGGGTCAGTGTTTACACCAGTGCAAGTGTTCAGGCCATCCCCTGCCAGAGGCAAGGCTGGCTCTAACAGGGCAGCATCGTTGGCAGCATCGTCAGCAGGGCAGGAAAGCCTCTGTCAGCTGAGCTCTGCCTCGGGAGAACAGGATGCATTGCAGGACACCTCTGACAGCTCTCGTGGTTGCTGCCACAAACACGTCACTTGGCCATGGGCTTAATGTGTGCTGCCTTCCCGATCCTTGGCACTTTGTACACCTGCATCAAAGATCTTTATCTTTCAGCAAACAAGCCTGCAGCGAGGGAATAAATTCCTGACTATGACCTTTGGGTGCTCTGAGTTTTTTTTCACCTACGAACAAAACAGGTTTGGGTGGTTTTTTACCCCAAAATAACCCTTATCTCTGTTGCTTTATTAGACCCTTGTGTGCCCACTAGAAGCACTGCAATCATTCCCCGACATTGCCGGGAAGTTCGGGTGTCTGTTTTCCCCGAGTGTGTGTGTATGTCACATAGTCTAGGAGCTGAGTGTATCTGTGGATCTTCTCCCTTGCAGTAATTGGGAGCTGCTTAACCCAGCTGGGAGACCACCCCGGTGAAACGGGAGCTGTTCGTGCCCGGCTGTCCCCTGCGGGGCATCAGCAGCTCTTGGCAGCTGCCACCCAGGTGTCACCCAGCTGCCGCCCAGCCCTCACGTGTGGCCGTGGTGCCGGCACCGAGCTCCTCGGCAGAGGCAGAGGCAGGTCTACCCTCGGCTGCCAGCCCTGACAGGCACTCTCACTTACCAAAGTTTATAAAAATGGTTAATAAATTTCCATCAACCTGTCATGGAGAACACACCTGGCAGAAAAAAATCAGTCGGTTTGTTATCAATTGCTTTTTTCACTGGCCCATTATTTGCTCAGAAGCCAGGGAGAGCTCCTGCCCCCAGCGGGATTGTCCTGGTCACATGTCAGCTCCGGAGCCACAGCGCTCCACCTTTCTGCCCCGAAAATGAGAACTTTCGCATTCCTGCCAGCATGACGTGTGACTCCGGAGCGAGAGTCCCCTGGCACCCCGAGCGGGTGTCCCGCAGCAGCGGGGCGAGGCAGCGGCAGCGCACGGGGCACGGCATGGCCGGAGCTCGCCCGTACCGAGGGTGACAAGTGTCCTTTGCCGCGCGCAAGGAGGGAATTCCTGCACGTGGGCAGGCTTGTGACGGGAAATGTGCCCAGCGCACCGACACTGGTAATGCACCTTGAGCTGCACGAACAGCCCAGTGCCACCACCGTGCGTCCCCAAAACCAGCTGGGGGATGGATCCGCGGAGCGGAGCTGCACGGGCATCGCTGGGCCCCCAGCCCAGCATGTGCCTGAGCCAGGGCAGGGGGAGCAAAAGAGACTCGGTTTTGCCAGCACGGTTTGTGTTTCTAACCCGACAGATGGGATTTTTCTGTTGAGTGAGGCTCATCTTACACTGCGATGGCGACAACGGGGCACTGCAGGTGGGATTTCCGTAGTTCAGCAGGAGCTCTGCGAAACCTCCGGCTCCCGTTAGTGTGAAGGAGCAGCTTCAGCCGCCGAGGTGGGGGCAGCAGCTGGGAGCACTGAATGGCGAAGGGACAGGGGCCATCGTCTCTCCACGTGGGAAGCAGCCGGGCGAGGGACACCAGGGCTGTTCCCGTGAGCAGGCTGCTGCTGCGGCACGAGCCACGTACCTTGGCAGCCTGTCCTGCTGCCTCGGCAATCTGTCCAGGGGCACGTCTGCCGCTGCCAAGGGCAGGGCACAGGGTCCTGCCCTCCGTGGGGTGCCATGGGTGCCGGTGGAGCAGGATCAGGTAAGGGAGCAACAAAAGGAACATGGACATCCCTGTGACTTGCAGGGATGCAGCCAGGAGAGCCGCGGGAGCTGGCTGATGGCACTGCCGGGCTGTTCCCTGCTGGCTCGGAAGTGTCGTGGCAACTGGGGGAGATTCTAGGCAGAGCAGCTGATAAACCACAGGGTCTTCTGCCATCCAGGGGCACAGGCTGGAGAAAGGGGCTGACGGGAGCCTCGTGAGGATCAGCAAAGGGAAGTTCAGAGTCCTGCACCTGCGGAGGAACAATCCCAAGCCCCAGTATGAGCTGGAGGCCAGCCAGGTGTAAAGGAGCTTTCCAGAAAAGGACCTGGGGGACAAGTAGTTGGCCCTGAGCCAGCGATATATTTTTGTGGCAGAGTGAACCAGCAACACCTTGGGCTGGATTTGCCAGGGCATCACCAAGGGGCTGAGGAGGTGCTCCCTCCCCTCTGCTCAGCACCAGTGAGACGTGGTTGGAGTGCTGGGTTTGGTTCTGAGTGACCCTGTGGAAGACAGACATGGACTTGCTGGAGAGAGCCCAGCAAAGGGCAGTAAGGTGGTGAAGGGACTGGAGCATCTGAAATAAGGGGGGAGACTGAGGGAGCTGAGGCTGTTCAGCCAGGAGAGGAGGTGGCTCAGGGGTGTCTGAGGGGAGGAGTAATGACAAAAGAGCCAGGATTGTCTCAGTGGTGCCCAGTGAGAGGACAAACAGCAAAGGCAAAGGAAGAAATACAGAGAGTTCTGGTTAAACATAAGAAATACTAATTTTGCTGTGAGAGTGACTGAGCACTGGAATAGGTTGCTGTCGCCAACCTTGAAGATACTCATAATTCAGCGGGACATGCTCTTAACATGGGGTTATCCTCACCTGTCCTGGGACACTCTGGAACCAAAGAAAGAGCTGGACTTCAAGCCTTCCAGCAGCCTCCACCCACATCAACCCCTGCTTTTCAATAAGGGTCCTGTGCTGTGCTAAGTGTGAAAACTCTCCCCTCATGTGCTTTGTCTCAAGGTTTTTAATGAGGTGCCTTCCCTTCCCTACCTGGGCAGAGACCAAGGCATTGAGATGGGGATGTTTTCTAAAAGATCACTGCAGCCTTCAGAGGCAAGCAGAAATCTGATTTTTATAGCTATGGGGAATTTCTGACAGATGAAAAAGTCAGATTTATCAAGTAGAGCCTTTTTAGTCAGTGACTACTGCCGACAACTGAAAATGAGATAGTTGAATTACTCATTTATAGTACTAATATTTCTTAATATTTTACTTTCATTTATGCAGCTAGTGGAATTTGAGGAGGGAGAGGTATTTGACACAGTCACAAGGCCTGGGCTTCAGCAGCAGTCAGTGGTACAGCCCAGAGTCCTGCTGGCAGATTTTCTTTTTGTACCCAACCACCAAATTAGACTAAAGCCTGCCAAAAGCTGTCATCTAAAGATGAAAAACTTCTGTAAATACAATTTCTCCAATAGCAATGCTGCTGAGCTGCTGTAGCAGAGCACGGACAGTGTTACAGAGCACTGCCTGCCACCTTCTGTACTCATGATGGCTTAACTGCCACTTCCATTGTAAATCCTATTTGTTAAGGATTTATAAATTGCCTGCATTCATTTGCTTGTCTGAAAGTTGGCACACAGCTCTCTCCCATGGTGTTTTTACCACATTTTGCTTTATTACTTGCTTTTTTTTGTCTCCCTTCTTGGCTCAGAAGTAGCCTGACTCTAACCATTAAATCCTCCTAAGGTGCTACACAAGTATTTTAATGAACAAGGAAATTAGGGGAAGTCTAACCTGTGACATTAGATGTATGTTTTGAAGAGCAACACCCCATTCCTGCTGCAGGAGGTGTGGGGAAGCCTGGGCAGGGCTGTGGCACCTGCTGAGCTACAGGTGAATGGAGCACATGGGTGGGTGCAGGGCATCTGCTGGGCACTGACTCTTGCCCTGGTGCAATCCCCACATTCACCAGGTGAGAAGAGGCTCCTGGGGCTGGCGGTGGAGAAGGCAGGGCAGCCTGCAGGGTGCTGGCAGGCAGACCCTAAACCGTGTGTGGGAGAGGCTGGCAGGGTCCAGTCCCTGCCTTTCCTGCCAAGCTGTTTCCTTGCTGGTCATCTGGCTGAAGGCCTGGCTGGGGTACCTGAGCACATCACACAGGTGCCTCCACCTCTGTGTTTTTGCTTATTTTTGGTGATTGTGGTGGGGAGGCTGAGCTGACACAGTGAGCTCTTGGTCAACTGAGATTAAAATTACCAACCTAACCCCTGAGCGTGATGGGCCCAGCTGTGAAGGTGCTGCAAAGCACTCTGTGATGACTTTTGTGTGACCCAGTCTTGGCTGCTTGTTAAATGCCACTTGCTCTTCCAGCAGCTCAGGTAATCACCTGCCAGGTGTTGCTGTAGACACACACACAGCTCATGACCACAACTCCAGCTGTGCCCAGCACTGCTGTGCTGGGTTAGGCAGGAGCAGAAGAGGCTTTATCAACACAGGGGAGTTGGTGCTTTGACACTGGCAATGGTATTTACCTTCCTAGAGCTCTTAGTCATGCTGAAACGTTGCATATAACTACACTCATTAGGGAGATGACAGACATACAGGGGGAGGGAGAGAGAATGGTTCTGATATTATTGACCTAAACAAGCAGTTACAGCATACAATATATGTCTGTATATTGGTACAGCCAGCAGCAGAGCCTTCAGAGACAGACCCTGCCCAGCGGAGCCACCTGCCCATGCTCCTTCACTGTTTTCTGTGAGCTGAAAATGGCTGTAAGGCTCTGAGATTTTGCTGCTAATACAGAGATGTGCAGAGTAAAACATCTTCTGCAGCTGTGTCAGCATCTGTACTGTGATGAACGGTGACCCTCTTCTGTAGCACAGCCCTAGGAACTTGGTGCCACAGAGGTGGCGAAGTGAGTTTGGTTCCAGAGGAGTGGCAGGTTTCAAATGCAGTGAGTAAGGTTTAAACTAAACAATCCTTGTAAATAAGGAACTTTTATGCTGCAGGCTGTACTTGAAGAGGCTGGGAAGGAACTTTTATTGTTGGCATAAAAGTTTGGAGGCAGCTCAGAGGCAGAGAGGTCCTGGTACCCCTTCATTACACCTGCCTTAGTTTGTAAGGTAAAATCTCCCCTTTGAACAGAGTCACAGTTCAAGCAAAGGTCACCTGAGTGTATGACTGACCTTCATTTGGGGTTCTCATGCAAGATCACCAGATGAACACAGGACAGTACAATTCAGTGACCTTTGCAGTTTCCTAGGGCTGTACCCTCAAGGCTGTGTGTTGAACATATTCCCATGTCTGATCTTTATTGAGTGCTTATTTGAGAACTGTTGTGACACTGCTGTCAAATTACAGAAATTACAGCACAAAGCAGTTAATGCAAATCATTCAATGGCATTCTATCCTGATGTGGTTTTCTTGGATTCTGAAACAGGAAATGACCGACAAACATGAAGAGCATTGGAAGGCAGTGTTATGGTCATGTTCGGGGCAGGTGAGGGATATCTGGCTCTTCTGTTCTTGCAGCAGTGATGAGCCTGGACTAGATGAAGATCAAGGGCTTGGCTTACAGAGGCAGAATGGTGTTGGCACAGTAATTTCTATCAGGAAAATTCTGAGAAGCTGCATTTCCCAAGGGATAGGAGGTGAAAACTGGAAGTACCAGAGCCAGGCTCCCATGCTGGTTTCAGTCTGGCTCTGTGCACTCTGAGTGCCCAGTGTGTGCTCTTGTGTCAGCCACTGCACTACAGGTAGCAAAAAAAAAAAAAAAAATCCTAAATGCTTCCTTCCCTTTATTTATTCCCAAAAGAGTACTGTGGATCTACTGGTCTGGCCCAGCTTTAGGAAGAACATCTGTGTGTGTCTTAATCTGAGAGGCACCAACCCTCTAAGGAAGGCTGACAGGGCACTGCTGGGGACTGGTGTGGGCAAGGCAGTGCCAGGAGGCAAAGGCTGGTACCTCTGGGTGTCTCGTGGGCAGAACTGCCATCATGTGGCCAAAGTGCCACGGGTGCCACGTCGAGAGGCAAAACACCTGCGGTGGTGAGGAGCAGGGTGTGCTGAGACACGTGCCTACACCCACAGCCAGTCCACTCTTTGGGCTAAGTCAGGAAACAAAACAAGGGTTTTTCCCAAGCTGAAATGCAAAGTTATAAATACTAAATTCCTTCAGTTATAGCAATCCAATAGGAAAAAAGGAAATGTACTCTAATGCTGATTCTCCATCTGGTTTTAGTGTCAAACAGAAGCCTGTTCTTGGATTCCTGCAAACAGCTGACCCATGTTCATGGTACTTAGGCTGGGCTGAGCTCGTGCTCTGTGCCTTCCCACTGCCAGGAGTGCTTCCCAGGCCAGGTCCTCTGATGGGTGCCCTTGCTCTGTCCCGGTCACGGTGCTACTGGGTACACAGACACAATGTCACTGTTAAAGCCACCACTTAACTACTCCCTCATAAGAAGAATCCAGTTCATGTCTCCGTGGCAGTGCTTTAGGTTAAGCATCTATTCCATATGGAAAAGTGGAGCAAGGAAGAGAGAGGAAAGCAAGAACTTTGAGAGGAGCAGGAGATCTCAGTTTGAGGGAGGTGAGGAAAGGGAAGGTTGTAGAAAGAAAGAGGGAGAAACAGAAGTCTCAAGAAATGGGAAACCCAGATGGGACCACAAGAGAGCTGGGCATGGCCACACCAGTCCAGTTATCTCCCTCATTTGTTAAGTGAAAACCCTTTAGGATGGGCTTTACCAGTCAGCTGTTTTTTCCAGACATGAGAGAATTTTGCTGTTTTGTCGTAGTTACAAAAAATACAGCAATTCTTCCAATCTCTTTGATGCACCACACTAGGTTCTCTAAGTCACTGGACACAGTGCAGTTTACTTGCCACAAGGAGAGGCTGGGTAGTCCATGTAGATGGGAGTGAAGCTGGGAGTCTGTATGGGACACAAGGCAAGGGAAGCGGCAGAGCCGAGGGGTAGAGTCGGGAATGACCTCGGTCAGCTCCAGCACAATGGGAAGCTGGACCTCAGAGCTCAAGTGTCTTGCTGGGGCTTTCCACAGGACCTGTACTAAGCTGCACACTGGCTTTGGAAACTACAGCTAGCCTTGGATCCGTGATCTCTGGTGAGAATTTAGCAGCACCTCCCAGAACTGTGTTTAGGAATATCCTGATGGTGTATGTTAGTTGCAAAGGAGATGAGTAGGGAGTGCATCCCCTGAAATTTGTTACATCTCTTCTGATAGTCATTAATATTCAAAGGATGCTTCCCTTTTAGCTTCACTGAGTTCCCTTTTGAAGTAGCAGAATCTCCAGTTCTGAAGAGTTTCAGCTTTAGAAGAATGGTAACAGAATGAAGGACACTGGGGACTGTGCAACAGGTTCTCATTTCAACCCTCTCAAACTGCAAGAAAAATTCTATCGCAAAAAATGAGCTAAGCAGTTTACCAGGTAATCCAGACAAACTGCAGTAATGTAAAGTGTCTCCATCTTGTGATTTCATGTTTTATGCCTCCATTAAAAATACGCTTCCTTAAGAGATTTCACTTGTAAAGAACAGACTAATAATGTAACAGTACTCCAAGTCCTTCAGCAAAGAAAACACCTGCCTTGATGGACAATCAGGACTTAATCAGAAAATGCAGCCAGACTTCCTCTTCAGAGGATGATTAACAGGGCTGGGATTGCCCATGGGGTGAACGTGTAGGTGTAAGTCCTGGTCAGAGCTGGGTGGCTCTTGCTTGCACAGAAAAATTGGATGTGCTTTCTGAGTGCTCCAGGTGTTGCACCACACAGGCACTGAGCTGTTCAGCTTTAAAAATGCCCTGGAGTGAATTTATGCCCATAATCAACTCGAGCATCTCTGCTGGTATCATGAATCATTAAAAACCTCATTTGCAACCCCAAAAGCAAAACTGTTCTCAAAATTAAGTAGAGCTCCCCAGCGACATACTTAAATGAGATTAAAGTGGCAGGGCTCTGGGTGATGGATGGCTCCCTTTTATCATCACCAGGAGTGACTGTTTGCTTAGGAGAGGGTCTTTGATCTTACCTCCTGTTTTTAAATGTGGTAGAAATAGGCAATCTCCCAAAGAAGACAGATTTCATGGAGACTTCCTGGCTCACAGCACAGTCTTGCATGTACCATTTAATATGTTACTACACTTTCAAACTGTTTAGAGGTTACTTCAGTGCAATTAAACTAATTCCAGAATTGAAACACAGCAGTTTGAGGGTTGCTAGTCATGAGGTGCAGAGAGAGAGTTTCTAAAGCATTTACCAATTTTCTCCTGTGTCCTAAGCAGATTTTTGGGTGATGTGCGTGAAGGACTTTGCTTGCCCAGAAATCAAAGGACCCGCTGCCTGCAGGATCCATGGAACCACAAGAAGTCATTTTCACATATAAAATGCTGCGTGCATTAGACGACAGCCGGACATGAATCACTTTTACAAGATTTTGCAATGGAAGACAACTAATTCACAGGAGTTTTAGAGACTTTATTTATGTATAAACAATTTAAACACTTTGCCATAAATTATCTTTGCCTGTCTCTAGTCTTTGCTTAGCAGCAAATTAAAATTAATATAAAAACTCAATGAACAATTCATACATGTATATTACAAAAAAGTTCTTGTACCAAAGTTCTTATTAGACTTTTTTTTTCTTTTTTTTTTTTTTTTGTGGTGACCGTAATGTGATTGTCTCAGTTTCTCGACCAAACAAACACACTAATAATTTTTAAATCTGAAACAGTGATTGTGCCTTCTGGCTGATGTATGTACAGGGTGATCTGACGTGGTGCCCATTTGCAATAGTGTAACACAATGCCCACAGCTCTACTGGAACTGATACCAACAAACTACTGAATCTAAACAGACTACACCCTGTAACTGTGTTATACTGTCCACAATGGAAATCTTCAAAGACAAACAGAGTATGAAATTTATCTGTAGTGATTTATAGCCACCATTTTGAATGTAACTTTACACTCTGCCCTCTTTGAGTAAGTTAAGCTTCAGGCCAGACAAGTGGAGGGTCAGAGTGCAAGTGTGGTTTTGTTACTTTTAAATATATTTTCCTTTGCTATTTCCAGTGCGCTCTCACTTGCATTTCATTTGTCCTCCAGTTGCTACACACAAATCACCCCAAAGTCATGTTTTAAATGCACCTGTATTTTGCTTTAAATGAAAACCTCTTGGATATTTATCAAACAAGCAGTCTGAATCATCTGTGTTTCATCAGCTGGTTAGTGAAAGTGGCCCACTTGGATTTCTTAGTTTGCTCACGTGTGAATGGAGTGAGGTAATACAATACGAGGCCTTCTTTTTGTTTTTCTTTAGACCCAGAACAAGTGGGTAATATTTCAGGGGTACTTTTTAATTTGTACGGTTAAAAGTTTTCAGTCTGGCTTTAGTCCACTTCAGGATGTGGTTTTTAATCACTTGAACAGTAGCATTTAACTCAAAAAATATGAGCTTTTTTGCCACTTACTATCCCAGAGTAGCTCAGCCTAGTGCCCCATTTAGGTCTTCATCTCCTTAGGAGAGGAGATAACAGTTATGACTACTGATTCATCCAGCAAAGGATGACAGCAGGTTAATTTGTTACCTCTTTCCCATTTCATTCTGTCTTAAAAACTGGATGTTGCTGCTACTGTCTGCTAGCTCTGGGTACTGCTCCACGGGCAGGACATAATATCCCTCGTAACCTTGAACCCTTCCCGTGTTCAGGAGCTGCTGCCTCTCTCCGTCTGTCCATACGCGGCTGCCCTCTCGTCCGTCCCGCGCCTTCTGCTGCTCCTTGGCCCAGGCCGAGGCCAGGGCTCGCTGCCGAGCCTGGTCTAACACTCTGGCCTTCTCCTCGTCCAGCGTGTCGGCGGTCAGTCCGTAGCGGATGTTGATCAGCAGGGTGGAATACTGAAACTCAACATTGGTAAACCTTCGAGTCCTCCCGTTGACGAGGAGCGTGGGCTGGGAGACGGTGACGTTGATGCCGCTGTCCAGGACCTTCCTCCCGCTGGTCGTGGCCAGGGTGACGAGGTCGCTGTCGGCCGAGCCGACCTTCACGAAGTAGTGGGTGTCCTTGCCCTCGATGCTGTAGTGCATTTTCTCCAGGTAGTGAGCGCCGTTCAGGACAGAGGCGATTTTCCTGCTGTCGTCTGTGGCTATGCTGGAAACGCCGGTGGTTACACGGCCTTCCTTCACAGCAAACATGATTCCTTTCCCCACGATGGGAGTGCTTGTGGCGAACCAGTGACCTGCTTTTTCTCTAATTTTGGCATGTAATCTTTTAGATATGACCTGTCCCTCCAGAGCCATGAAAGCCTGGTTGTGTCGTTCTGTCGTCTGCTGCACTCCTGTAATAAGCTGGGGAGAGCAAAACAAAACAAAAAAAAACCACCAAAGAAGATGCAGGTCTGAACAATACTCATTTCAGAGACAAATAATGATCTTTGCTTTGCTTTTTTAAACGAAAGACATGCAGAGAAAAATTCTATACTTTGAAAGACCATCCTCAGTTATCCATCCATCCATCCATCCATCCATCCATCCATCTACCCACCCATCCATATCTTGTTCAGAATCAGGTAAATACTCATCCAGCAAATTATTCTGTCATCTGTAAGACCAAATAAAATAGTTCTCATCACCCTCTGTAGCATATATGCACCATACATTGCAATTTTGTCCAATCATATTATGCCCAGTACAAGAATAAGAAAGACCCAAGTCTAGCACAATTTTAATCAGAGCTGAAAGCAAACAGAATTAATGTGGCATTTAACTTGTGGACACTTTTCCCCGGAGATTTCAACCAGTTCATATAAGTAAAATGCTTATGAATGTAAGTTTTTTTTGGAAAATAGATGAAATTTGGGCCCAAAAGCGCCAAAGCAATTCCTGAAGAGGGGGTTTAGACTCTCAAATGACTTAGAAGCCTGATAGGTGGTAAGCCTAGGTTTATATGATAATTTCTATTTTATTACCACAAAGATGAAGTAAGTCTAGGAAAGAGTAGGTTTGGAATTGGCCTAGTACTCTTCTGAAGTTTATTAATGGATTGGAATTTATTATAAAAGTTAAACCCATGTACTATTGTGCACCCTTAACCTGACAAGTAACTACAAATGTGAGTAGCAAATCAAAACCTCTAACTAGAATAATGACAAAAAATGGTAAGAAAACCTTGTACAGGGTGAGAAGTAGAACCCTTTTTTACCAGTAAAACAAGTACCAACCTAAGTTTATTGCAACACATTATTAGGATGGTTTTACCAAAGGTACAAGAGATGATAAATCACCCTGACAAAGTCTCCCTTTGTCATTGCTAATCAAGTTAACTGAGTTACAACTTGTTAATCAAGGAATAACTCAATAAAAGACAAACTAATGACACTGTAATTATGATAACAACGAAGGCTGGTAAGAGAGGCATATGTTCATTAGTATAAAATCTAGCTATACCCACTTCACTTTACACTGAATTAAATGCTTGGCCTTCTGCTGTAACTACAGAAGAGCCACTAATCCTATACATAGAGTGGGGCAAATTTATCCAAAAAAGTAACTTAGTATTTCTGCCTACCTGTCCATTTTCACACGCTTGACTCTCAGACAGCTCGTATGGTGGTGACACAAAGTACATTTTTGCTCTAGGGAAACCAGGAATGATGTTGCTAAGCTGAAATCCAAACATCACCAACCAGCTCTTGACATCTAAAAATCAAAAGAAAGCATCCAAGTGAGCAACACATGCGTGTAACAAATAGAGGAAATAAAACAAATTAGGAAATCAATTTTTGACATCCTTAATTTCAAGTAGCAACTGAAGTCACAATCAGTATTATAGTGTGGAACTCTACAGAACTGTAGCAATCCACCATGAACAGGCACAGGAAATACTGTGTTGAATTTACCCTAAATAATTCATCAGGGATATACCAGCTCTTTCATTCTTTTCCATTAGAGCACATGAATTATCCAAACATTTTACGGTATGCAGTACTTGTTCCATCTCTGACACCTTCTGATGTGGCTACTATATGTAACCTATAAACTGTATTGTATAATGACATTTTATTAGGTTAAACTCTAAAAACACCTGCAAAGTCCTTTGGGGAAAGTCACGGCTTCTCTTCTATGTCCTACTTCTATCAGCTGTCATCTGGTCTCAGGAGGCTCCATTAAAAGCAGTGAGAAGCTAGACTTGTAAATCAGATGTCTAAATTTAGGCACCAAGAATATCCTCCCCATCCCTCCAGGGAAAGCAGGAGCTGTGTGGGAGGGTTACAGCTCAGCTCTGAGGTGAGCCTCGGCAAGCTGCAGATGTGGGTTCAACCAGGAAAACTCTGCCCTCGGATCCAGCTGAAAAAGCTAAGTAACTAAGTTAATAACAGTAATTCTCACTCAGCAGGTATTAAGAACTAATTATGTATTTTAGCTATCCAAATGATGCTTTTAACAAAAAAGAAAAAGAGTCTATGACCCTATTCTACATTCCAGTTTCCTGAACTCATGAGCACTTTTTCTTAAAAATCTCTCCTGTCTTTCCCAGTGGCCATCTCTTCTTGCTGGCCTACACTGGCTCCTGATGCTGCTATTGCCACTTCTGTGAGCTGAGCTGTTGCAAAGCCTGTTTTCCCCAAAAGTCCTTTTTTTCTTAGCCATTCTGACTCTAAAATAAGTAGTAAAATACTCTGCCCCTACGAAGGCATCTGTATCCATCTCCCATCACACTGGGATGTATTGTATTTTTCCTGAACCTTTGGACAGCACAGGGTTACTGCTCCTTATAAGGCTTCAATTTATTTTATGGTAAAAACAATTCACTCAGCTGCTCTAATTCCACAGAAACCAGAGGAGGACCTATTTACAAAGCAGTTACTATTTTGCAGAGCTAATGTGCTTTGCAGCACTGCACTTGCTATAGAAATTTGTTTTCAGCAAAACCTGTAAATAGAGCAGTGCCAGGGGTTAAGAGTAAGAATGGATGGGGGGGAGGGTTTTTGGTGGGTGTTTTTTTTGTTCTCTGTTTTTTTTTTTAAACTATGACAACAAAGGTGCCACCATAATCACTTCTTGTCAAAGATAATCTGGTTAGTCCTACAGCAACAAATATTTGCATCACTGATAAAGTATTTTTACAGACTAAAAGGTGTGTGTTGTTCCTAAATGCAATTTATCTTATTAGATTTCATCCAGTGGAGGGATAAATTAAATAAATACAATTTCAGAATGCAGCAAAATACAATAAGATGATATTGAAAATCAAAATCAAAGGGTGGTGGATGAAAATAGGACTTTTGTCGAATTTAGGACAACAGAATTTGATCCCAAGGTAATTTTAGTCACCAGTATTTTCACACTATCAGATACAAATTGCATTATCTCCTAATTGCAAAGTAGCTCCACTAGAACCTGTGGTGTGTTACACCTACTATTAGGTTGCAATGTACTAATGAAACTTGCTATGATTTTCTTTGAAGGAAATGCACACTTTTCCTGAAATTCAAATTACTGCTAAAATTAAGATAGTTCCTTTTTAAAAATGGTATCACTACTCTAATTATTGTATACTGCATATTCAATTCTGAAAAAAGCTTTTCCTGAAGACATATTAATTACCTCTCCTTTTAGAAACTGCCAGCAGTTAGTTCAAGTACTGTGTGATGTTACTAAGTGAAAAATTATTCCTAATTAAGAAAGGGTTACAAGTTTTACCCAATTCTAACATGTGTGATCAAAACTACTTTTGTTTCTTGGCTCTACACAATCCATAACGTTTATTAGTCTTTCAGGATGAAATAGTCGTAAAAAACATCAAGGATTTCATTTTAAAGACTGAAGACTGTTTGCATATTAAAAGTTAAATGGGAAAAAGAGGTTTAATTAAATCCATTCTTGGTGCTAATTTATAATGTGCCCATGGGCTCGGCCAGTAGTTAATTTTGAAAGTAACCCTGAAAGCAGGAGATCTGAGCAGTTCTGGTTTGTGATTCTGAACCAACCTGCCAGTGATTTCTATACATGACTTCATTTTTCTCAATACAGAATTAGAATGAACACATCTTTATACAGTACTAATTCAATACGAAGAGCACTATGGCTGTGCTGAAATTTTATATTCAGGCAAACTTATTTTTATTTTTTTCCCTCCATAATTCATCATAGCTTCTCACTTAGAGCCCTTCATTCAGGGAAGGGCAGTATCAAGGAATCAGAAATATCCAGTCCTTTTCATAGCACAAAAAAGGAAAATGTCTCAGATGTGATGGGAGGATTGAGCAAAAGGCTAGTAAGGAGAAGCTGGATTTCTTTTCCAAATCAGCTTCCAAGCTGTAGTGTTATGTGTGATAAATGTGAAGAAGTCTCACCTGTTACATAATTCTTTAGATCCAGCTCATTGCTGAGAGGGTTGTTACTCTTGAACATGTACAGATTGAAAGGAGCGGGTTCCTTGCCAATATTTTTCCACATGGTGTAATCAGGAGATGTCCAGCGCCCAGCCAGTACATCATAGTCCCTTTGGGTAAAATGCACAAGTTTGGTTAAAGGATCATACAGCCCTCCATGGAACCCAATGACCAGCTGGAAATCTGGGTTAGAGTCGTAGTAGATCTCCCCATAGGCCGTGTACTGGAGCTGTTTGATCATGAGGCCATTGATGCTGAACACGGCTAATGGAGTGCCTGTGTTATCAGAGGCCACGTAATACTCTTCCCCGCTGCTGCTCTCCATTGCAAAGAGGTGGCCTTGCAGATCGTAGTACAAAGAGGTAATTTCAGAGTTGGAATGGTTGTAGACATGAGTTACCCTTGTTGGGTTGTGAAGATCAGCATAAAAGTACTGTAGATGATGCCCCAGGTTGGTCTTGCAGGAAGCTCTTCGGCCCAGTCCATCGTAGCGGTACTGAACACTCCACCCATTTGCTTTGTTGTAAGCTCTTGTCAGGAGCCCTTTGGAGTTGTACTCAAACACATCCGCACCCCGCTGCCACAGGAACCCGTCGTCATCGATCTTGTACGGGATGTCACCCAGGCGCGTGATTCTGTCCCTGAGGTCGTAGCGCAGCGGCATCAGTCGGACGCTGTTTCCAGGATTCAGGAGGTGGAGGTTCCCGTTCAGGTCGTAGCTGTAGCGCCAGGTGGGCCTGTCGTTGACTGCCACGCTCTGCAGTTGCCCATCTCCATCGTAGTCATAGGTGTATTTGGTCGTGTTGGCGTAGGGGCCGAGTTTGAGCTCCCTTTTGGTGACCCTTCCCATGCTGTCATACTGCACAGTCATCCAGTACATCAGGGACCGGAACATTTCGTACTGCACTTCTTTAATGCGCCCGTGGGTATCAAAGTGCTTGCTCAGTGTCATAACTGCTGTAGTGATGATTTGGTTTATATCATAATAAATAACTCCAAATTTGCCAAAATGCTCTACTTTGCCAGAAATCTCATCGTAACGGTAAAGGTCAACTGGAAGAGGCGTCTCACTTATGATGGGTTTGATGCTTGCGATTCGGAAGCTGTTGTCATGGTACGTGTAATCAAACCTTGCATTGACCATTCCTTCTTCAGAGAACCTGTAGATTTGTTTGTCAACAAGAGGACCAATTTTCCGATAGCGAATCGTACAAGAAAATCCTCCACTTTGCAAATTCACCATTTTTAGGACACCTGTAGTTTCATCATATCCAAAAGTAACCGCTGTGCTGTCATAAACAATTTCAGACAGCTTGGATAGCTTTCCATACTTGTAGAAGACCTGTCGGCCAGTACCTAAAAATGACGTTTTCAGAATCCTCCCATCATCGCTGTAATCGAAAATGACGGAGGCGTTGCTTTCGGGGGGGTTATAGATATTCCTGATGTAGCCGACGGAGGTGTGAGTGGACATGCTGTGCCGAGCCACGCTGGGCATGGTGACGGCGTGCAGGCGGTCCGACGAGTCGTACTCGAAGATGTACTGTCGCTGACTCTGCAGCAGCAGCACCATCGACTGCAGGGAAAACAACAACAAACAGTTACCAGCTACCAGCATGTGGCCTGAGAGAGGGCACTGAGGAAAAGTTTACTGGAGAGGCACTAATGTTAAATGAGTGCAAAGAGAATCACACAGATTAGTCAGGGGCACAGAGCGGCTCAGGAATATTGTCAGATTGCCAGATGAGAGGATCTGCTCCTTGGAAATCAATACGCTGACGCTCCAGAGAAAGTGTAGGTTAGCAACCTGTGAGCTGTCCTCCCTGTAGGAGGACTTTTTTTTTTTCTTTTTTTTTTTTTCCGGGGGATGCAGAGGAGTTAGAAATATGACTTGATTTATCTTTCTGCCAGCAGTTGTAATTCACAACTGTTACTGTGAAATATGTGAGAAACTAAGCAGAGAACATCAGCTCTGGTTTACTTAGAACAACAAGAAGGGAAAAGGAAAACAATATGCGGTTTTGCAGTATTTAAGACACTTTTATGACTGAAGTGTGCTAATTAGGCTACGTAAAAATGCATTACCATACTTTCATTTAATAAGTAACAATTAGAGATGAATTACCTGTTTCTACATGAACCTTTAGTCAGGTTTAGTCATGCATTTTTGGGCTTAATTAAGCACAATTCATTGTGTTAATTTATTGCCATTCTATGGCAGGAAAATATCCAAAGACAGAAACCATGAACAAAGTATCTCCCATTAAGAATTAGTCATATTTAGTTAACTAATTGAAAAATAAGGAATTTTGGGACCAGGTACAAAGGGATTGTTAACAGCTGGGATACATCAAATTTTAGCTAGTTTGTGTGTGTGTGTGTGTGTTATGTGCTATGAAGCCGGACAGAACTTTGTGTCCTTGTGGCTCGTGTCAGGAGGTGACACACCACCACCTACGTTTTCCAGGTAGGTGTAGCTCCACACTTTGCCGTCGGCGAACATGCGCGACACGATCCTGCCCTGCTTATCGATATCCGTCCTCTCGCTCATGGCCCCGCGCTGCAGCCCCGCCAGGCGCCCGTTGAAGAAATAGGACACGTTGACAGCAGCCAGGCCGCTGCTGGGCAGCCACAGGAAGGGCCGGCCCAGCTGGTCGTAAATGATGCGCAGCGTGAATTTCCGGTGGTCGTCGTAGATCTTCTCCGTGCGGATGTTGCGGTCGTAGTCGATGGACAGCAGGTTCCTGCCGTGCACCTGCGGAAGGAAAGGAGGCTGCACTCAGTGCGTGGTGGGCACGCCGTCCCTTTGGATTTACAGCGGGAAAATAGGGTGCGCAACAGGGAAATCCTTTGGGAGAAGTGTAGGATTCCTGTTAACTGGCTTTTGCTTCCTGCTTGGTAGTGTATTCAAATATTTTTGAGGTTTTTACTGGGATATTTCCCATCTCCTTGCAACGTGGGAGATGGTATCCTACAGAAAAAGGCTTCTCTTACGGTCAGACCAGACAGACACTCTGCACACCTAGGTCTTAAAGTGCAGAGAAACAAATTATACTGCATGGAATATTTTTCTACTTATTCTATTTTACTTTTCTACTATTTTTCTTTTGGTTTTGTATTTCTGCCATCAATTTTTTTTTGCCTTTTCCCCTACAGTCACTTTAAGAACAACAGAAGAAATTTTTGTGTCTTCATTGAGGTTTAGCCACTTGGCTTCTGTAATTGCAACACCCTGCTTAGAATTCATTAATTTACTGTTTTCTTAATTTACTTTCCAAATATTCAATAGATTCTTCACGTGGGATGGGCTTAAAAAATCCTGATCATACAGGTTGGGAAAGATGGACTTCAAGTGTTGAAAGCAAAGGTGCTAAATAATTAGGTTAAATATTTTTCTCCCCCACCATATGTTTTTTTTAATTTTCATTCAAAGTACAGCATGAAGTGTTTCAGTGCTAAATTTATTTATTTTTTTTATTTAAAAGAGCAAAAAAAAAAGAGCAATAAAAGAGCAAAACAGAGGCAAAGGAGAATAAGAATGCCAAATGGGGAGGCTTCTAGTGAGAGTGGTATAATGAGAGATACATAAATATATTCACTGGGGGGTAAGCCAAAGAATTCAGGCTAATGCTGTAATCTGATAAATCTTCTTAAGTAATTTCATTGTAGATGCATCATTAAGAAAGTAGAAGTTTTTAAATTAGATATAATTTCAGTGCAATGACTGCTTAAAAGGTATTCATCAGTTTCTGGGAATTTGTTCTTTAGCTTATATTTTCCAGTGGCTTTGATTAAGCAACATTTCCTCTTATCCAAAATTAAACTGTACATCAAACAATATGTAAATTAACCCTGAGCCTTTCTTGAGGACATAAAAGTTATTCTGAGATATATTCACTAGCAGGGGTAAACCCAATTCCCACCCCAACCAACTCAGTAGAAATTCAGTTATCCAGACACATTTAAAATTAATACAATTTTGTGTTTGTAGAGAAATAATTATTTCAAATTATCTCTCATTATCCTAATTTTTTCCATTAATGAAATTAATCTCTTTAACAGTTTGCATTTCCTCAGTGGGCAATTACTAGGAAAAAAAGCTCTTTTCTGTAGGTTTTCCCAAAGGTTATCCCAGCAACAACTTGCCCTGTGATTTACAGAAAAGACAGAGTATTTTTCTTAAAACACCTCATGGCAAAACAAGTCATATTCTGCTCTCCCCTTGTAATGAAAACAAAGCCAGGGAAGCCAAACTCAACATCAGTAGTTTCTCAACTGGTTACTCTTGTTTTGAAGGATCAACCCTGATGGCAGAGACATAAAAAAACCCCTTTTCATCAGCAGAAGAGAGCTTTCCCTTCTCAGAAACATTTAGCTATAGAATTAAAGGGTCAGTGTATGCCTGAAATAGTCCAAGTTCTTAAGGATGAGCGGATTTTCTAAAAAGAGAAAAAAATATCTTTCAGAAAGATTATGGACTGAATTTTAGCTTTGGGGGCTTTGTTTGTTTTGGTTTTTTTGTAACTTCTGAAGCTTCATAAATCACTCAGGATTTCTGGGGTTCGTTCCCTCCATTACAGTAACTGCAACAGTAATTTGCATGAAGGAAAGTCTGACTCCAGGTAGCCTCTCTTTTCTCAAAAACATAATAACAGTTATTTGGTTTTGCCATAGAAAACAAAATTTAAAAATAATTACACAGACAAGCGCTGTGCAGACATGCAAACATCACTTGGAGATGCACACACGAATATCACCTGCTTGGATAATTCAGTAACTTCATTTGCATTTGTAAAATAAGTAAAACCAGAGACTGTAATTGCAGTATCGTACTAATTATATAGAAACCCAAACAGGCTGACTAATTCCCCCCCTTCCTGGGAACACTAATAGCAGTCACAAGTATCACGACTGCAGATTACCCGACAAGCCCTTTCTCTTTTGTTCACTACCCACGTGCACATCTGGTTTTCCCTCGGCTGCTGCCCAAGTGGCCGTAGGGACGAGCCCTTTGTGCCTTGGAAAGGCCTGGCCACAGAAATCACTTACATGATGCTGCACCATAATAAAAACTCTTCAGACAGGAATCTTATCAAGACTTTATCTGAAACTGCTGCAAGACACTGAATGTGTGGTGCATCAAACAGCAGCAGACAGTGAGTGGGGTAAGATAAAGGTGAAGTGCAGTTCCTTTCTCAGGTCCATGAAATGTGCCCAGGGAGGTGTGCAGAGACTGACACGTCCTGCTGGGACGTGCCTAAAGCACCGATGGGCAGAGCCTGGGCCCAGGCAGCACCACTGCCTGAGGACTCACAGAATCATCCAATACTTTGGGTTGGAAGGGACCTTCAAAGATCACCCAGTACAACTCCACTGCACTGAGCAGGGACATCTTCAACTGGAGCAGGCTGTGCAGAGCCCTGCCAAGCTGACCTTCAATGCTTCCAGGAATGGGGCATCTACCACCGCTCTGGGCAACCTCTGCCTGTGCCTCACCACCCTCACCAGAAAAAACTTCCTCTGTATAGCTAGTTTGAACCTACCCTCTCTTAGTTTAAAGCTGCCACACCTTGTCCTATCACAACAGACCCTAATAAAAGTCTGTCCCCACCTTTTTTGTAAGCCCCCTTTCACTACTGAAGCACAGGGGCATGGGCTCCAGCAAATACTCCTCAGAGTACTGCGAGGTGAAGTACTCAGCTAAGAGGTGAATCACACAGAATGCCCACCCCTCCAGTCACCCTGATTCTGAACTGGGGCTCCAGGAGATGGCCCTGCTGCTCTGTCAGCTCTGCAGCAGTGCCCTGCTCTGTGTCACTATGTGCCACAGCTGCCCCTGCCTGCCACCTGCTCCCCACAATGTTCCAACACACTTGCTCTGCTTCATTCACTAAACAATTTATAAAGATGAATTAGAATAAATGAGATGCAAATAAATTCTATGCTTTCTCCCTCGTTTTCAAATTTCATTTTCAGTCCACTCAACCTGTGATAATCTCATAGTGATTTTCATTTAAAAGAGCTAAATGGGTATGTGATTATTGTTACAGGAACTAACACCAGACAATTAAATGTTGAGGTGTTGCTAGATAAAGCATTGTTTTGATTTGCATAAACATGATGCAAGAAAACCTATCTCAGGCAAAGTTTCAGCACTAAGATGTGTTTAACTTCAGCTAATTACCCCAAGTACCTCTATTAAATTTTTTCGTATTGAGAGTTAGGATCACTGCAATTTCATTTCAGCATCCTATTTATTTTTATTTTGAACACATAGTCAAAATGCAGAGCTGATCTATTTTCCACTTCTAATCAAGTGCTGCAGGTCAACACATCAAAAATCAATTACACAGCCATGAAATTCAGTCATTAAGGATTAGCTGCTAATCTCATTCAATTTTTTGTCTAACCTTCCCCCTCTCCCCAAGAAGTACATTCTGAGCATTTGTGAGAATAAAGAAAGACTTGTTAACTCAAGCCTGGGAATTAGATATTAAGCAATAGGAAAATATAAAAATTTTCATCCAAGTAATTATGGGGTTTTTTTTGTAAATCATTACATAATTGTTTACATATATTGCATTTGCTATATGATCTTGAACACACTGAACTGTATTTTATGTTCAGCAGTGTTGAAAGAATTGCTGAAAGAATGAGGACTTGATCAGCACCACACTTGTTTTCTGCCCAGTATCTCAAAGCCCTTCCAAAACTGCACATACTGAAGTAGCCCAGTCAAAAAAATCAGTGAAAATCAGGCCAGCAAAGCACAGAATGGGATTAATCCAGATGCAGCAGATCTTTAATTTGGCAGGGGATGGATTACATGACCTGTTTTTCTTATCCTGTGCTTACGATTTTGTAATTATGGCAATTATTTTCCAATCGTGACATTTGGGAAAGGGAATAAACACAACATGCCTGTCTCAGTGAGTCTGTAGGGGGATTTTACAGCAGCAGCTCAAGCTGTAGTTGTGTTTGCTCCCCAGCACCAGCTGGGATAAGTCTGTCCTGGCAGTTTTACAAGTGGTGACTGCTCAGATTCCCACCCCCTTGAGAGGCAGAGTGTTTTGCAGGAACAGGGCAATCGAGCTGGGGGAGGCTCTAGAATACATCTTTTGAGGAGTGGCTGAGGGAGCTGGGGGTGTTTAATCTGGAGGAAAGTTGGTTCGGGGGGACCTAATTGCTCTCTACAAGTCCCTGAAAGGTGGTAGCAGGGTGGGGGTCGATCTCTTCTGCCATATCTCTAATGAAAGGAGAAGAGGAAATGGCCTTCAGTTCCACCAGGAGAGGTCCAGATTAGATATGTGAAAACCTTTTTTTACTTCAAGAGTGTTCAAGCACTGGAATAAGTTGCCCAGGGAGGTGGTGGAGTGTTCACATCCAGAGTGAACACATCTCTGGATGTGTTCAAGCAGCATCTGGATATAGCATCTGGGGATACAGTTTATGGCAGTTATGGTGGGGCTGGGTTAATGGCTGGACTAAATGATCTTGAAGGTCTCTTCCAACATTGATGATTCCATGAATCTGTAATATTCTAGGTATATTTATCAATCTCTTTTGGAATACTTTTAGTAACAAAGCTCTATAGCTGACGGCAGCAGATGATCCCAGGCAGCCAACTGAGCTCTCAAACAGTGTCACACCAAAAACAATCCCAGAGTTGTACATTTTTAACAAATAATGTCCTTCAAAATGAAAAATTAATTTTCTGCCCGAAAAGGAAAAGGTGATTATTGTAACAACAGGTTCTACTTACCCTGAGCTTTCTTCCAAACACCGTCACTTTGCCTTTAATCTGCTCCTTCCTCAGGCGCCATTCAATTGAGTTTAAACCATTTTCCATGGGTAGAGAAATATTACATCGTCCTATGGTGGGAGTCACAGTCCCAGCCAGGACATGAGGTTCGCTGTGAAAGCTAATGCTCATGCCATTGGCATACATCACTCTCAAAGTACCATTATTACAGAGCTGGTAGCTGTTCCTCACTTGATCTACAGCAATAATGAAAAGAAAATAATTTAGCTACTCCAGTCATAAAGAAAACATATAGCTTAATTTGATTGGTTTTTTATTGCACTCCTGTTGATGTTAAATGAAGTCAGCCTGCAATTACCATTTACGTGGTACTATGGTGGAAATTACAGATGTTACTGATTCATGTAAAAAACAGTAGTGTAACAGTGAGCCTGCAGAGAGATACTGTGTTTATTTCATTATGTTTTCCCTTCAGTCTTAATTGTGAATCAAAATGCACAGTGATATGTGTTGAACCACGTAATTTATTTCTGATATGAACAAAAACTCCTGAAAACTGAACTGCTGGATAAACAACAAAGCATTAAACTCCAGGACAAAAAGAAAAAGAAGAAGATTGCTGGACTCTTTATAAGTAGGAAGAAGTAAGCGCCTCTCCTTTTGGTTTCCCTCTGTTTAAAAACTGTCTCCAAGCAGAGGCTTTGTACAGAATTACAGCGTGGCTTTAAATCCTCAAGGTGTGAGGCTCCAGCAGTACAAGCTGGCAGCCACAGTGGTTCCCTCTCCTGCCTCCCTGCCTCCCCACCAGAACCACCCGGCCTCTGTCAGGGAAGAGTTACAGAAACAATCCCGTGCTTCTCTGGCCGTGCAGTTCTCCAGCTGTTTGACACAGCCAAGTCCACTCTCAGCCAGGATGGAGTGCCACAGTGCGCAGCTGTCAGCAACACATCAATATTTGCCTGACAGAAGGACAGCATCTATGTAATTAATCATCTGGTATAAGAGAAATTAAGTCTTTGTAACCAGACCTGTCACGGTATAGTAGTCTATAAATGTTGACATTTATGTCAGGAGGAGACTATTGTTCGATGATGATATTCTCATTCCAGTGACATTACATCTTAATTAAAAAGCCCCATCACTCACCAAATCCCTTTCAGTCTGTCTTTGATAACTGACTTCACTCCATCAGATACAATGCCTGGGTGGTGCTGGAAAGCTCTACACAAACTCTGAACCTCTGTGGCTGCTGCCTCCTGCCATGCTCAGGCTCTAACACTGTTCTTGGAAGGGCCATCTCTGGCACCACACCATCCACTGCCCTCATTGTTCTACACTCTGATTAATGGCAGTGTAAAAATCTGGAAGATTTCTTCTACTAGAAGGCTTCCTGAGCCTCTCCAGAAGGATTTCCCCCCACAGGCAGCCATATCCAGCAGTCAGGTTGCATCTCTGTGGCACTGAAGTCAGGACCAATTTGGCAGGGAAGTACAGAGAAGTACAGTGGGTGAAATGACCCTGACCCAAGAGGCAGTGGCAGGACTAACCTTCCCCAGCAGATAGTGACCATACATACTTGACACAAAGCAGGACTGCAAAATGGCTCTTACCTGTCCTGAAGATCTGCCATTTTAGGAATAAGCTTTATGGGAGTTTTTCTTGCAAACCTTACATGGTTTCCCCCTGCTCATAAGTGTACTAATGACACGAATTGTTAGTGAACTGCTTTCTCAGGCTGTGTGTGTGGTTAGGAGGTGTGCTGAAAAGTGTGCTTTGGTACCTTGAACAACTGTATAGGAAGCCTCCACAGAGGAGAGATTTGTGATGACCGTGACATCGTCATCCCGATTAGAATTCTCAATGTCGATGGTAATAGACTTTTCCATTTCTCGATGAAGGCTAGTTACCACTCCAGTGGGACGTGTTACATTGGTCAGACGCCCTTCATGATCATAGCTAATAGAAAAGTTAGTGAGAGCAAAAAAGCATGAGGATATATGTTCATTTCAATACCCAATGTATTAATAATGCACCACATTTGTGCAAAAAACCCAGACTGAAACAGATTTTCAAGAACATCCTGGCCATATCTCTTTCTCTGTTCTTGAAAGAGTCTATAATGATGAAATAATATTTTTTAGAGATACTGATCTCGACTACATGGGTGCAAATCCAGGCTAGCATATTTTAAATTATTAAATTAATTAAATTACTATGAATATACGGAGTGATATTTGGCTCAAACAACTATAATTAGGAAATTAGTCTGCATTTTTATAGTTGCATTTCACTCTAAGGAAGTGGACTTCTGATGGACACTGCAATAAACAATTGCATAAACTGCACATTTGCTTTTGAATACTTAGTGGAAACTAAGTATGCTCTTAAGTGACATATCAAGGAATAAACTTGCCATAAAGGATTAAAAAAGACATCAGCTTAACATAATAATTTCATTTAGATCTTATCTGTGGTATTGAACTGCATTTTGGGGTCAGTATTTTGGCTCATAAAGATGAAAGATGAAAAGCACAGGATAGGTTGGAGTTGCACAAAGGGCAGCAGTCAGCACTCAGAATAGTCCTTAGAAGATGAGTTAAATGCTCCAGAGGCATAAAGATTAAAAAAGAAAAAAAAAAGAAAAAAAAGGGCTTTCCATGATTTTATTAAGTTTCTTTAGAGGTATAAAGGCTGAGGAGGGGGGAAAGAAGGAATGCTGCTGGAAATCAAATCATACCCTTTCCCCCTGTCCTTCAGTATGCTCTAGTTGTGTGCATACGTTTGCTAAAGAAGCAATCCCTTGGATCTTAAGGGTGAGAAATGGGGACCTGAAACAAAATCAGCATTCCAGTCTGACACTCTGCTTGCTGCAATTCTCTACTCGTGCAAGAGTCTCTCACCCAGCCGCTACCAAAGTGCGCGTGCTTCTAGAGAGCAGAAAGGCAAGAAAAAATGTCCTGTGTAGATAAAGGGAAAAGTTTAGGTAGAGATTGAAACCAACTGGTCATCCTTCGAATGCAGAGATCCAGGGAGCAGGAAGCCTGGAAGAGAACTGGTAAATCCATTGCATTGCCTGAGAGTAACAGAAGAGAAGAGGAGCACATTTAGTATCATGGAGTTAGCTCAGTTCATTGTAGGCTGTGGTTAGCTGTAAAGATGAAAAAAAATCAGAGCTTTCAACATGGCTTTACAATTAAAACACTCAGAAACCTCAGACTAGGCCACCTGAACTGTGCAGCATATCTAAAAAAAATAATACAAAGATTGGCTCCTCAATTAAATCAAAATATATGACTTTTAAATCCATTGCAAATGGCTGCACCCATTCAACTGAATAGTGGGGAGGAAGGAAAAAATCACCTGTGGAGCAACGAGCCTTACCAGAACCAATGGAAGTATTAGGCAAAGAAGGAAATCAATTAAACAAAGCATCATGCGACCTAAAAGGGACCAATAATACATTGTGTTCATTTAAGTAGCTCAGGATCAAAGAAAGATTAAGCAGCATGATTTTTCTCAATATAGTCACAAGTTTCTCTCCACAGATACATATATTTATATATATATAGTCATATCAGCAAGATACTGAATAAAAGATAATATGTTGAGATAATCTATGAAAGTGGGTTTAGTTAAGTCTTTATAAAGGTCTTCACAAAAAAATATTGAAAAGTATTCAGAAAGAATAGCTAAAGGAAGAACTTCATCCAGCCAAGCATCTGTCTGGCAAGGGAAAAGAAAAAGTACAAAAAAATGGACAATTTCAAAAATCTTAAAGGTTAATGATACCCATTAAGAGTCTGTATGTGGTGTGTTTCGTGATGAGCAGAGTGATGAAGAGAACACTTAGATGTCAAACCTTACAGCAGAGGCAGTGTTATTTAGGACAAGCTGGAAAAGTCTGTGCATATCTCCAGTGTGACTCTGCAGCACTCGGTGAACTTCCAGAAAAACGGTTGGTGAAATTCCCCATCAGCAAATATATCTTAGGCAATGCAAATGAGACATTAATTTAAACTCTTCATTCACATTGCTGGGTTTTTAATTAATCTAGGAAAAATTCCTGGGGATTGCTGTGGGCTACTCACTGGAAATCTCTGTTCTAAGTGTAAGGGCAGTCTAAAAATTAAATATGGATGTGGATGTACAGAGACTGAAGCAGAAAAATGAAAATATTCCAGTGCTATTTCAACAAATCATCGTTTTACCCCTGCCATGGGGTGTGTTCCTCAGTGCTGGTCACAGCTTTGAAATCATCAACAGTAGAGATTAAAAGGGTTTGTAAGCAAATGATGGATACACTTAACAAAATACATACAAAAGTACTCTCCTAGAAGATCTGCAGACCATTTCGTTTACGAGTTAGATATATAAAAAATTCACTACTTGAATGATATATACACACTGTGATAGCAATATATAAAGAAGGCATTTCTACTTTGTGTATTGTATCAAAATAAAATCTTATTTAAAAAATACCATAAAGGTAAAAAAAATTAAAATGAATATAACAGAAACCTTTCATGTACCACAAAATTTAAGTGAAATATTCCTGAGGTTTTTTTTTAATTTATGTATTATGTGAGAGCAAGTGCTCAGTAGAATAAAACACCCAGACATTTATCTGAATAATAAGAATAAACTATATATGAATTAAATGATTATATACTTCTCTTCTTCATGTCATGAACCTGGGTCTAATGAAGTAAAAACCAAAATTTACAATGAAAAATAAATTAATTGACCCCGTGTCTTCTTCAGAAGCAGTCTCTACCTATTGCAGTCTGTGACACAGCATCAGCCTGGATGAACCAGATCTGATAAAGCAACCTTTAAGTTTTCAAATGAGGTGGGCTCTGGGTACACTCAAATTCCTGAGCTTTTGTTACTGACTTCACTTAGAGTAAGGCTTCATCCCAAGTTTTTCTACTAAAAGAATTACAAGGGCAGACAACCTTTCTTAATCCCAGCATCTTAAAAACCAACAAACAACAGCATCTCCCCACTGCTACCTCACCAACACTTTGCTAACTGTGACCAAGTCTCCCTTGTCAGCAGGCAAAGGTTTCTCAGGACAGATCTGGGTGACACCAGGCACAAAGCTGGTGGCTGTCTCTGCCAGCCTGGTGGCTCTGAGCCGGCCATGGCCAGCCCAGGGCCACACCTATAGCTCAACCTCCACCGTGGGACACAGCCGAGCACTTGGCACCTTCTCAGGTAGCTAAAAGCATCCATGCATCCCTTCAGTGGGCTTGTGACAGTGCCCAAGGGCTGCTCTCCCTTGTCTAATACTGTGGCCCCTCTATTCCTTAGGCAATTTTTATGAGCAGCATCCCGGTCTCTGAGGTTTGAGTTGTGTTCCCAACAGCTCGTGGGTGGGAGCAGGAAGGACAGTGCCACACCCAGCACTGCAAAAAAGGAAGGACAGCAGCTTCTGACTTCACACAGAGCTGGGCAAGGCACAGATCCACATACATTTATATACATCCCCACCTTCTCTCCCTTTTAAAACTGATTCAAGTAGAAAACTGCAGCGTTCCCTCAGGATGCTCCCTAGACCAAGTGGAATACCACTGGGAACTGCTTCAAAGATCTGTGCTTCATGCCCAAGCCAAGCTTAAATTACCCCATGTGAGCCTGCTGGTAGCTGTTCTATTATTGAAGAGCCTTGGCTGTTCCTTCTGCAAATGAGCTGCATGCACATGCACAGATGCTATCTATAGAATTCACGTATGGAGTGTGCACACACACAAAACCAGCTTGTGTCTGCAACTCTGCATATGCAGATGCACACCTAGATCAACTGCACAAATTTATTTCTGAGAGCATTTTTAGGGTAAAGTTTCAGATAAATGAAAGGAATATACCCAATAAGATAACACAGCACTCCAGTGTCTGGTTGATATAAATGCACTGAAATAAATTTTTCATAAGAACTTCAGCTCATGTAGTATTTTACCACTTAAAGACCTCTGTGCTTTTCCAGTTCTGCTGCCATATTAACAATTTTGAGTGCTGATTGTGTCTGTATGAATGCATGAATGTAACTGCACAGAAAAATATTTTCTTGTCCTTATAAACTCTCATTGGCTAAATACTTCTTCCATCTTCAATTGATACAGCTACCAAAAAAATTGCAGAATGATGAATACAGAATTTTCTCTTAGGAGCTGTTTCAAAGAAAAAACAGAAACCAGAAACCAGCACTGAGTGACTGTGGACTGTAAGGGTTTAAGCTTGTAGATTCAATTTAAATAATGTCTTTATGGTTCTCTCATCTCTGTGCTCTATGCTTATGAGAATGTATGTACGAATCTGAGAGAAAGTAAGTTACTTCTGCTGCCTCATCAAAGTTACTAATTATCTAAGACAGTACCTCAGGCTGCAATATTTAGAGCTAAATATGGTATTTAACTTCCAGTGACCCGAGGCAAAGGTTGTGCATCTTTTCTTATTTGATCTTGGAAAAAAAGTCTGCAGCACTATGTACACATTAACTGATATTTTCAGCTGATCTCAGTAAGATATCAAAGCCTCTACCTTCTGTATTTCCTTAGGAATCATAATACAGTTTTTCTAATTAACCATGGTAACTTAGCACTTGGTGTGACTCTCGGACACCAGTTATACCAGTTTAGTAACTGGTAACTTTCTGATGGCCTTTTTTAATGTTTCATTGATTTTCACGTAGAGTTTTAAATTACTTTGCTATTTAGTTTTCTGTAATTAATTACTGGTGCTTTGAAAAATAACTAATTTATATGACTGAATCTTGGGCTACCTATTGAGGAAAAAACAACAACAAAAAAACCTTCCTAGAAGAGCATCCACATCTCCTCAGCAATCATATGAAATTTTATTCTGTCTAGTCCAGTGAGCTTTTACTTGAGCTTGTAATCAGCAGGTAGTACTTTCATGCGGTCATGTAACTGAACTATTTTTGCAATGAATTTGTGGTAAAGCAATAATCTTTGCAAAATACTAAGGAGAAACAAGGCAGTCCCCACGTGAAGCCCCAGGCTGCAGGAGTGAGCGGTTGGGCTGCAGGGCCCCACGAGAGGGCACTGCTTTCCTTCCAACGGGAACCAACTGCAGTCCGGCTGCGCAGGGCGGACACTCCGAGCAGCCCGAGCACAGCTCCTTCTATTCCTGCGTTTCTTACGTTTTCTCTAAACAGAGAAAACAGGGGGCCAAGCTGAATGCATCAGTAAACTAAGAGGTGCGCGCCATTGCTAGTCTGCAACCTTGAAAATAAGCCTGCCATTTAAAATTAAATATAAAGCCCTATTCCGATTTTCTACTCACTGATTTGGGGAATGGTATTTATTAATGATTAACTAATTCAGACAAAATATATGGCATCAGACTTGCCATAATTAAATATATTTTTTCAATATGTCATTTAGCTTCTCTTTTTAAAATTGTTTTGATCAAAAAATGGCAGTAAGACTACTAAGAATAGGATAAATATTAATAAAAATCTGATAGTTTTTCTAGATTTTTAATATACTTTTGAACCTCATCTCTTCAGATGAATTTCATTTAAAGAGGAAGTTCTGCCTATTTAATCTATATGCTCATGAACACCAGTGTGCTTTTGGGTTATCTACAAATTATGGAAGTTACACCAGGGGTCTGACAGATAGCTGGGGATCTAATTTCCTCACTTGTCTCAGGAATGAACAATCAGTGAAGTTAATCAACATTTTAACAACCATGAGTAATATATGAGGCTGAACAGAAAGAGAGATAATTTGAGTTCCAAAAGAAGCTGCAGCATGAGGGTTCCTAGAGAGAGGCAGCTCAGTGGGGGCTGCAGTAGGACTGCTGGGCTGCTCTGGCTGGGGGCTGTGGGCAGCCGTGCTGACCACAAGGAGCAGCTTAACTAAGCCGGGGTTCTGGCTGTGGCACACGGTCCTTTGTGCTGGACGGGGATGAGCTGCCCCAAACTCAAACCCCGGCAGGGATTTCGGAGGATCAGCACCCACCCAAAGGACCCAGCACAACTGACGCCGTCACAAAGCCACTTAACCACGTCCAGCATCACACTGGATTGAGGCGCAACGGCCTCACTCAGTATCAGTGAAAAACCTACAACAAATTGCAGCAGGGTCAGTCTAGGACCTACTCACTACCATTTGAAAAAATAAATGTATGCTTAATATATCCAAAAACATTCTTACTCATAAAATGTTGTCCATCCTGTTTCATCACTCTTCGTTGCTAAGAGACCACTGTTTCCATTATATGTCATTAATCCGAGCTCCAGGGTCTGTGTTGAGACCAGCTTGAGTCCACCATTAGTGCCAACAGCCAGCGTGACAATCTGATTATCCGGCATCAGTAAATGGCGGGGCATCCCACTGGCATCCCGACGCACCTTCAAGGAGTTGCCATTGTTGTCCATCACCTCCGTGACATCGTTATCGCTGCTATAGGTGAAATTGTACAAGTATTCCCCGGTAACGAGGCTGAGAGTGTACTGGTGAATCCCATCAGCATTGAAGACATACAGCTCCTGTTCTCCTGGAGATGCAGCTTCATATTGGTTAAAGGAATTAAGAATGGGCCTGTTTTTACTGACAGCCCTAATGCGGATATTTCCGAGATCAGCTATGTAGATGGTACCATCTGGGGCCACAGCTAAGGAAGATGGTGAATTTAAGATGGCATCAGTGGCATACCCATCATCCCCAGCATAGCAATTACAGTTGACATCATTTTTGCAATCACAGTCTGAAGCTGCCCCTGCAAGAAGGCATATTTCTCCATTGGTAGTTACCTGGCGTAGCCGATTAATTTTTTTTTCATCTGTCTCACTGATGTAAAGAACTCCTGTGTGTGAGATGGCAATGGCACTGGCTGATTCAAGTGCAGAATGAATAGCCAGTTTGCTAAGAGAGTAGTCTATACCAGGAACCTGGCAGTGCATGGGGCGTCCAGCAATAATGCTAACTTGATGGTTTTCTGTGATCCGTAAAATAACATTGTTCTCTAGGACATAAAGGGAGTTGTCCATGGGATTGACAGCGAGATCAGTAGGCCACTCCAGCCGTACCTATGAGTTGCACAAATTATTACTGTAAAACTCAAAACTGAAAAGTACACTCCTAGTGTTTAAAATTCCATGTGTAACAACAGCAAATTAGTGAGGGGTTTATCAGCGCAAATCATGAAACCAAGTCACGAACGGCAACTATTTCAAACAATGATTTTGTTTTTTGGAAATATTAAAGCTACGTGCAGTTGTAACTTTGGCTAATTGTGTTTCTGTGCAAGAATGAATGCTACATTGTGGAAGCTCTACAATAATTACAGAAAAACAGGCAATTAAGACGATAACTCCCATTATCTCAACCTTATTTCTCTCTAGTTGCATAAATAAACTGTGTTAGCCACAGTAAAAAGGATGGTTCGCTCATTTCAGTAACAAATCAAATACGTTATCATCTTGTGCTGCGTAATGTATTTCTTAAGTGGCCAGGCAGTCATCCAAAATAGATGCCCATCTCTTCTAAGGCAGAGAAGAAAACAAATGCAGCAAAAATCTACCTGGGTGACATCCATGCTGGAATCACAGCTGAGAGGTCGAACAGCAGTTAGGTCATTGGAGCCCAGCAGGGTTGATATAATTCCGTTCTGATCCACTTTTCTAATCATAGTGGCATCAACAAAATACATGAGTCCATACTTATCCACTGCAATTCCTGCAAATATAAAACCCAGGCATCAGTGCAGCAGTGAGGCTCCTGGCTTCAAGGCAGGCTTTGTCTTGTTTACAAGATGGTGAAATTTGTTCACTTCCCCTGTTCTTTCCTCCCTCCCAACCTGAGCACAGGTCCTGGAACCCTCCAACAACCCACAGTTCTGCCAAAGAAATGGCATCAAGCAGGTTTATGCTTCAGGGCTTTAAAGAAAACCACAGAAATCCCCAAACAAGCCAAAGACCCAGCAGAATGCATCAGCTTATTTCTACATTCACACTCTGTATATTACATAAACCCAAATAAAAAACTGTCTCCTAATTTTACTCAGAAATTAGAGGCATTGCTTTCTTCACCTGAAGAATCTAATGGGGATGAAGAAGTTTTATAGATCTTTTAAAATACCTTCAAAAATTTTAGAAAAATAGGAGGACATTTTATTATTTCTGGAGGTTTTTTAATTCTTTGACCTGTTGCAGTCAAAATACAGAAAGAACATCTGGTGTTTCCAGATGAAGACACAGGGGTTGCCAGCCTAAAATAAAAAGGGAAGGTTCAATGCCTGTCACACTGTGAGTCCTTAGAGAGGGAAGGCACAGAATGAAAGGGTGCTCCCTCGGAGGAACAGACGGATGCTGCTGCTGTTTGGGAAGGAGGGCAGCCTTTTTCTCACTTGCCTTTCCTGCTTTGATTTGGTGCACTGCCTTGTCCATTTCTCAGGCTGAAAATAAAATACTGTTCTAAAAAAAATTCTGTCTTGAAATCATTGCAGTGCTCATCCTATTGGGCAGTGAGGGAAGATACACCTTCATTTTTTAAATTTCTACGTGTTAAGTGAAACTACTTCCTATACAAAGAAACTGGACTTTCCATTTTTGTGTACCTCTATGATCATCTAGTTATTTTCAGCCACTGAAAAATACCCAAAGATGTTTGAAACATGTGGCAATACACCCGATGAATTCATCCTTACAATTAAGATGAAACAACAGAGAAATAAAAACCTTAAAAAGAAACACATCCCTAAATCTCTGTATCATCTTGGAAACTTCTTGTCAAAAATTAGAAACTGAAAAGGGCAAAAATCCTTTTATTTTTTTTCTCTGACTCTTAAGGAGATACATAGAGGAAAAACTCAGAGAAAAGCCACAGCAAGCAATTTCTCTCCCCAAAGACTGCATCTCAAACAGTAATCAGTTTCCCAGTTTACACGCTTGCTTCTTGGAGTGAGCGGTACCCTGCTAATTTGTGTTCTGTTCTCCTTTTGCAGCACTCAGTGTCGGGCTAATAAAGTTTGCTTTAACTAAACAAAGCACGAACACTTGCCAATCCACTGTAATTAAAGCCCAGAATAAAAATCACCGAGCAAGGAGTGATTTAATTGCCAGATAATTATTTCCACATCCAGCCTAGCTGCACGCAGCCAGCTCCGGCTGACTTTCCCTCCTTTACCTCGAGGGCTCATTAGGGTTGCGTCCACTGCCTTCCCTCCATCCCCACATCTGGCTTCGTCAAAGGGCAGGCACTGCTCTCCCGTCCCTGCCACCACTTCAGAGTTACCAGCAAGGTCCTTCGTGCCCGTGAGGGACTTGACTTTGTATATCCGTCGGCTATTGGTGTCCGACACGTAGAGTGAGCCTGAAACAGGGTCCACGGCCAGATAGTATTTATGAGCGGGATTGTTGCTTTAGAGAAAAAGAAAGCATAAAACAGAAACAGCTGAGCAGTCTAGAAACTTCACAGGCTTTCAGAGCTTGGATACTCATCAGGCACAGAAAGATCTGGAAAGAAAGTCTGACACCTTCGTACAGAGGTGAGGTCTGAAGGACCATCACCTGAGGACCTAACTTGATTAGCGCCTGGTCAGAGGGATTGTAATTTTAAATCTCACTCATCCTTCTACACTGAACCTTGCACAGCAGAGCCCAATAAGCCAGAGCTGCACAGCAGTCTTTCCTCTTGATCTCTTTAGCCCTTTAGATCTGCTCCAGGTCAATTCTCTTCAGCTTATCTGTTTCCCCGCTACCTTGTTTAACTTCCTTTGGAAGCAGAAGTCACAGGAGTAAGATCAAAGAATCAGCTCTGAGTTACTTAGATTACGTAGTGACAAGATTTGTGAGGTCTTGTATAAATAGGAGGCAGAGGCATAACAAATTTATTTCTAAAGCAAATTTGTTCTCATTCATTCTTCGCAAGAATCTCATTTACAGCAGATGAAGTTGGTTATATAACCAAAACCAGAGACCCCAAGTGTCTGACTTTAACTCCAAACCTTCTGTTATTGAAAAACTGGTCCTCAGTTTGTGATTGGAATGGGCGCTCATATGGAAAGCTACTTCTCTTCTGAAATATATGTTTTTTGACAGCTTGTCACATTTTGGAACTACTTTAGCAAATCATCTGCAAATTGAGAAATGTCAATCTTCACAATATATATACATTCACACACACAGAACTGCAGTGCAGAAATATTTTCAAAATCTTGCCTGGCTAGTTTTACTCAGTTTATTTGGATTTTAAGCATGATGTGAATTTTCCAGCCTTTGGAGCCTATGGGTGAGTGTAAATAAGGCCAATGATGGTTTCGAAGCATAGAAGACAAATGAAGACAGGAAGAAAAAAAATGAAGGTTACTTACCAGTAACCAGAGATATTTGCCTCCAAATATCCACACTCCTAGTTTCATGTGCCAAAAGTGCCCATCTCCAAGAGTGAGGATACACAGAGGTAAGTTATGATGGACATAAGCCATTTCTTGATCAGAATCGCTGAAACTATAATAAAGCCACTTTCGGCAGATGGATCCACCGGCACACAAAGATAACTGTGGTCATGGGGTCATGACCAGATTTGGAGGAACGAGGAGGCCCCAATATATCATTTTCTACAGTTATTTTCCTCTATGCCAGTCTTTGACATGCCATGGGTTTAGGTCAATAATGGTTTGTTCTAAGACTGCAGAAAGTAGGAAGGAGATTGGTTTGATTGCAATTCAGTAGGCAGTGGCAATACCATCTGCTGAAGTCTAGGAGTGTAGAAATTAGAGATGAAGAAATACAATAAACAAAAAATACTTGGCAGGTTTATTTCATGCATGGATCTCAAAGTACTTTAAAAAGATGGGTGTAGCACCCATTTTACAGAGGAGGAAACTGAGGCACAGAGAGGTTAAGTGGTGTAGACAAAGTTATGCAGGGAAACTAGTGACATGCTTGAGATTAGAGCACAATCTCATTATTCCCCAAGTTCCTCTCCTTATCTTCAGCAGCAGACTGCACCTCTTCACTACGCCATTATCACATTCCTTCTCATCCCTCCAAAATAACGCTCAATCTTCTTTGCAACACAGGAAAATAGTTCTTTCCACTTTAGAGATTCCTCCAGTCTCTCAGGTATCTGAGCCATACAAACACCTGCACGTTTGTCATTGCTTTGAAATTCTGCTCTGTTCTCCCACCACGCCTTCCCCTTACACTGAAGATCACACTCTGCTGTGGCACTGGTGTTGTGCTGTACTTCACAAATACACCCAGACTTAGCTCAAGGCTGCCCTGCAGCTGGTGCCTTTGCACGGCCCTTCTGAAACAGGGCACACTCCCCCAGCCTGGCCAAATGGGGACCTGAGGCAGGCACAGACTGGAGCTGGGCACAGACACTGCTGCCTGCACCTGGAAGTGAGGGCCCTGCTGGACTCAGTGGTGAGAGCTGCTCACACAGGGCCCAGGGGAGCAGCAGCCACCCTGCAGGAATGGAAGGGTCTCTCTAGTTTTCACACATGATTTTTCCAGCCTGTGCCCACCTCTGGCTCCCCTCTGCCCTCAGCCAGCCCTAGGTGTGCCCTGCTGCTACCAGGATGGGATAAGAAATGAGTCAGGGTAAAGAGCAATGGCAGAACATGGGCTTATTTCCCTCTCCTCTCCTGCACTCATGGTGCATCCATGGAGCTCACCCTGCCTTTCTCCTCTGGAATCTCCCCCAGGGCAGTTGTGCCAGGGAGTCAGTCACAAGCTTTGGTTCCAGATCAGAGAGCAGCAAGCTGCAGACCTGTTCCATACTCCTTCCTTCTTTCCTGAGCTAGGTAAGGGAACAGATAGTGGAAGACTCTAAGCAAATTTTTGAGGGAAAATGACTGCTGGAAGGTAACATGCACTCACTGTGCTCCCAAAGAATCGATGAGACCATTATCTCCAACATGGACTTGTTTTATAAATGAGTACTCAATATTTCTCAAACTGGCATCTGAGCAATTAAAGACCTCTGCCTCTCTTTTCTCCTCACCAGTGTAATCTTTCACTTGAATTATAGGAGGCCAAGGGTTGTACCTTGTTTTAAAAGATTTTCCATGGCATTCAGTGTTGCTTAGAGGCCTCTGCCAATAATGTCTGTGCCTCCAGCCCCCCGAGTGAATGTGTGGTCACACCCACCTGCATCCTCTCTCTGCTCTCTGAGGGAGCCTGCAGCCTGGCAGCAAGTGCAGCTCATTCTCCCTGTTCTTCTCACAGGTGCATCAAATTCTCAACAGTGCAAAACCAGCTTTTCTTTAAGTTTAACCAAAAGACAAGCTGTCCAGAGCAAATCTCTTAAGCAGCTGAAAAATGAACTAGGCTTAGTTGAAGGAAACGAGGAGCCTCTGGCATCACCAATAATCATTAGCAAATTGTGAATGGATTCACCCAGATAAGAATAGTTACGGGTGTTACACTTACTATGCCAAAATACATAGTTGAGGGGAAATGATCCTGTTTGGTCCAAACCATCTATTGCATCAACTTGTATCACAGAAATGGAAAGTATGGTTTTAAAAGGGTAATGCACAGGACACTATGAAATAGTTTACAAGAGCTGTTCTTGTTCTTGCCCTTGATTTTCTCCAGGGTGAACATCCTCCCTGTCCCAGGTGTGGCATGAAAGGAGGTGCAAGTGTTTCCTATGCTGCAGCCATCCAGAAGACCTGGTGTTCTCCTCCTGACATCCAGGAAAGTTATGCCTCCCTCCTGAATCTCACAGTGACTGCATCTAGTGGTTGCACACAGCCAGCCCCACAGGTTGGCTATTAAATATGTTTGACAAAAGAAATATAAACTAAATTATGGCAAAGGACAGCGGGTTCAGAAAATCATTAATGACCAGAAAATGAGTTTTTGACCTATATGCAGTCATCAGTGCTTTTGTGAACCTTTCTGGCATTTGTGAAAATGCTGTTGTAGTTTACCTTGACCATTTAGACCAATTATAGACAGCAGGGAGAGGTGTTTATCTAGAAGTTAGCTTGGAGTTCATTATACTTGCATTCTACTAGAAATTTCTAATTACTGTCAGAACTTATTGGCTGCTTTTTGACTGCATTTCATAATTGCTAATGCTTATCATATTCATAACACACAATTAGCACATAAAAATGTTTCTATATATGGTACATGAAGAACATAACATTACACAAGAAGCACAACACAAAAAGCAAACACAATGAAGCAAACAAACCATATCAAATTATATGGGAAAGAGCTCATGTCTTACCTATGTTTAAACTCTTTATTTCTTTATAGAAAGGGAACAGAAGAAAAAAGAACAAACAGTTAGCTGAAGAATAGATGGTAAAGCAAACATAGTATTTGTTTTATTTTACAAAAGGACACAGGAGAAGATATCTCTTTTCAGCACTAGCCTTAGCTTAGTTTACAGATGAAGAGTGACTGGGAGGGATAGAGCTGCAAGCTAATTCCCTATAGGATACCCCTGCCCCCAACCCCCTCCCCTCATATTTAGGAAACTTTCTGAACCACTGAAAGAATTTTCACATGGAAATACATGTAGCCTGGGGGCTAGGAGTGAGAGGAACTGGCAATTCTCTGAATACAGAACTGGGCAGGGGGAAGCACTAGGCTTAGGATATTGTCTGCCAGTTGGAGGCAACTGCTTTAATCAAAATAGTTTTCCAACAGGCTATTTCTAGACAAATTTTTACTATGCAGTTTGTTTTTCTCTCCTCCCAGTCTCTAAAATAATTGCTTAAAGCTAGTTTAGATGCTCATTGGTATCTGTTTAAGCCCATCAAAGCCAACGTTAGGGTAAAAAAGCCCCTTCTAAGTGAGCAGTAAGGTACTGTACAATGGGAGGTAAACAGCATTAACTGATCCACAGCTTACTGCCCAGACACAAAGCCAAAGGAAAAGCGCTCTCTACTTCCCACAAGAATATTAACACATTCCCCGCTCACACAGCATTTCACTGTGTTGATGTAATTTCCATTCAGGAATATGCACTGGACAGAGCAAAGAGGTTTGTGACTCCTGAGCTGCAGCACTCCAGGCACAGCCCCCACCTTGCAGCCCCAGCGTGAAGCCCAGCATGCAATGCTCGAGTCCAAATTCCTACTGGCCATTCCAACCAGGCACCTTCACAAAGGACAGTGAGAAAGAAATATGCACACTGGGATGTTCTGATGCATAAAGGCACTTGAGGTTATAGGGGCTTATGTGAAACCAAAATTACATCAGTTGTGAAATCTAAACAAAGCGATGTATTTGGTTTGTAATACTTGTGGACGTGCTGGTTGCAACATAATCCAAACTGCTTGATATGAGCTGATGACTCTGCTCTTGTTCACACTGAAATGGCTCAAATCTTCAGACTCTTACCCGTGTAACTCATGCAGATTTCAAGATGAGCAATGAATCACAATTATTGCTATAGATTATGTTTGCTGGAATGGACCTTAATTCCCTTTAGAGGAACGGGGGGTAAAAGACATCATAATGTAATCCTGAAGTCTGTAAATCCTAAAAATCTGTATGTCGAGTCCTTTGCAGCTGTCCAACAGCACTCACAAATGCAGTAGCCTCATTGTTAATTGCTTCTAGTTATAACAGAAGCTAAAGAATCCGTGCTATGGAAAACAGACTTTCGTAAAAGAGAAAGTGGACAACAGCAGATAAAAGTCCATCTTCTATTTCTTTACTGATGTCCTTTCCAATTTTCCCTCACAGGTGATGAAAACCCAAGTTTCCTTTCAGTCTCTCTCTCAGAGAGAGAAAGCAAAGTACTCACACTAATACTGTTATAAACTTTGAGGCAACATTTTCAAGCATCAGGCGGGCTAGGAAACTGTCACTGGCTGATACTGGTAAGTGAGGTGCGTAAGAATGCATTATAAGAAGTATCCTAATATGAAAATGTTTCTTTTCACCTATAAAGCTGTATTACTAGAAAGCTAAAAAGATCTGAACCACTTAGGAAAAAATAAATAAGTAGCATATTCTATATAATGCAGAGTTATAGTGCATATTGATATAAATATTTATAGCAGGTCACACTTCCATGCCAGCTACCTTCTGTGGTTTAAACTGAGCTGCTAGCAGAAAGCACTGGATGATCCATGACTTTTTAAAAAAAAATATAATGAGGCAGCCTGATGGTGTATGAGGTAGGTGTCAGAGAGTGATTTCAGAGTTGAATTGGCCTGAATCAGATCTTTTTTCTTTTCTATAGAATCAGAATTCACAATAGTGACATCAACAGAATGACATGAATGGAAGAGAGGTGTAAAATAGAGCTAGGCCTCCTATTCTTTAACAGTCCAATCAATTTGCACTTTTTCCCACTAATTAAAAACTAAAAGTACAGTGGAAGCAGAGGAATTGCTTATTGGTCATATCATTAAAAAAAAGACTTGTGACCTAATTTCACTCAATGTACTTTGCAGCTACATCCAGTTTCCAGGAGCACTAATGCTCCTGCCTGAGTGGGCTCCAGGAGGGTCAGCAGAGAGCCAGGGCACGCTGTATTCCTCATTTTTCTGCAAATACTCAGTAGTGCTGTAAGTTAAGGTCCAGTTACATGAGCTAGGGTTTGAAGCAATAGCTCTTGCCTCTCCTAGAAGAATGAAAAAAGGAGATGGAACAGAAATGGGTGAAGTGGTACACTCTACACTCATGCCTTCCCTATTAAGTGATCAAATTTTAAGGTTGGAAGGGGGCACGGGACAGGGGGAAAGAGTTACAATCTTAAAAAGAGTTCTGATGATGCAAAAGGACTCTGCATGTCAACCTGAACTGCACTTGTCAACCTACAGAAATAGACTCACAAGCAGGGAAAAGAAATGTGAAAGTGGATCTCAAAACCACTGGCAGGAGAACCTTCCCTCTGACCCCAAGAGACTGTCACACCTCTGCCTGTCACCGTGGCTCAGTACCTAAGGGCAGTCAATTCCACAGTTCTCAAACAAAACTAAAAGATGCACTGAGGGAGGACTGAATCAGTGATCACTAACGAGACAGAAAGAGATAGTTTGTACTTTCTGTACAAGTTAATTTGTACTCTTAAGTCCTTCACTTTAGTCACTGCTCTGGTAAGTTACAGACTTTGAACTATGCATTTCTGTGCCCCATTTCTCCACTGGAATTTAAATAGGTTGAAAGTGACAATGTTTTTCAAAATTATAAAAAGTAATGGTAAAGGCTGATTTGAGCACAGGCTCCAGAAGCGAAGCGCTGAGGTTAAGCCTTACCTCAGCTCCAGTATGCTAGTGACATTCCTGGAGGGGAAGATACGCCGAATATAGTTAAAATCCCCAACAAAGAGACTTCCATCAATACCCACTGCCAGTGCTACAGGGGCCAGGAGCTTATTTCCTTCTGCCAGACCATTGCAGCTCGGACAGGATATGCTTCTGCGGCGCCCGTTCCCCATAATGCTGGTTATCACAGCCGGCTGCTGGGTGAGAAACTGATTTTCTCCGTTGCCTTTGTGCAATATACCTAAGGACAGAGAGGAGAAGAAGTGGTTATTACCACCATTCATTGCAGGGGACTTCAGGCTGTTTTCCTTTCAACAGCTGCTTTGAAGGACTGTTATATTGAAATGACTCCACCATTCAGTTTTTCAATGGTGCAAAAAGAGCAGAAGGATTTTGCAGGAGTGAAAATAAAGGTGTAATGAAGATTCAGTGTTAAAACCCACACACATACACAGCCACAGACCCAAACCTACACCCAGAGTCCTTTGGTATTCATTATGAAAGAAAACCCTGCCACACAGCTCTGGCCTGGGACTGGGGTTTAGATGGTTTCTGAGTGGTTGGAGAAGAGCTGTTCCTTATTTGTGTCTCACTCCAGTTTCCTGTATCATGTTTTGTTTGGAATTCTGTGCCAACCTTACTGTTCTCTTTCCACCTCTCAGTCTTTCACAGTTTTTTAATGGAAAACGAAAAATGAGAAATGGAGGCACCAGAGAGGATGATAGCATAGAAAATGAAAAGATAGGAGAAAGATGAAACTCCCAGAAAGGCTGCTAAGGATCAATGATAAAAGGCAAGAGGGAAGCTGGTGGTACAGATCTCTATTAGGCTTCAAGAAAATACCTCCAAGATAGGATTTATTTTCAAAATATTTGTTCAAAGAGCAGACCCCTGCTCCAAGAAGGGAGTAGATTTTCTGACAGTGTGACCATATCCTTTGTCATCAAAAACTGTGGAAATCTGGCTGGAAACTTTCAGCCTCATGTTCTTGTGGAAGTGAAGTTGTATGATTCTAACACAACTGGCTCCCCACTGGTGACAACACTCGCTGTTGGCATGTACTACCCAAATGTGGATCCACTGCCCAGCAGTGGAAGTGAGTTCAAATAGCCTGATCTTGCCAATTCTCAACAATACTTTAGATTTATTAAGCAGAAATACACTTTGTTATTTGGTAATGATCAGCAGGAAGGCTGCAAACAACACTTTGCAGGGAACAAACAAAATGTAGGCTGAGCATTCAGCTCCCAAAGAGTTGTTGGTAAAATATGAAGATCACAAAGATTCAGCTTAGCATATGGAAAGACAAAAAAAAGTGAGGAAAAACCAAAAAGGTGACTAAGGAGAAAGACAAAGGAGACTCAGTATCTCGTCACAGACTCATACTCCTTGTAAGATCCATCTCAGGTTAAGGGAAAAAAAAAGGTCAAGCAAAAGGAACCAGGAACAGATGTGGTTAACATGAGAAAAACAGGGAAGACAGAAAAATATTACAGGGGAGTAAATGAAAAACAGAATAGAGGATAAAGATTAGAACTTTAAGAAATTCATGCTGTGCAGTAAACACAGTAAAAAATGTGTTGAAATTCTACAAAAAATTTCTGACAACTGAAATATGTCTCATACCTTACTGAGCTAAAGATGAAACAAAAAGAGTAGAGAAATTGAATTTCTGGAAGTGTAAGTATAATGCAAATAAAAAATTTTTCCAGCTAGAACTCTATATAGGACAGCAAACACATGGAATTAAGTAACTCACCGCTCTTGACATTAAGTACATGATGTTTATCCAGAGACCATCCTCCTAAGTTTGAAGGATCCAGTTCAAATCCTTGCAGCAGTGCTGTTCTCTTCTCCCATAAAATGAGACTGGGGCAAGTCTCATACTCAAAACCCACAGACACTGAAATAAAATAAAATCTAATATACTTGCTGAACAAACACAGAATTAAATGTCCACAGCACATTCAAATCCTTGAGCATTCCAGTCCCCCAGCCCCCTCAAGAAGATGGAGTGATTATATTTCTCACCTTTATTCTACAATATTATATTCAGATCTTTGACTAGACACAAATTTGAAACTTCATTCACATGTACTCTGCAGGGATCTGATCACTTCTATTTTAATAGCTCACATTGGGAAGCGATGGGTTTAGTGAGAGGAGAGTGAGAAATAAAATTTTAAAAATACCGTAAAATTATATTAAATCATTAAAAATATCAGATAACAGGACAAGATAAATTCTTAATTTGCCAGATGTTCACAGCATTTATTCAGTGTATTCATTGTACATACCATATACCAAAGGGCAGTGAAAACTTTCTGTGCATGTAAGCACAATTGCACTGCAAGCATTACACAGGAAAGCAATATCCCATGCAATAACATAAGAAAGAAAAGCTATAGCAAAGAAGAATTCAGAAAATATAGAAAATAATTAAGATAAAAAAAAAAAAAGCTGCTTTACCCACACTGGCACAGCTCTGATGCTCATTTTTAACACTGTTGTATCAAAATTATTCAGATATTCAATGGAAATTGAAAATATTATGATGATCACTCTTTTTCCCCACCCACTAGAATCAAGCTAACTAAAAATAGCTGTAGAACTACAAGGCTGAAGAGCATTAGAGGAACAGCATTTTCATTTCAAATGTGTTATACCACAAGAGACTACAAAAAGGGCATGTGTGAAAACCCAAATGCACTGCAGACTGCCAGCCAGTCCAGAATGAGGATCATTTTATAACTAAAGAAAATAAAATTGTAATGATGGATTAGGTTCCACCTAAGTTCCTGTGGCCAGTTTTTCCTATTGCCTGGTCTAAACCTTCTAAGTCAGGTACTGATCAGGAAACGCAGGCATGCTGATGGAGTTTAGACCCTCTGAATACGATCTTTAATGTGTCAAAGAACCGTAACACAAAGATAAATTGTGTCAGGGAGACAAGAACAGTTCAGTCTATATCTGCTCCTCCATAAGGAAGTTTGCAGTTTTCTTATTTAGAATTACAGGTGATACTGGGAAAGTTTTGGAGCTTGGATATGCTGACTTACCTACAGCATCTGACAACCCATAAACCTTCTGACCATAGGCATCTGTTTTGTCCCAGATAAATGTATATGCCAAGTTGGGAGATGCCTGAAATGATTTTTGGAACAAATGCCCTTCTACTGCTACCATCAAATGAACTTTGATCAGATTCAGTGGCACAAGTGTCTGAGTCATGATGATCTTCAGTAAGGATTTGTATCCAGCAGTGCGGGAACTCAGGTAGCTGAGCTTTATACTAGAGCCAGGGATCTCAATTTCTTCATGAAGAACCTGGATAGGAAAGAGATCAAACATTTTACATTAATGATTTTTTTTTTTTTAATGTATCACCTTGTGTATTCTTATGAATTTATGTCTTTCTGTTACTGGGACTGGATATCCTCAAAGCAACACAGTTCAGCTGACATTTCTGAAAAATAATTATTTGGTGTCTGTGTACACATCTTTTTAAGAGCCCACTGCTGGCAAAAGGGCAAATAAGCACAACCGTTTTTACTGCAAGTTATATGCACAGGAAACATAAGAAAAATCATAGGAACCCACAACTTCCACTGACAGTATAAAGCCTAACTGAATACAGCAGTGAAAAAACAGTACCAATAGAGTTTTCCTTTGTCCTAAGAAGGAAATAAGGAAACAGTCTGTGGTCAGCACCACATGCCAAGCCTTTGCAGAATTCTCTTGAAACACCTAAGCTGGCATCTGAAATACACAGATATACTTGATACGGTGTAAGACAATAGTAGGGTGCAAGGTAATCAAAGATAAATGAGTCTGGGTGACACAAACCTGGGATATCTCCTGCAGCCCTCATTAAAAACCTGGTACCTGTCAGAATGAATGCAGCTCTGCAGAGACATCTGCTGTAGCAATTGCAGGGAACACATGGTGGCCGTGTGCTCAGGTCAGAACTGCCAGCTGACCACTGATCTCTGTACCCTTTTCACTCTCACTGTTCCTACCTGGGTTTCTGGCACAATGGGATTGCGGCTGGGAGCGTCACTGAAGAAAGTTGAAAGTGGTGATGAAATGATAGCTGGGTCAGGACGGACAAACCCGCTGAGATCACAGCTGGGAATGGAGTTCTCCTCTGTCTTCATCACCAGGGTGTCCATGGCATAGAAGCTGTTCCACGGCAGCCAGACTGTCCTTTCCTGGCTCATAAATGGGGCCCGTTCAAAGTGCAGCGTCAGGGATGCTCCACCATTTGCAACCAAGTCAAACCTAGAAAAGTGTGGCCTTTAGAAGTGACAAGACTGAGTAATTCCAGTAATAACATTCCTGGCTAATGAGATAGGTATAGGGGCATACCAGTAGTGATGGGTATTTGTCTGGTTTGGGGTGGGATAGAGTTAATTTTCTTCCTAGTAGCTGGCAGAGTGCTGAGTTTTGGATTCAGGATGAGAATAATGTTGATAACACAGGGATGCTTTTATTATTGCAGAGCAGTGCTTACACAGAGTCAGGGCCTTTCCTCCCCCTCACCCCACCACACCAGGGAGCAGAATGGGGGCTGGGAGGGGACACAGCTGGGACAGCTGACCCCAGCTAAGGGATATCCCAGATCATACGGTGCCATTCTCATTATATAAACTAGGGGGAAAGCTGCTCAGAATCTGGCTGGGAATTCCTTTATCTTTTTGTTATCTTCCTTTTCATTACAGTTTTTATAATCATAATTTCAGTTATTAAACTGTTTTTATCTCAACGCAAGAGTTTTCTTACTGTCACCCTTGTGATTCTCTCCCCACACCACTGAGGCGGGGAGAGTGAGCAGACTGTGATTATGTTTTAAATGTCATGGTTCCGATGATCAATAATGGGATGTGAACCTCTGGCAACTAAACAGCTGAAAACCAGCCAAGACAAGCAATGATTTGAAGTCACCTGGACAAAGCTCATTCTGATGATATCATAAATTCTGTATTAAGTAATTAAAAAAATACCCAACAAACAAACCACCACATTCATTATTACAAATCACCTTTATATAGAAACAGCAGAGAAGCCAAGTTCATTCTGAGCTGGACACTGAATTATCCCTTTCCTAAAAGATCCTGTCCATCAAACATAGAATGGGACACATGGCAGTAAGAGAATCGTAATGAGAACTGTTCTACAAGTAAGAATTCCTGTCTCCAAGATAACTGATCTATCATTTTTCAGAGATATTAGGTGTTTACTCCCAGCCCCCTACACAATCACAGCAGTAACCTGGAGCTGCACAGGCATTTGAAATCTGGCCTAAATGAGAAGTGCTTCCACGTTGTTCTGACAACAGAAATAAGTGTCAGTTGTTCCATGTAAATGCTGGCAATGTAACGAATTAATCAATGACTTCAATAATCTATTCAGATTTAAATACAGTTCAGCTTACTATTTACTGCATCTTTAAACCACTGAAATCAACATTATACTTCTATTATAACAGATTAATATTCTGGAAAATATGGAACTTAAATACTCCCTATAGTTCAGTTGACTCCTATTAACTATTTCAATTTGATTGTTTTTATGCAAGATCAAGATAAAATGGCAAATGTTTACAATGCCTGTGTCAGATAGACTGTTTCAGTTACCACAGCCAGTAAACCAGATAAACCACGACACACTGACTTTTATTTATCTGAATTTGTGTGCATTTCAAATAAGCTGATACAAGGGGGAAAAAGCACTTTTTTGCACAGCAGGAAATTGTCTAAATATATTCAATTAGAATCTTTTGATTACATTCTACCCTGAAGAAACTCAAAAGAGAGTGTATCTTCAAAAGCAAAGAGAAGCAGAAGGGAAATTTTAACAAAATATACTATTCTATAACGATGCTTTCTTTTTTCCTAGAAGTGTTAGCCTGCACTGCATTTTAAAATAAAATATTTCTTGTCTCAGCTGGATACTGCTGTAGCCCACAAATGTTTTCATAGATGCAGAGCAATTTATTTGAAAGGAGTTTGCCTGCTAACACGTCATTATCGGAAGTCAGCCTGTTCATATTTACATGCAGTTAGTATTCAAAATGCCGCGTGAAAAATTACTTTTGTGTTTACTTAATAGCTCTTTGCCCTGGGAGGAAGGCAATGCCTGGTACCACATGGTTCCATTAGATCACACCATCTGTTAATCAGCAAAGACACTCCATAGCAAACAGGGGCTCAGTGAAGCAGGGACACTCACGTGCCATCCTGACGAGTGATGGTGTAGCCGTACTTTGGATACTTGACAAACGACACGTTGACCCCAACTAGAGGAGTCCCATCTGTAGTCACCACTTGGCCTCTTATGAGAGACACAAGACTGAAAAAGAAAGAGAATTAAAGGTATTAAAGCTAATGACAAAAGCGAAGTTGTGTTGTTTATAAGTGAAGCAGTGGAACACTTGTACTCTTTTACTCTAAATCCAGTTTACTCCAAAGGTTTTCAGAATACTGAGGAACCACAATATTGCCCAGCTCCCTCTATACACCTAAATCAAGAAACTGCTTGTCTACGCAGTGAGAGGTGTATACAGAACAGCAGTCACTGCTTTCCTTGTCTAACAAAGCCTTGCAGAGCACGCAGCTCCCTCACATTCAGCCAGGCCAAAGCTGTGACCCTACAGCAACACTGAAACTCCCAAACCTCCCTGGGAGTACAATACCATGCCTGTGGGTGCCTCACACACTTGACAAACATGGTGCAATGCCATATCTCTGTTTTTTACCACCAATTCTTCACGACGAGGTTCAAATTCCCTCATCTTAGGGAATGACTGATGTTTGTACACTGCACTCAGCCCCTGATTTGGAACCCTTGCTTGCACTTTGCCAAGAGGAGGATTTGGTTTGAAGTCCAGCTTTACACACAGGCAAGACAAAGCACTTCTCTGGCCAGCAGGATAAGCAGTTTTGCTTAACCTAAGGGAGATGAAGATGAGTTATTCCTCCAAGAGGCACAGTCAGTTTTTTCTCTTTGGCAAGTGCTTTGCTGCCGCTAAGTGCACAGCGGGCACAAAGTGCTGCTGCTCCCAGCTGGAGAGGAGTTTCCAGCCCCTGGCTCCTTTCCCTTCCATCTTCCCTGTAGCCTGAGAGAAGCAGACTGGGGAGGGGGGAAGCTGCTTGGTAAAAGGGAGATGGAAAAGGAAAAGCTCCTTTTAGATGGCTTCCAGTTCTACACTGGAAACGTGAAAACAGGAGAAGGTGACTGGGGAAACAGGGAGACAGTGAAGTCCTCTTAACCCACAATCTCAGGGGCTGTAAAATTGCACTTTGCAATAGTCATAGGTGAAAAGATTTATTTATTCATCAGTCTGTGCTTCCAGCATGAGCCACCAGCTCTGCTCTGCTGAGAGCCAGGGAATGAAGAGCCCCTTCCCAGCAGGACTAGGGCTGCTCCCGAAGCTCAGCAGGCTCCAGGCTCATGCCAGGCACAGCACCCTGGCCCAGGGCTGTCTGAGCTGCGGGACAAGGGGATGAGCCCAGCTCAGCTGGGCTGAGCTTTGCTGAACACTGACAAACTGGGGTGGGCTCTGGGAGGGCCCTCTGGCAGGGAGCAGCTCCTTTCATCAGCCATACCAGAGATCGTTTTCAGGTCTTTTCTGCCCACTCTGAGATGTTCAGGGGCTGTGGTGTACCTTTCTAACTGTATTATACTGGCTGTTTAACAACTATTTCCTCTATTTTTATTCCAAACAGGGTGCAATATTTTCTTAAATATTACATGAAAAAATCTAATTAATAGACCTGAGCCATTTCTGTTACTTTTCTTTTAGAACTTTCAAGTGCTTCTTGACCCTTCAGGTCAAATTTTAATTTGCAAAATCAACATTTTCTAAAAGAATATCGAATTTAATAGGAATTGAAACCTGTTGAGAAAAATCTACTTGGGAACACATTGGACCAAGATAATTGTCTTGGCATTATTCATTTTGCTTGAATTATTTTATGTGACAAACACACAGAAATAGTTGCAGGGAAAAAGTCACTCAAGCTTCTCTAGGGAAACTGTGCAGAAAGGAGATTTAGAAAGAAATTGTCAGATGGCAGAAGAAAACTAATAATGCCCATGACTTAATTTTTTCTACTTTCAATTTTAATATTTCAGGAAATAATTTGAATAAAAGTATTTTGGTCAGTAACCTTCCTTTTCATTTCTAAAGTGCTAAAACAAGGAACACAATGGATATTAGAATAAGGTAAAATGTAGCTAAAATCTGGATTTATAAGAAGCAATGTTTTGACTAATAGTCACACATACAATCACTTTTCTTTGGTAATCTTTCAAAAGTGTAACAGACAAATTGAAAAGTAATTGAAGAATTACTTTTTTTTTTTAACAAGGAATTTAAATGTGTAAAAGCACATAGCTTTTTTTTCTCCTGAAAACTTCATCTCATTTCTGCACAGAAAAAATCAGTGAGTTTGACCTATTTTTGCAATCAATAAATTTTGTTCTGTATTGCTTTGGCAGAGTAGGAAATAACTTCTTTTTCTTATACTAAAACTGGAAAAAACACCCAAAGCATTATTTTGTTCCACTTTTTCATGTGTTTCAATGTAATGACAGACTGAGCTAAGCAAACAGAGCTTACAAACATGGCAGCTACTTTTTGAGATAATGGCAGCTTCAGTATAAGGAAAACCTGGCAGTTGAACCTTGTGGCACTTTTAAAAGACAAAGCCATTAGCTTTAAAACTTACAATTTGACACTATGCATTAGATTTGCCTAAAATTGGTACCAAAAATAACAGCTGAGCTGTAGAATTATCAGAAGTACCTTCAAAACTTAGAGGTGAAGGCCAATTTTAACATCATTAATAGGTCATTTGCAAAGATATGTTAAAATCTGCAGTGTAGTTCAGATGAATAAAACAGAACTAAGACTCCTACCATGAGGAACCCTAAGAAAAAAAATCTGAAACTTCCAATGAGGTTTTTTTTTAAAGGAGCCTCAGGATTGAAATGCTCAGCTCCTGTTTAGTCTAGAGCACTAACTCATAGAATGACAGAATGGGTTTGAAGGTACCTCAAGATCATTTTGTTCCAACCTCCTGCCATGGACAGGGTCAATTTCCACTAGACCAGGTTGCTCCAAGCCCTGTCCAACCTGGCCTTAAACACTTCCAGGGATTAAAAAACAACAACAACAAAAAAATCACCCCAAATTTAGGTGAAAACAGAACAATTTTTTTTCTATTTTTTCGAACAACTCCCTGTGTGTATGCATGGAGTATTTTACAGAATAGCATAAAATCTATATTATATAGAGTAGGGTCCAACAGGGGTTTCCTGATGGAATATGGAAATGATTGTGTGCAGCACAGGGGTGAATACGATGGGGACCTGCCTGGTGTATCCAGAAACATTATGATCCTCTTTTTACAGACAAATATTTAGGGACACGCTCTACATCACCCACTAAGCCTGTAATGGGACCCTGACTGAGAAAACAGTTTCCTGTAATGAAGTGCAATCTTTTGGGTGTTATCTCAAATGAAACTCTTTCTTCAGTTTTAACTTTGGTGATATGAACATAATTAACATACTCATCAATTTCTTAGCATCTTTCCATGGAGACCTATTTATATAATATTGATAAATACCAATCTTCTTGTAAGCATACAATGGCATCAAATATCAATTAATGATGTGCTGGCTTTTAGATTCATTACAAATATGTAATTAATAATCTTAGGAAGAACAAGCAGAGAAAAAGAAAAAAACAAGAAGAGAAATAAAACCTAGTAAGATGGATCAATGATACAAGTAAAATGGCTTTATGTAAGGAATAAATAATAAAACTCCATAAATCAATGTATCTTTAAAATTATTTTACATGCTATTCCATCATTGAAATTTGTGTTAATGGCACTACATAAAATGTAATCTCTTTTTACTGGAAACTAGTTCACATTTTCCCTTTTTCTAGACTGCAGTCTTCATAAAATATAAACCTCAGAAGCTCCTTCTCAGTGGAAGAAACCTTCTTCTGGGTGTTGCCAAAATGTTAAAATGCTAATAAAACTCAGTGTTATAAAACAGAGGCCACATCATAAACTGCAACAGCGTGGCCTCAGTGTGACCAGCGCCTGAGATGAAGCTCCTGAAAGCAGCACCTCCTGTTAAAACACAAATAAAATCGCTGGCAGAAATTTTCCCATACAGTGCAACTGCCCAGATCCGGTGTCACAGTCACAGCTGCTACCTGCTGTTGAAGGGATTTTCTCCGGGGATGATGTGAGTGCTGTCCTTCCCCACGAGCAGCTTGATGCGATCATAGAAGGACTTCACAGCGGGAGCGCCGGCGTGGCTCTGCTGGATGATGTCCAGCGGGTCCCGCGAGCCCCGGCACAGGAGGCTGTTCTGGCAGGTGGCCTGCAGGCAGCAGTCTGGGTCCAGGCAGTCCACCAGGCCATCTGAAAGGCAACAGGCACTGAGATCCAGCACAGTGCTGTGGAGCAATAATACCCATGGAAAGCTCAGGACACTGGGAAAAACTGTTAAAGCTCACTCTTCATACTAGCCCTACACCCTAAACCTGGTAATTGAGTCACCAGTGCCATCAGGATGATGCTTTTGAGCACACTGGTTAAAAACCACTACAATTAATGCAAACCAGTGTTAGACGAGAATAAATCCCGAGAGATCTGTCAAGGGCTGACATTAGGCAAAAGGAAGTGGAAGGAATAAAGGATTTTTGTTTAGTTTATTTGCTCGTTTGGCTGGTTTTTTGTCTTGAGAATTATGCTGTTTGATTTCTTTTGTTCTGTTTGAGAAGCTGAGAGGAGATAGGGATGACAAAATCATCATTACTCAAGTAAAATAAAAATTACACTGCAGCCGTGTTGGCAGTTCCTAGGGAAGGGCTGCTGGAATTCCCACCTCCCATGGATACCTGGCTCACAACTTGTGTGCGTGCTTGGATAAGGAAGGATCAATAGCAAAGTTGGTGGGTTCAGTCATCATATTACAGATTAGGTTGTCCATCAATAATTTTTCTTAAGATGCATTTTTAAGAAAAAAATAGAATTTTAACACCAGAAATTAAAAGGGAATCAAGGGGGAGATCAATCTGTATACTTAGAAAAATAACAACTGACTATTTTTAGCACTTACAGTAAATGATTCTATTGTCATCTCTTCATTGGGTATCATTATTTAACTGAAATGTGTTCTCTCAATGGAGTTCTACTATGATTTAGAAATTAATAACCATTTGCTTTAAAATATTATCATCTCTAACAATTTAGAAACATTTGTTCACCTACTGTGGCAAGAATCAGGAGTTCAGTCTGAAATCTACTTATGTCTGTAAACCTTCAGAGACTTCCCAAGGTGCACTGATCTGATTTTTGAATACAAATATGGCCTGGGCATACACTGAGCATTATACACAAGAGAGAGCATTCCAGTAGGGAAGCAGACAAAAGTACCTTAGGTTAAGATCATGACTCATGCATTTTCAGGACTTTCAAGTGCACAACAGACCAGCACAGTGATAACTGGAAAAACAACAACCTAAAGGAAAAAACAATCTAAAACTATGAAAAACTTCCTTTTCTTACAATTAGCCTTGTATTTCCAACCCATTGTGTGTGCCTGAAATGATTGTGCCTGACCTGATTTAAAAACAAAATTGCCAAGGTATGCTGACAACGTTTCATTCAGGCCTCTAAGGAGATTTAAGTCAGACAAACTACCTTGTTGTGAAAACTATATGTTGCTTTAAGGTCACTCGCCTATTCACATTAAGACCTCCATTCATCTTGAAATCCTCTCCAACGTGGCTGTAGGAACTTTCTGTCTTGCTACAGTTCATTTTCTACCCACTTTATATAAGCATTCTAAGGACATCATTAGCTCCAGGGTATAACTCAAGGCAGTTTCCTATTAAGCTCTGAGAACTTCTCAGCATCCTGCATTCTTTCTCAGTCTGTGAGACCTCTACAACTAGGAACTGAGATTTGCCCACTGTTCAGTCCACTCAGTTCTGTTACTCAGATGACCACCAGGCAAGAAAATCCTATCAACACACTAGAAATAACAGAGCAGAAACACAGGATATAAATTACTCCCTTTGACAAATTTACATTTACCTATTCAAGCTGCATCATATTTTTGCTATACCTGTTACTAGAGGTGAGCATAAGTTATGCCTGTAATGACCTCATCACACAGCAGATTATGGGATGCTGTAGCCAAACACTTGTGATGACACCATGAACTGGGAACGGGCATATCAATCCCTTAGGCTCCTGTCAGTCATGCGAATCACATCTTTATGCTCGTGAGCCCCCTTGGATATTGTCTGACATTGCAATCTTCAGTAAATTACCCTGCCACTGCCAATCTCACCGTTATCTCACAAACAATCAAGCAGGCAATCAAACTGCTCTGAATTGCCAGTTCAGGACCTGGGAGGCTGGAAACGTCTCCATTCAACAGCAGGGAGAAACCTGCCTGTGATTCCTTCCATGTCAGGTTTTGCTGCAGTTCTGTGAATTCAGACTCAGATGCTTTCAGATGCTTACAACAGTATTTTGAAAAGACAGGCATAGAACATAACACAATTTACTTTTTAGAACATTATTACTTATATGGTTATATTCCCCTGTACTAATTTATTCTCAGATGGCAGGATTCAGGATTTAGGATATTTTTACCTTATATGAACTAGTCGATCCAGCTTGTTGCAACAGCAGCACCAAGGTCTGGGTCTGTTCAGCACACACAGCCAGGCCCTGGGCACTGCTGCTTGGTATCAAAGGCTTAGACACCACTGTGCTGCTCACATCCACAGCTGCTGCTATTATTGACTTTGCTGCTCTGAAAACTCTGACTCCATGCATGAAAGAGTATTGGTTACTGTCAGAATATACCTGATTTTAGCTCACGTTTGCCTAATCTGCTATCTGGACTCTTATCACAGAGTGGCTGTGATTGGCAAGGACCCCTGGAGGTGATCAGGTCCGGCCCCCTGCTCAAGCAAGGCTACCAGATGCTGGTTGCCCAGGTCCATACCCAGACAGCTTTTGAATGACTCTGAGGATGGAGACTCCACAGCCTTGCTGGGCACCCTGCTCCAGTGCTCAGTCACTGCACAAAGAAGTGTCTCCCAGCATACATTTGTGCCTGGGGTTGTTCCTCCTCAGGTGCAGGACCTTGCACTTCATGAGGTTTCTCTCAGGCCATTTCTCCAGCCATACTGTACTGTTATATATGAAGTATATTGTTACAGAATCATTTATTTGCATTAGACTCAGCTGATTAAAACCAGAGCTAGAAAAAAAAGTACTTTCTGTAACAGAAAATTCTGCTATTAGCATAAATTTTAAAAAGAATTCAGTACTTTGGGTTTTAATAAACATTTCAGAGCTTGTCATCCTCCAAATTTCCTCAGGTATGCTGAATTATTTATATGGTTAATTCAATGACAAACCCTCACCACTTGCCTCACCAAAATACTGCTGCTTTTCATGGCATACACAGCTGAGTTTCAAGGGGGCAGTGACCTCTCTGATACTCTGCATGCTAAAGGGAGGAGACTGGAGAGGGAGCTAAGATGGTGCTGAACCTTCTCCAACAATTTGAGACCAAAACAAGTCCTGACTTGGCCTTAACTGAGAAGAAAGAAATAGGAAATTTTGATCTGATTTAAAGTGGCAGCACAGGATTAGCTCTCCATTGCTCTTCGTGGTTTTTCTGAATTCTCAAATCTTTTCAAAAATGAAGCAAGTGACATGCTATCCCTCTTGAAGAGTTCCTTTGTTAATGAATACACACATTTCTCAACTTTCTGTGAACTGTTCCACAAGCTTTTTGGCAGACTTCCCTACACAGCAAAGAGAAAACTTTAAAGAATTACTTGAAAGTAGATTAACCTACTCATGCATGTCATATTTGTGACTGCCACATTATTTTATTCCTCTTGACCATCATTAGAAGGACTAAAAAAGCTCTCAGCAGGAATAGTGATGTATTTTACCACATTACTTATTCTAATGTATTTAGAACCTCTCAGCATCAGCATTACTTTGTCACTGAATATATTTCTCACCATGTCCAGGTTACTGGATTGCAGAATTAGAAAGGTGCTACACCTTTCTGCAGAAAGTTGATGCTTGAGCTATTGCAGTTTTTAAACCCCAATGACTAAATTATCTCCAGTTTCCACACTTCTTCAAGCACCTGCAGGCTGTGCTTCAGGTTCAATTCATGGTGCACATCAGAATCAGTAACTTTGACCTGACATCCAGCTGAGACAATGCTTTCTGTACCCAGCAAGGGACAATTCTGTTTCCAACCCAAAACTCCCGAGCCCACGCTCAGCAGAGGGCATCCTTACACTTCACTAGCTGCAGGAGCTGGGGACTTTCAGAGCCTCATTCCTGGAAATTTTTCTTCTTCCAATAAACATTTCAGACTGATGATTAAAATGGAGATGGGGAGGGGGGGAACAGCAGCTACTATGAACCCTAAGGGCAAAAGGGTCTTTGATCACTCTAAGGGCAAATTAGTTAATTTATCATGATCCGATTTTAATTATGTGCAGTATTAATATACCCAAGGTGAAAGAATTAGAGATGCTCTATCAGATTATCAAAAGAGTAGGCCTTCTCTCTGCCAACACAGAAGTATTTTAATTGAGCTCTAAAACTGCGTGCAAAACTGCTTCCACAGGCAGGCTATGCCACAGCCCAGTATATCTTATTACCAGGAAGTTTATCTAATATTTAACCCAAATTTTCACACTTTTGTAGCCTGATCTAATTACTGTGATCTATATTGGCACGTGTCATTCAAAATAATTCCTCAGAAGTTCCTGGTGCTAACAAGAAAGGAAATGCTTCTATTCCTGCTGCAGCCCTGTAAAGACTCCTTGTGAACTATCAGGACATTCATTACACCACTGGCTTTTGTAACTAACTGTGAGCACAACAGAATATTTTGTAACCCAAACTGCCTTTCAGGACAAGCTGGATTGTAAATCCCAAATTGTGGTAAAGTAGAATGAACCAGGAGATTGATTGTGCCTTCGAATGCCCAAAAACCTCCTCAGTGAGGTTTTAAAGTACCCTGGAAGATGAGAGTGGTGAAGCACCAGCCCCACTTGCCTGGCCCACTCAGTATCCCCACGCTGCCCGGAGCTCTGGCAGTCAGGAAAAGCCTCATTCCTGAGAGCACCAGCTGCAAGAACCCACTGCAGGTGCAGCTCCAGCTATGCATGAGCTTGGGGGCCCCTCAGAATCTGTGGATTATTGATGCTCCAACTCCAAACCACTCCTTGCTCGAGCCAGGCTGACCCAAAGGGCTGCAAGACGAGAACAACGTTGAAAAAAAATGTTTGTCCAGCTCCAGTGTACACAGACACCTCCAGGGATCCTGGTGCTTTTTCAAACCACGGAATTTGCAGTCACTGAGCTTCTTGGTTTCGCTTCTCCCTGGGTTGTGAGAGGGAGTTACTGCAGCACCACATCCCGTGAGGGACGGGGAAGGATAAGCTGGCTAATGCGTGTAAAGGCGATTAGAGGCTGACATGGAGTTGTAACACAATCACATACAAGCACACTCATTAGCTCCTGTCAAACTTTGAGTGCCTACTTTTGATACAGATTTTATACCTGAGCCCACGTGACTCACTCTGGCCCCCATCCACAAGAGATTTCAGCTCCTGATTGCATTTAATGTTCCACAACTGACTATTGTACAGGCGCCGGGAAGGCATTTTCTGTGCCAAGAGTATTCTGGGTATTTATATTGAGAACTTCATAAAATCTTTTGTCTGTGCTGAATTAGAGACCCCCGCTGAGGCAATGCTTGTTGAGGCAAGCTAAATTACATGATTTGCTTTTGTGCTGTGAAATACTTGTATTATCTTAAATGTCACGAGCCTGATGCAGTATCAAGTCACAGGATTTGTAATTTTCTAAAAGCAATTTTTTTCTAAATGTTTATTGCAGGAAGACACTTCTCTTTTCTATTTTCCTTCTAATTTCAGAGATGAGTTTTCTAAGACAACTCAAATAAACAGCCTTTCAATCAGTCAAGTGCATTGTCCTGACAGTGAACTTCACTAGAAATGTATTTTTCTTGTGAAGTGAAGAGATTTCATACTGGAGCAGATAGTTGGCTTTCTCTAATTTGTTATCTTTAATGTATTGTGTCAAACAGAATTACCACCAACTGTACTTCCTGGTGGGGTTAAAGATATAGAATAACAAACTGAAGGGCAAAATTTGCCTTCTGAGAGATGCTCATCTCTCTTTGGAAAGCCAAGCGGAAAAGATATTAAAGTGTATTTTAAAAAGAGTGTCCCACTTTGCATAACAAATAAGAAATTCCTCATTTCTATTTATCTTAGTATTCTATACTGCTATGGGTTGCTTCCTTTCCTTTTCCTACCAATTTTAGACCAGATAATTACATTGTGAGGAGAAATGTGATCTGGGAAGTGATAGAAGCAGTGATTGCATTTAAGCTTTCTTTTTTTTAACCTGCCTGCACCTGTCCTCTCCATCCCGATCAAATCTGAAACAAGCAAAATTTTGCTTATTTTCTGTTTTTCTTTCTCTGAGATTACACAGTTGAACTGTCTTGCCAATAAAAACTATAAAAAGGAGCAATTGTGAATGGATGCAAAAGGTGGGAGAAGAGAGAAAGAAGGAAAAGAAAAGCCTAGAAAGAGCAAGCCTGGTGGGCAATATGGGCTCCTGCCAAGGCTGCCTCTGCAGAGGACAGGATTTTTAAATCTCTCTCCCAAATTATCCCAAGGCACTCAGGACAAAGATTCCTCAAACATGATGGATATCAACTGTATCCAACATTTAGTGAAACTATACTTTAGAAAAGACGTCTGAGTTTTGCTGTGTATCCCATTGTCTTGTGCACCTGAAGGCACTGCAAGGTCTAAGGTGAAATCTAGTTAAACACACATAATTTGAGGAGACTGTTTTGAGATGCTAAAAACATTTTTCTATTTAAGATAAGAACAAGCAAATTATTATAAAATAGTTATTGCAAAATGATGGGTATAAACAGCCACGGTAGTGATTTCCTTATGCAATATGCCAAAAGAAATAGAAACTTAAAAAGTAGCATATCCTCTGCTGTTCCTCAAAATACCATCTGTAATGCCTTAATTTCCTAAAATAAAGCCACGGTGAATTAAATGGGTTATATGTGTCTATTAAGGGGATTATATATTGTAATCACAATTACAGGTCTTAGAATAAAGCTGTTTCTAATCCCTCCAAAAGATGCTTAATAATGATTAGATTACTGAGGGACTGATTAAGGGAAGATAGTAGCTTTAGAAGCAGCCACAGTGAGCAAATTATGTAATCCAAACATGGTTTGGAAAACAGAAGCATTTTCCAATTTAAAGAGATCTTAAAAGTGAGTCAATGCCAGAATCCCCTTACTTTTCAGTTAAGCTTCCTCCTTAAAGAAAAATGAAAAAAAAAAAAATTAACAAAAAGATAAATAAGAGACTTTCAAGTTTTTTTGGCATAGTAGCCTATGCACCAGAGTAACCTTATCAGGTTCATAAAGCATCACAGAACCAGAGGCTGGTTTGGGTTGGAAGGGACCTTAAAGCCCATCCAGTGCCCCCCCTGCCATGGGCAGGGACACCTTCCACTGTCCCAGGTTGCTCCAAGCCCCTCCAAGCTGGCCTTGGACACTGCCAGGATAAAGACCTAATTAAGCCCATATCTTGAGCTGATACGTGATGGTAAGGACAAAAGCAGGTGAATTTCCCAGTGTTACCTCAGATCATTCACAGCTCCACCTGAACAGCCCTAAGAGGAGAAAACAGATTTGGAGTCTCTCTCCTCTCGCTGCTCTGGAATCACATTCTATTTATGCCAGTAATCCACACTGACATCTCATTTAAAATGAAGATTTGTAAGTCTAAAAGAGAGGGGGACTCATCTGCCTCTTCTAGGAATAAACCAACTAAAGGACATTAATCTGAAATGGAAAGAAAATATTAAGTATAATCTTTCATTTTTCTCTTTTTGAGCTATGGTACGGAGTTTGCATTGTGGCAGATAATAAGACAAAGCAGGACAAATGGGAAACCCTCTGGAGTCAGTGGCAATGCTCTCCTTGACATTCATAAAATGAAGACTTGGCCCAAGGCCTTTGAATCTGATTGTGAGATACAATTGCAATAAGAATGGCTGAACAGGGAAAAAGCTCCAAAATATGTTAAATCTGCTGCCACAGAAGACAGGAAATGACATGCTGAAGGAACTGTATTTTAATAACAGGCAGAAAGGAAGGAGGTTACACTGTCCAGAGAAGGACCTCATTTAGGAAAAAAAAAAAGTATTTTTAGCTACCCTACTACCTTCTGAAAGAACAGTTTGTTTGTTCTGTACTACCCCAGAACTACTTGTTTATGTTAACAGAGCAATGTTGGTAATGGAGCAGCAAATGAGTTCAACACTTTGCTGCAAATAAACTCAGCTGAGTTTCAAATGAAAAGAGTGACTGGGAAGAGAGGCAATTTCTTTAACTTCCAATAAACTTGCATTTTATGTGAAACTTGGGGTTCTGGTAACTCGCTGGATCTTTAATATTGATTCCCATAGTACAGTTTTCAGCTTTGTCTAATGAGAAAACTTAATTTTATCTGTTCCTTTATATACAGAGTCACAATTACATAAAGGTGCAGCTGGAAGCACAGAGCAGACATCCCTTCCAGCCTCTCCATTCCTGCACCCTCCCCTATAAACACAGAGGTCACAGGACACGTTCCTGGCCAGGTGTGGAGTGAACCAGACACATGCAGAGCAGCACATCTTAGGCAAAGGCAGGACTGCACTCTAAGATATTCAGCATTAAGTGATTAACATTATATTTGTTGAGTTTTGTTGTAGTTCTTGTGACTGTCAATTTGACAAACTGATGGTGAGGTTAATGTCTCTGTCCTCACAGTGCACATGGGAAAGGACCCCATGACATCTCAAAGAAATCTGAAACCCAAAATATAATCAAGCAAACTGCAGCAGCACCAATCACCAAGGCATGAGAGAGACTGAGAGTGCTGCAGCGGCACAGCCTGTGAGGAGCTCTGTGCAGGAAACACAGCGTGGCTCAAAGGCTCTCTCTGGCTTTTCAGGAATGCCTGGCAAGCTTGTGGAGAAACAGCAGCTGAATAGGTGTTGAACAGCACCTGAGCTCCCTTATACAAACATTCTACAGGAATTAATAAGGATGAGACTACTGAGAGCAGGAATGATCATTGAATTAAAGTACTGAGCAAAGTGTCAGAAGACAGAGAGGTTCATTTCTGCCTTTACCATAAAATCCCCACGTGAAAATGTGTGGGTCAAAGGGACTTCTCAGGTTGTTTGGATCTCGGATCGAGCTTAAATTTTCAAACTATTTACACTCACAAGAACCAACGAGCAGTAACCACACTAGTCTCTGGAAAAAAAACCACAACTACTTAAAATGCAAAGATTGAGAACATCTGAAGAGTTCTCCCCTAAACCTTTCCAGCCTTCAGCTAGATGAACTAATTTTATTTCAGGTGCTTTACTATGGTAAACCAAAATCCATGCAACTTGCATGATAACAGAATATACAATTCTGCGTTAATTATTAATTCATAATATTATATATCTGTTGTATGGTATATTCTTTCTGTATTCTTTGCCTTTGATGAGCTACTGTTTGCCTTCCTTGAATAAGTTTTACAATTCTACAATTTTTCATTATGATGAGCAGCTGAAGAGCGTCACTGGTCATTTTTAGCCCTGCTTGCCTGTCTGTTTTACAAGTGCAAAATACTGTCCTGGATATATAAATAAACCTCTTGTTCCAGTATTTCAGAAAACATTTCCAAACTTTTCCCTTTATTTGAGGAAATTCTAAATTAAAAAGAAATTTTCAAATTTCCCTTTATAATCTTCAAAGCCTGTAAAAATTGCAAACTTAAGCATTTAACCTTTTAGTTTCTTACACTGAATATTAACACAAGTTTAGTGGGTTTTGTTGTATACTTAAATGCCAATTAATGTACTTTGGCAGTTAGATTCTGCTCTTTATAGTTCAGTAACAGCTATAAAGCAAGTTCTAGTTCTCTGAAATTGAATTAGCTTTAGAACTTCTAAAATACTTCTCTGAGCACTGAGCATGTGAAACCAAGGAACTAACAGAGGATTTACAAACTAAAACTATCTGATGATATTCGGGTGTGGTTAATAACATGTAATCAAAACCAAATACACCTTTTTCTCACTTTGGGACTTACAAACAGTTTCTAAACCCTGAAATCTTACATAGAATTAAAACACTCATCCTATGACAATTTTACCCTTGATACAGCCCAATGTTGCTTTGCAGTTTTAGGAAATACATTTATAAAATATTTATTAATCAGCAAACAGCAGATGTTTTCTTTAGATTATTGGCCAAAGAAAAGGGAAGGAGTCTCAAGGAAGAATGTTGTGTCTGATATTTGGTTTATAACAGAGAGCAGAAAGAAAAAGAATCTATGTGACTTACTGAAGACATTATATTGAAAGGAATAAGAAAGTTCCTTTAAATGAAGGAGCAAATTAACCGATCTTGTTTAGAAAGAACAACATCTCAGAACTGCTTTCAGGCCACCATGGAAGGCTCTACAAAACCAGAAGAACATCTTTGAAGGGGAACACAGGACACGTCCTATATTTAACAGGGATATGCCTGATGAAGGGCAGGGGAAATAGAGCAGGGATGTCAGCCCCGTACCATCCGTGCCCATTCAGCACACCTCACCCAGCCCTTCAGAGTCTGGCACATGAACTGTGCAGTGTGACAGCCAGGGACAGCCCGACAGGGGCAGTGTGACAGC
>VXAD01000587.1:1201139-1396997 GCA_013399195.1 Dicrurus megarhynchus
GGGACAGCCCCACAGGGGCAGTGTGACAGCAGGGGACAGCCGAACAGGGGCAGTGTGACAGCCAGGGACAGCCCCACAGGGGCAGTGTGACAGCCAGGGACAGCCCCACAGGGGCAGTGTGACAGCCGGGGACAGCCGAACAGGGGCAGTGTGACAGCAGGGGACAGCCCAACAGGGGCAGTGTGACAGCCGGGGACAGCCGAACAGGGGCTGTGCCCAGGAGAGCGCGGCCCTGTCCCCCAGCCTGGGCAGTACAAGGCAGCTCCGGCAGCTGCTCCGAGGGGCACACGGGCACAGGGAGCTCCTGTGCCGCTCCTGTGCCCCAGGAGCCCGCAGCAGGCAGCTCTGCTCGGCCGGGCCGTGCTCCCCACCGAGGGTTTGGGTGGCACCGAGCCTCCCGGCCGGAGGTCCCTGCGTGTCCCGCACGGCCGCAGCTCCCTCTCCTTTGCTGCAGAGAAATGTAACACCTGACAGCAGTGACAGCCACGGCCCTTCTGCAGGACAGTGACTCCCGAGGCCGCTACGTGCAGCCCTCTGCTCTTTCGGGACTGCGATCGAAGGGCTTTGCTCACCTCCCTCGTTATCCTTGCTGTCGGCGCAGGCGGTTTCCATGGCGACGCTGCATCCCGGTCCCCTCCAGCCGCTCTGGCAGACGCACTGCCAGCTGTTCTGGCCCAGCGTGCACCTCCCGTTGCCATTGCACAGGTCCGGGCAGCCATCTGCGAGAACAAACGGAGAAGGTGAGCCCAGGGCACTCCCACCCCGCTGCGCTCAGGCCGTGTTACTGTGCAGACAAAAAGGCTCGGTCCTGCCGCTGGCAGGAACACTCTCGGTAAAGGAAGGGGACGCCCTGCAGAAATGGGGATCTAGCTCAAGCCGGAGGGAGGAGGAGCCCTACCTGCTGTAACACATGTTTTAAGAACCCTGTAAAGGCCCAGACCTTGAGCTGACAGAAATGAAAGTCTATCAGACTGAAATTACAGAAGATCTGTCTCTTATTTTTCTCACTGTATGTGTGTGCACACACCAGGGAGAACATCTTCAACAAGCTCGTCAATGCTCAGAGGACTTTTTGTACTGTGTGTTGCATCATTCTCCAAAATGTCTCTAAACACAAAGTTTAAATAAATAATTTTGAAAATATTTTTCTTCGTTGATAGTAATTTTAGAATACCTACTTATTTAACACTAAATTTACTTATATTTTGGTGTAACATCTACCACTTTCTGAAAAACATATTAGAAGAGATAGCCCCCCAAAGATGTAAGTTTTGAATTGATTATGAATATGACATGACTTAGTGTATAGCAAGAGCCAAATTACAAACAAAAATATTACTTAGCTAAGCTGCTTACATGTTCTAACAAATGTCCATAGGTGACACAATACCTCGACTCCTTTTTCCGGGAAGTAAATGTCTCAGGAGACACTCCTGTATCTTACTGAATATTCATTATGAAATAGGGTAGAAAACGAAACTGCAGCCTTGGTATATACAATCACATCTATTAACACCCAATCCACGCAAGCATGAGTATTTGTCTGTGGGGTGACAGAAGATTTGAGGCCTGCAGCAAACCTCTCACAGCACCTCTTCATGAGTCTGAGCAGGAGGAGAAGGCTGTGCTGCCTGACAACAGGTGTGTGTTTTTATAAACCCGTTCAGAAAGCCACAGCTCAGTTTGTCTCTTCCTGCTCCTCCCAGCTGCCTTGGCTGTAGCCAGGTGAAGTCAGAGAGCGGTTTCTCTGACCCCAGACTCATTCTCACAATGCTGCAGGAGTCTCCCATCCAACAAAGTGATATCCCTGGAACTCACACAGCTGGTATCACAACAGGTCAAAGACTATTCACTTCATGTTACACAGAAAGCTGCCAGCAGATAGAAACAAGTCCTGTAAGTCTTATTTCAGTGTTTTTGTGTATTAAAAAAATAAAATGCTCCTTTCACTTAAATTCAGGGTTATTTTGCCACTACATATCTTAGCTTAAAGAAATTCAGTTACTTTTGCAGCACAGTTAATAGATTTTCAAGACATTTAGTTTATCTCTTTCATTTGTCAGGTTGTTTGAATGACCAAAATGATAATGTTTGAGGGGAGGCATCACAGTATAGGACAAATTATTTGTTTTAAACGAAAAACAAATAGTAATTGTGAATATACACACACGGTTGGTTTTATACCGAGGCACAGAAGAGAATTAAATCACTGAAGCAGTTTGCCTTGCAGCGTATGAGCAAGATGAAAACATGAACAGTAGGGAGCTAGCAAAATCCCTGAAAAGTTTTAAGTGCAGCTGGGGATTAATGGACATGACTTTGCGTTTAGCATAGAGAGGGAAGGCAGCATCACTGCCACGGACATGGTGTTGCTAGGAAACACTATGCTACCTCCACAGAGCCTGTTTAACTGCAGCCTTCCACAGACAGAGCTGGTGTTTGAATAGCATAAATATCAGAAGGAAGGGAATGAACAGCAGTAGGCTACAATAGGATCCAAGTACTTGCACAATAATGTCTTCCTTAAAAAGATCTATTAAGTTAATGATGAATTAGCTTTGAAACAGCTTTAAGTAATGGACAACTAATTAGGTATTTTGCATGGTTATGTCTCTGTACATGCCTATGTATATATATGGATTTCTGGTTTTGCCTTTCTTCAAGCAAATATCTATATAGCATTCTAGTCTGTTAGACCAACCAGAAAACAGCTCCATTATGATCTAGTAATAACCAGTTTTCTTCTAAAAAAGGCTTATATTTAGGAATTGCACTGACTATCTCTATTTAACTCTTCCTGCCTGTGCATGTGAGCAGTGATTAGTACTGATGAACATCCTCTGCACACACGTATCTCATGGGCTTGGTGGCCATCAAAGGGTTTGGGGAGTGGACAAGGTGACAAAGTGCCTCCCTGAGGAGCCTTCAGAGCCTCAGCCAAGGCTCAGTGCCACAGCTGGACAGATGACCTTTGCTGGACACGCTCACTGCAGGAAGCACACCCAGCACTCGGTGCTTTGTCAGAGCCTGCCTTCATTGTGCAGCCACACTCAGCAGTGTGCTGCCTCCTGGCTGGCTGGGGAATTCTCCCAGAGCCAGGCAGTCATAGTCACAGAGAGAAGGGCTATCAGCATCTAATCTCAAGAAGCAATCCAGCGTGGGATGGAGCTCTCAGTCACTGCATGGAAAAGGGCCCTTCGTGCTAAGCAGACAGGTTGCTATTCCTGGTGTGTAGAGAAATTCTCCTCATCTTTTCCATTACAGTATGCTTAATGGAAAATGTCAAGAAGCAAGGTTAAAAAATAAGAAAGTGCTTGTTTAAAGTGCTAGATTGACAACCTATTTATTCACAGAACAGGCAGAGTACAGGCAACAGCCATTCAAGTGTCTCACACTTTTCTAGCTGCTGCTAAAGGTGAAACACTAATGCAGCCTCCCTTCTCTCTATCTCCAGCCTGCCTGTGGGATTGGAAGTTGGGAGCTTTACTACAAGTACATATGAATTTACAATTAAAAAACCAAGGAAGATTTCAGTACATTTTCCAGTGTTGCATCAGGAATCTGTGATGAGCATAGGAGAGATACCAGAGTCAGAATCACTATGAATAGCAAAACCCGTAATACGGCCAGTGCTTGGTTCAAAAATGGAGAGTGCTGGATGTATTTACAGGAGAATACTCCCAGGTTTCATATACAGTGAAATTATTCTTACATTAAATTGTAAAATGATTACTTCATTTTTGAACTTGGCAAAATAATTTGAACTAGGCAGTACATCAAGAATTCCAAGCCAATTTTGGATAAAAGCTGCACAGAGTTCCTTTTCACTCTGGTACTCCCAAACTCCAGGTGTACAAATACACGTCCAGCTTCTCACACATATACAGATTTTCCATTGCATAAACTACTTTAAACTCTACACCAAACATTTTAAGTAAACTAAAACATAAATTCTGCACAACTAATTTGTGGTTTCAGTCAGAATCATCAGAACTCCCACTTATGGTGGGGAAAATCTTTCTGGAAAAAAAGGAAGGGAAAGGGCAGACAGGGAAAGAGAAGTTAGAGAAACCTTGCTCTAAAAACGTTTGCAAACTCTGATGGAAGAGGTAGCTTCTTAGTATAATTAAAGGAAAAAAAGAGACTAGGAGAGATGAAGGAAAAAAAAAAAATCTAAGTGGTATCTTGGAAGCACTTAGAGAAAAGGATGATGCTTTTAGCCTCTGCTCAAGTTTGTACATGGAAAGATAGAAGTAAATCAAGAGCTTGTGTCTTTTGAGTCCTTCTGATCCTATGCTATCAGCTATTTATTCTCCAAACAGCATCTTCCAGCAGAATGGGTTCCCAGCAGCTCTCCCCATTTAGTGCACGAGGTGCAGCTACAGTCTGGAATATGGTATCTCATGTTTATCTTCCCACATGACCTCGTTTTACATATCCTGATCCAAAGGCTGCTGGCAGTCACGGGAGCCTTCCCAGTGACTTCAGCTGAGGCTGGACCAGGTGGTCCTGTGGGTGAAGAAGGCCTGCAGTGAAGAGTGTGTTTTACAGCACAGTTTTCTCACTCACAGGATGCACACGAGTTTCAAGGGGAACATTTAAGTTACATTGCAATCCTCCTCTTCTCATTACAGCTGTTAACTACAGAACTGTAGCAAATAAAAGTAGTCTGGGATATGATGGTACCTAAAGAATTTAGAGAAATGACATAAAAGCAGTAATGACAATAGCCTGTTTAATTTGGATTTTAGAGGATAATCACTGTTTTCATATTTTCTGCTCATTCCTTCAGTGAGCTGCTGCTATGCCTACAGCTATCTAGCAAATAATAAATGAGGTACATAGAATGAGGTACCTAGCAACACTGAAAATAGAATTATGCTTTTTATTTGCTATTGTTATTTTTTAATCCTTCAATTCCAAAGCCTGCAGGGCTTAGTTAAAGCCAAAGAAAGGGCATACAAATAAAAATGACACACAGTGTTATGGTAGGCACACGCACAAGTCATTTTCTACAGAGTAATACTACAACTGAAATAAACTCAAACCCCAAACACATAACTAAATACATGTCAGTGAAATAGAGTGTTGGTTGAGTGAGAGGTGAGGCCCCTCTGAGTGAGTTTGGACAGTTCCAGAACAGGCTGGAGCCATGCAGAGGCACCAGCCCAGGTCTCTGAAGCAGGGTAGTGACACTGATTGACAAATTGCTAAGAATGAACCCAGGCTCTCAGTGCAGCACAAGCCCAGTGTCACTGCTCACACACCACAGCAGAGCTGCTGCTTTCCAGAGAGGGCTCACATGGAGCAGGAGCTACAGCGTGGCACTGAAGTGTTTGTCACCAGTGTGCTCTGCCTGCCTGCCCTGCTGCTTCTTTTTTTCCTTTATTTTTTTAGAGAAAACATTTTGTTTAAAACCACTCAACACCCTAAATAGTTCTTTAAGCTACACATCAAAAAAAGGAGTAAAGAATAAATATCTACTTGCAGATGTGCTGTGCAGATGAATACACGCCTGAGTTAGAACTACAGACTGGCCCAGATACAATTTTATTTATTGAACAGGCTGAAAAAAAAAGAAAGGCCAAAAAGTATGTTTAAAGAGCCCTGAAATCCTCCACTCTAATACCTCCTGTGCAGACAAACAATCAGGAATTTTAACTAATATTCCTTAAATTGCCTGGGATATGTATGCCATAACAGGATTTCCCCCAAAATTCTATCTACTAGCTATCTATGCAGTTCCAGTCTTTTATACGTAAAGGCAGGAACTCAGGGAACATCCAACTTTCCAACAAAACAGAGAAATAGGAGAAAAAAAAACATGCGTGGCTATTTAGAAGAGAAGTAAAGCTGACACAAAAGGGAACTGCTAGTATGAAAAAGTCTCAAGAAAAGTCACTTACATCATTCTGAAGAAAAAGAACAAGAGAGATACAGAGACACACACAAACAAGAAGAGCAGGAAGCTCACGTCGCAATATAGTTCACAAAAATTTGAGATTGAAGAAAACCCCAGGGGTGCAAGAGCTTCATGCCTTGTTAACAAGGGGTTGCTCCCAGAACATTCCATGTTATCCAACTTCACGTTAAGTGACTCAAGCAGGTGGACTCCTGTGACTTGGGGGGGAGACACCCTCGAGGTCTCCCTCTTGTGCAACCAAGAGAGTTCTCTTGCACCAGCTTTTGGTGTGATCTCCCACTCCAAGCTGCCAACAGCTGGGCAGGGAAAAGAGGGGACAGTTTGTGCTACACTGTCCTGAGACTTGAGGAAACCAAACAGATCAATAATCAAAAAGTCCTTGTCTGCTCAGAACGTTGAGTATGCACACAGAGCTTCAGCTGAGCCCAGAATCTGGGCTACTTATACATAGAAAAGACAGTTTCCAGAGGGAAGGGAGACTGTCTTATGGGAAGTTCAGTCATCAGACTGATGAAAGAAGCCTCTGCAATGCTGAAGTTCAAGTGCTCTGTGACAGCTAGGCAGGGTTCTCTCTGCACCCCAAAATTGTGAATGTGAGCACAAAGACACCTCACCTCCTGCACAGAACCCAACGCTGTGCCCCACGGCTTTGCCAGGAGCAGGTGACAAGTTTCAGTGGTGCACCAGCACGAGCAAAGAAGTTATGTCAGATGTAAGTTAAGAAACCACTGCAGCCCAAAAGCTGCAGCAGAGCCATACAGTTCCTTCTAGAGGCCAAGCAGGTTATTTGCTGAAAATTTGAGCAGCAGATAAAATTTGACCCTACCAGCACATTTGAGTTACACAATGTATTCTTTTCAAACAAGGCTCATATCCAGCTCCTATTCATATACCCCATAAAAAGATATATAAAAGATGCAGTAAAATTTGTACTTAAGATAGCTGGGTCTTTCAAATTAATCTTACTGTAACAAAATCCATTTAGAATATAATTCCAGGTGAAATTGCATTCATAAAACTACTACCACAACCATAATCTTTTATTGTATTAATGTTTCTGATATCACATACAAGCACTGGCATCATCCTTTGTAATATGTAATATCCTTTCTGAGAAAGAAGCCTTCTCAAGTTGGATTTATCTCTAAAGTAACGTCTATATAAATAGTTTTGTGGCAGCGTAATGATAAAGTGACCTATCTGACAGGATGTGTAAATTCAGTCAATTGAAGGGCAACAAGCAAAACACTGACTTCATATTTAAAAGAATATCTAACCTAATTACAGTGTAATCTAGACTTAATGACATTTAGGATTTTTGGAGGAAGACATTCTCAGTTCAGGCATTAGCTTCAAACTACTTTTTTTCACTTCACAAATCCTCCGTATATTGCATAGAGGAGGAATGCATTTCTTTACTCCTTATATGAGAACCTCCACATATAGATAAAAAATAAGAATCAAGCAGTACACACTTTTTCTCCAAATGCTAATTGCATTTCTTTGGCCACAACTCCTTTAACATACAAAAAACTTCAAAAAATAGGGGGGGTTTAAGTCAATCAAAATGCCCAGTAAGGCAAGTTAGCATTTAGAGTGACCAAACAGAACTGCTCCCCCTATGTTAGTGCTACTTAGTAGTTTTCATCAGTATTTCAAATTCAGTTTGAATTCAGTAGTGTGAGGGAATGGGATTCGTGCACACACACACGAATGCACAAGTAGGGAACTGCAGTGAGAACGATCAGAGGTTACAAACTGCTTCAGCAGCTCAATACACTGCACAAGATGCACAGCAAGGGCACTGAGTGGTAACAGCCTGTCCAGTGGAACAGGGGGCTTGTAGGGAGTCTGCCCTAAAAACTATGGGCCCGAGTCTGATGTCTGACCTCATAACCACCCTACTTTGAAGGAGAGCTTGGGCCAGTTGACCGCCTGACATTCTAAACTGAATTATCTATGATCCCTTTGGTTTTAGAGCTTTTTATTCCATAATTCTCAGGGCAGGGAATCCCAGTTTTCTCAGGCATTATTAAAATATAATTGCTTGCTATTCATTAGATTTTAATGCCTGCATAGAATTTATAATTTAGCAATTAACTTTCAGGTATGCAAATGCTGATCCCGTGTAAGTGCGCAGGTTATCTCTAACAAAAGAATAAATATGAGCCTTAACATAAGTAGGCAGTTCCCTCTATTACTGTGTGCCAGATTAGTACCTTCTGTCCCCTAAACTTGGTACAGGACTTTGGAATCCCTTTGGGATGAAAAGCACTATACAGACACGTGCATTATATTTTGCAGCTTATCCTCTTAAAGTATTAATCACATCGATTCCATCAAATGGCTGCACACTGCATGGGTTCGGACTTCAGAGTTCCAACATCCCAGCTGTCCCAAAGAAAAATCCAAAGAAAGGGCCAAAGAAAAAAACAGAAGCTTTTATGAAGCATTTTGGAATAGTTTGGAATGAAAAATAGTAGCAATACACTAAATGCTTCTCATATGCCTTCTGGCTTGCAGCAATCCTAAATCTTCAAGACAGTAAAATATGATTACAAGTGACCAAAAATAATGGGTATTTTGAATATTAAGATAAATATATCTCACGTGTTTGTTAAGGATAGATTTATGGAGTTTGAATATCCACAAATATAAAGTATGAAATAATGCTCATGACCTAGGAGCAGTATTCCACACATAGGCAGTGTATGCAAAACAAATTAAAATAGATAAGCAATGCATTCTGAGTTATGTGAGTATTTGTGTATGCTGAGTTGTTTGGCAGATAGAGGATGAATATTTCAGTGCGTAAAATATACTTTATAAACATCCCTTTAATTCTGAAGTGCAAGGCACCATTCTGCATCCCCTGTCAATATACATAAGCCTCACGAATATCATGCCATTTTCCAATTTTTATATCTACCAACTGCACAAATACCTAATAAAAGCTACAGAAATAAAACTGTAGTGTTCACAAATGAACTGGTTTAAATCCTGCATGCATAAAACAGTTCTCTTTTTGTTCCTTTTTCTATCTGTTTACGTGGTGAAGGAAGAAACCTCATAATCCTTCCGATATAGCCAGTTGCTTTGATATTTAAATTCCAAATAAATCTGTGAAAGTGATTTTGATTTACTAGGGAGATCATCTTCTCCATCTCACCCCCAAGAAAGCCAAGAGTATTTAATCTGCACTTGGAAGAAATTTGGAAGAGAAACAAGCTCTTTAAGCTCTGCTTGCTTTACATTAAACATATTTACTACCAGGCAACTGATGGCTCTGCTCCTCCCCTCGCCTCACTAGAAGTGGCCTTAATTCTCTGGAACTAATACTTAAGTCCTTCTGCTGCTGGGCAGAGCATTTCTTTTCCATTTCTCTGTTGAAGCCATCAGAAGCACCAATGAGACTTTTAACTTGATTGCCTTGCATCTACATTTGACAGTTTTGAAGCCATCCTGGGGCAGGCAGGTTGTCACTCCTTACACTGGGATTGTTTTCCAGGAGCACTTAGGAAGAGAAACACAAGGTAAGGGAGTGGGAGATGCAGCCACGAAATCTAGAGACCACTCCACCTCAGCTGCAACAGGATTGTATGACCAGGACAATCAGTATATTGAATTAATAAACTTCATTCACTGGTTCATGTCAAGAAAAAAGGTGCACAGCTATGTACTGTCAGGGTATTTGCTTTAGCTTAAAAAAAACCCCAAACAAACATGGAAAAGCAGAAACAAAGGCCAGTTAAAAGGAACAAAACCAAATAATAATAATAAAGAAAAATCTAAGGTCTATGTAAGGGACATCTAAAAGACAATTTGCTACAGTTTTGTGTAATTAACTCTTTGCCATGCTGAAAATACAGCGTGAGTAGCTCACAGTATCTCTAAACACAACAAACAGATGTCAAAGACATTTTTCTTTTCTATCCAAGTTATTACTTGGAAAAGTTCCAGGGGACAGGTACCAGAATACGAGACTGCCCTGAAGGCCAGCATTACTGGCCCTCAGCATTCAAATAAAATCATAATTTAGGTTACCACACTCTGCCTGTTTCCCATTATTTCAATGGGGTATGGTGTCATTGTTCATTGCTTATACATAGCTGAACTGCCACCACGTTTCAAGGAACATGTTAGAAACAAATTAATTGGGCTTTCTTTAGCTAATGACCATTTGTTCAGAGCTGTGAGCCTGAGCAGGGTGCAGCCTTTTCCCACTGCTCAGCAGCAGTGCTTCAGCTGGGAGCACCAAGACAATCCTGCCCAGACTGGAGCTGCAGAGGATTTCCAGCAGGTTCCACTGCTGTGCCATGAGCAGAGGACAAGAGAATGCCTTGCAACATCAGAATGTCCCCTGAGCTTTGATGCAGTTTGACTCTCTAAGATCTCACGGATCACAATCAAGCAAAGTGAACTTGGGGACAGCTCTGACTTTCAGGGTAAACACGAACGTGGGAATGTGCTTAATCAGGCACAGTGCATATCCAATTTACTCTAATAACTGCTGTAAGCAGTCAGGAAGTTTCTGCAAAAATCCTTTTTAACAGTGTCACTCACTGGAAAAGCTCTCCTGCAGTTTAGTGACACAGCCTTGCTCCTCAAGGTGCAAATCTGTCAGCACAAGACTTTTATGTGGGCTCTCCAGCATGAATCCCTGCTTCTCGCTCTGAAGGAAACAACTTACTAATTTTAATTATTTCCTAGGCTGGAATGAAGTTACCTAATTCAAGTAAGGGATCAGTAGCAGTAGCCCTGAGCCCTGTGAAAGTTCATCTTTAATAAACCTATAATCTTTAGTCACAGGACAAAAAATCAGAAGCAATACTTGAGAGAGCCGACATTTTCCTTTTCACTTCACTGTCATTTGTTCACTTTTGAGTGACCTCTCTCCTTGCATTTCGTAACATCTTTATCTCAAGCATTAAAATACTGAAAATAAATGAAATAATTAAGATCTGGGGACATACTCTCCAAATAACTTTATGAAATCTCCCATTTATTATCAATAGGAATGCTCACCTTAAGAAATCAGATACATTACATACAACTTGCTAGGCATTTTTAAAACTGAAGTGTTTTATCTCAGAAATTCTGACAAAAATCCTTAATAGAGTAGGGGAAACTGTAACTATAAAAGTTGAATAAACAGATGCAGTCTTTAATGGAAGACACACGTGTTAAATTCCCCCAGTTCTGCTGAATAAATATTTCCCTTTACAAAGCATCTCATACTTTAAACTTTCCATGCAGTAATGCTTTTAAATTAGTTAATGAGGATCTTTGGAATTTCACGGTAACTAGAAACACAAATACTGGTCAAAGATGACAGATTTTACTGAGCAAATGCTTTGTGTATGGAAGATTGAAAGATTAAAAGGAATGGGGATATAATTAGATTGTAATAAGCATTGCCTTATTAAAAAATTGTATTTTTTAAAAAAAACTTTCATGTGGTATGGAAATATTAACAATTTTAGGAGACATTTCAGTCTCCTGTATCTTTTGGATACTGTCTTTAGTATCCAAAAAGTCTGTCTTTCATTGCTAATTAACCCTTTTGATTAAGTATATGAATGACTATTTGCAATTAAGGGTGGGTCTAAGCGATTTTGATTCACTTTTTTACTCAGCATATAAGCAATCAGAATTGTTGTGGAATATACAACAAAACATTCCAATGAAAAATCATAAAGCCAATAGCATCTCCAGGCCTCTCTGGATCTGAATTAGGGAAAGCTGCAACACAAGGTAATGCTTAGACGTCTATGTGGATTTTTTCATTTCCCCCTCTGTGCAAGAACAACACGGTTTGTGCACTGTTTGGGTTTCTGGTCCACGACCACCTCTGCGAGGAATTCTGCGGGAACAATTTAACACTGGCTCTGTAACTCAGCAGTGCCTGTGTAACTCACCCGCTATTCCCCTCAAGTGACTGTTGTCCATTCAGCCTTCACAAACAGGGTGACCTTGACTCTGATACCCTGTTCTCTAAATATGGAAGGCTTTCTCCATTCTAAGTCAGTATTTCTGAATTACTTTGCCAAAAAAAAAAGTTTCAAACATTCACAGGACACAATGAAGACATATATATGGATTGGTTTCATGATAAAGATCAATTAATAACGATCCAAGGGAGACAGTAACAAAAAACCAGTTTTACCCCTAGTTTCCAAAGCCAACAAGAAGATGAATTATGTCTAAAAATCTGTGTCACTACACGTTCCCCACCCTGATTCAGCTATTAGCAATGCCACATGGGAGCAATGGTAACCTCCATTTCAGAATCCTAACAAACTCCTATGCAGTGATTTTCTGTCTTAAACATAAAACATCTTTTCAATTTTTTTTTTTTAAACAAGAAAAGGCACATTGCTACTGCTTTTCCTGTACTGTTATCGAACTACTCTCAAAAAAAAGAGAAAAAAGTAAGGATTAATCAGAATCTGCAAACATTTCAACAAATTCATATTGTGTTTTCACTTTTCAACAGTAAACAATGATTCATGACTTCCTGCTTACAGTGATACTTTTATGGTTCAAATGCAAGGGATTCTACAATTTAAAAATAAAATAGGGCTGGGGAAGTGGAAACACCTTTCTTTTTATAGAACTACTTAATTCTGAGCACACTATCTTCCATTGTGAGACTGAATGCTCTAATGCTAATTCCTCTGTTAGTTTGAGAGATAAGTGATCTGCAACCCAGCATATACAGACTTTCCCTTGCTTTATGGAATGGAAAGCAGTCAGATCAGTTTAAACTGCGCTGAAAGGTGGATGGCAACATGCTACATTAGGGACTGAGTTCTACTCTCTGGAATTCCCAGTGGTTAAAACAAAAAGTCAGTTCTCTCATCTGTACTAACGTGTCTCTGTTTTTAGGAGAATCAGCATTTTCTGGGACATTTAGGGGTTTGTGTTTGTACATGCTAAATTTACTAAAATAGCTTCAGTGCTATTCTTCAGGAACTCCTTCCACAAGAAACTCAGCAATTCCTTTTGATTCCTAACAATTGGAAAATCACAGTATTTGAAGCAGCACCACTTTTAAAATCAATAAACCACCATGATCTAGGCCAAAAATGCTTTTCCTAAACTGATATTTTTTTTCTTTGTTAATTTGTGCTTTTGGATAATTGTCCTCTTAGTATTACTTCTAACCGAAAATCACAACCTAGCAACCTAGTAATATTTTTCACTACAAACTGATTTAGTTTTTAATTAAAAATAATGGTTTTAATTACAATTACACCATTATATTTACTTCTTAGATACCAAAGTTATTATTCCTACTAATTCTTTTCAGAATGGGGACTGCATCTTGATGCACTGTGGTTCTTTAGCTCAGTTGTTCAATGCTACAAAAAACTAGTTGAAGGCAAATTAAAACATATGTGGTCTAGAAGAATTCTGAATCTTACTCATTTTTCTGACCCTTAAATAACTTTAGTCTTCCAAAATCTACCTAAGAAAATACTCATCTGAAATGTTATAATTAAACAGAGAAGAAACTCATCTTTATACGGGTTCATGTAAAAATATATTAAAATGTTAGAAATGTTTATACTTTTCAAATATATGAACAATTAACTATTAGCTCATGTAGTTCAATCTACCCTAATCAAGCCGGAACATTTAAAAAAGAAACACCAAAACCTTTTCTAGCAGCTATTTTGATGGTATCTTATTTTACAGCACTGTGAAAGCAAGCCACAGTCTATTGATGCTGAGTTTGATCAACGTGCTTTGCACTGAACTGTTAAAAACTGCAAACAGAAACTAAAAATACAGTGGGATTAGGAAAAAAACACTGAACTTAGATGGTTGGTTGTCAAAACTATGGCTCCCTAGGTCCAGAATGCAGGACACCCATGGCCTTTGAAAAGGCACTGTGGAACAGAGGATGTGCAAGTGAGCTGGGCAGGACTTTGGGGGCTGTTTTGAGAACCGTGCTTGAGAGAACCCAGGGACTGTTTGACACTTGAACATCTGGGACTCACAGCTGCACAGCTCCCAAAAACCAGTGAGCCACCACAAGAAAACCCATCCCAGATGTCAGACACCACTCATGGGCCACACAACTGGCTGCTCACAGTAAGGCAAGGGTAAAAATATCTCTTAAGTGTAGTAGAGCGAGAGGGAGAAAAGCTTCACATGGATAAGCAGACAGCCACGTCTCCTCTACCTAAATTTTCATTAAGGATAATGTTATGATCCATGTCACACCGAAGCCTTTGTGAAAGCAAACCTGCTACTCTTCCATGGAAACTGCTTAACTGTTTAAGGGAAGTACTTTTTTTGAGTGAAATATTTAAGTGTGCAGTGTGCAGAGCTCACAGTCAGCTCCCAGAGTTGAAAATCCTCAGGGAACAGCTGGGCCATAAATCCTTTCTGCTCTAATCCCGTTAGTGAACGAAGAGGGGATGACGACAAACACAGCAACCTTAATATATCATGTCCTGCTTTTCCTTTGGCTTTCAGCAGCATGACTGTGAACTGCTGATTAATGAGACACCAGCACTGCTTTGTCTCCATCTATCCCAGCGTGGATGTGTTTTGAAGACAACTGACAGCCCGAGATGGACAGTTATATGTCAATCAACACTACATCACTGAGAACACGACAGCAGAATGTGCTGGAAATTGTAGAAATCTACACAGCTGGTCACCATTTCTTGGCAGCCAGAAATCAGGTAATAGCTACCTCAGGATTACTCCAATTATTTTCACTTTCAACATGAAGAGATGAACATGGACTGAAACATCAGACCCAAATGCCTTTAAGAATACTCAGGTTTGTATTTAGCTCACATTTCAGTAACTCAAATTATGTTTGTAATTTCTTCGAGCAAATGAGATATATTATACGATGATTTCTGTTGGACAGCAAACTTTGCTTCTTTTTATATGTATAGAAAAACTGTATGTAAAATGAAATAGGCTGAGGCTACACACAAGAGTAATCTCCAGAAGCGTCGTTATCCTACTGAGCATTTCATAAGCAGGTCAGAACAGGGATGGAAAGAAAGAAAGAAGGAACAAGAGAAAAGATCTGGATAACATAAATTTTGTAAAAAACTTTCTTCAATAAGAATGGCTCATGATACCTCCTAACTTGTGCCCTGAACAAGTCCCCATATTCATTCCTTAAGATCTTTTAAAAAACTGTCTAAGTAAGGACTTTTAGTGAAAGAAGGATGTATCAATATTCAGCATCAGTATGTATTCATCCTCAGTGAACAGTTACTGCACAGGAGAGAACTGACAGCTTAAAGAGAAGGCTTTCAATAGTTTCATTTTTCCCTGAAGCCCTAAATAGATCACACAGCAAAATCCTGAACTGACACCTTAGAGGTGCTACAGAGACCAGTTTTTCCTTTTTATTTCTGACATTAATATTTTTAATACAACATTAAACTAAGAAAATATTGAGTAGAGAATTTCAAACGCATCAAATATCTTAGGAAGACAAGTCTCTAACTTCTAATGCATCGTACTGTTAATTTGATACTAAACTGGCAAGAAGCTGAAAAAAAAACCTTTGCAAAGCTTTGCATCTGAAATATTCCACAGAGTTTGCAGCAGCCAGGCAAAACACATTTGGCTTTATTTGCATCTTCAAGCATGAAAGATTCTGTGAAACTGATACAGAAGATGCAAGAAGGATACTTTGAGAATGTATAAGCAAGAATGGAAGTGATCAAGAAAAAGGTATCTTTAACAGGAACACGAACAGCAGGCCTCAAAAGCATGGGCAGGTATTGTTCTCCTTTGTATTCCTTTCTTAGTAAGTATAAATATTATATATATGTATATACATATCTGTTTCTCAAGATCCAGTACTGCCTTTCTATCTCTATACAACCCGTGTCACTGACCTCTTACAAGCATTCCCGTGTCTTTGTTGTTTTGTTTCCAGCAACACCGTGTAATTCACTCACTTGCTGAAGCTCTGCTTGACACCACAGGGTACAAAATAATACAGAAAATATTATCTGCAGGAGAAAAGATTGTCTGACTCTGGGAATACTGCTATGAACAGCATAATCGGCTCTGCCCTTTCAAAAGTTAGATCAGCTCCCTGATTGATTGCCCTCCCTCCCTTTTTGTGGTCTTTTAAGAGTTCAAGAATTGGCCAGAAAATCAATATAACTCATGAAGAAGCCCCTCCAAAAGGAGAAAAAAGAAATGTGGTTTTAGTTTGGGAAACTATTCACCAGTATCTTCTGGGTGCACCTTTGAAGTACCAGACAAAATGCAGGAAGTTTTGCTGAAAACATAGTCATTAAATTTTTTGGGCTAGAAAGGAAAGAAATAAGGTCATGTTCCACAAATATCCTGTAAAAAGAGAAAGAAAAAAGCCATTCAAGTGTTCTGACACTGAGCTGTGACACGTTTCAATCATTTACAGGAAGCCCTCAGCAAAGAATGCAAACAGGAAAGTTCTTCCTCATGAATAAGCTTGCCTTTCAGCCAAAAAAGATCCCCAGCTGCCCCCTGTAAATTCTGCAAACGAAAAGGAATTCTGTTTCTAAACTCCTTGAAAGTCAAACCACTCTCACTATACATAAATCTCTACACAGAATATTTCCTTCCAAGTATTCATAATCAACTACCTTGCTCGGCTGTGATAAAATTAAGAGGTTGCATATTGTAGTTCTGGGCTCCTCAGTGCTACAGAAATAGTTTAGAAAGTTTACTCATCCCTGATCCACAAAAGTAGCCGGTCTATTTCAGTGTTGGGCATAGGAATTTGCAAAGTTACAAACCAGAACCAGAAATGCCAAGTAAGAGCCATCTAAATGATATGGAACCTGGGGACTCTACAGCCAGGAGATTTTATTCAGAAGTTTTGGAAGTGAAATAAAAGATGACAAAGATGAGACGACCAACAAAGCACCTCAATAGCAAATGTAGCTGGGATAAATAAGAAGCATCAGCTTTCCAGGGAAGAAATTTATTTACCAGATGTTTATTTACCAGGAACTTGTACCTTTACTGAAGCACAGAGATGCTGGACTAGATGACCATTTATCTAAGTGATGAGTACATTTCCTTGGCTTTGCTAATAAAATGTAACATGACATAACATATGTTACCAAAATTCCACCCTGTAAGGAAAATTTCCACCTTTTGAGTAAAATGTTCTACCTTTTGTGTTTGAGTGAGAAGTGAAAATGTGAATGATGTGCAGCAAGTGACAGAAATCATTGAGAATCTCTCCAGTTGCCTCATGAGGTACCTGCTGCTCTTCTGCTTTGCTGACGAGGCACAGGGGGAACAACCCCTTAACCTCAATGAAAGCTTGGCACTACACACCTGAAAAGGCTGCATCACGAGAAATCTGCTTCCAGGTGTAAAACCAGTGGGTAACTGAGTGATACAGGTGATGAACTGGAACCTGCACATTCAGGAACAGCCAACATCTCAAACATTTTTGGTCATGTCATCATATATATATTACCAACACATCTTTGTATCAGCAGTAATGAAAAGTGGTCATGACCCAAATATTCTAAGCATTTTTCAAATAAAATGAAAAAGTGTGTTCCTCCCTCCTCAGAGCGTGCAATCTAAATTCCTGTCATCATTGTTGGAGGGATTTTTTATGCCTTGATAGGTTATAAACTCTTACAGATTAATTTTAAGCTAAAAATGCATTGGAGAAGTCTAATATATCTAGCTCCTTCTAAATTGCTCTTTGTCAGATACGATGGCTTTCCACTGCCTCCTCCCACACACTTTCCATCTCTCCTGAAAATTGCCTCATCTTTGAATCATTACCGTTGTAATTACAACCAGAGAAATCAGTAGTAGAAGAAAAAAAATCTTTGACACAAAGAGCATTATCATGGGACAAAAATATCTTGCTTATCCAAAGATAACACAATGCTGCGTTATTAATGTTTCTATTGATTACTGAGTCCATGATAAGGTAAAGAACTAAATCTTTACACTTTACTTGTGGTATTCCATTGAGTTGACAGAAAATATAAACATGTCTAAAAGCTGGAAAGGTCACCCCAAAGCACTCGGGGGGAAAAGTTTTTAGTAAACAATTTCTTATTAAAACCAGAGGTGGAATATGGTCCACATATAAAAGTGTTCACCTTTAAAGGGAGAGTATTTAAAGTATTTACCTACTGGGTTTAAGTTTGTTTGGATGTTTCAGAGTGGCTCAATATGCACACTGACAACCCACTGTTCTGCCAGTACAGAACACATAGACTAGTCTCCTTGCTTGGATAAATTATCAATTCTACTTCCAGCAGTGGCCTTGGATTCTTAAAAGGGAATGACAGTACAACTCTTAAGGTAGGCCATTATAAAATAAAGCCCTTAGAAGGAATGCTTCCTCTTAAGCTCATTTAAGAGGAGACTGGAAGAGAGTTCATAGAGTGCAATGATTTCCTGGTAAGCCTGCTGCCCCAGGGCAGGATGAATTACCTTTGTTATTCCTGACAGATGTTTGTCTACATGCTCGTTAAAAAAACTTCACTGATGAGGAATTCACAACTTGCTTGGACAACCTCCTTCAGTTTTTCATTTACTGGTAACATGTTTTTTCCTAGAACCTAACACAAATATCTTGTACTGTAACTTAAACTTCTTAATCATCCTGGACACAGAGTCCTCTCTTTTGCTGTACATTTTTATGCATCTGAAAATATTAGGTTATTTTCCACCATGTAGGTGACAGAATCCTAGCTTTTTTGAAACCTTTCTCCTTTATTCAAGGCCCTGAACACACAGAAGATACAGAGCTAATACAGATTTCCAAACCCCTTCTTTACTAAGGAACTTGTCCTACAATTTTGACAGTTTTACTACAGGGGCCAAGGACTCAGTGAGGAAAAGGGAGCAGCTGATCCCCAACTCTGGAGTTAGATTTCAGAAAGCAGTACCGAGGCCAGGAACAGCGTGAGGTTTATGGCTGGACTCGATGATCTTAAAGGTCTTTTCCAAGCTAAATGAACCTAAGCACAGCCTGCAGAGAGACACATCACCTGTTTGTGTTCTGGCATGCAGGCAGGCAGGTGGAGGTTCAGCTTCAATGTCTGTACCAGGGCTATAGCTCATTTGCATAGAAAAATAAAGAAAGGAACATAAAATATAGGAACTGTCTGGATCAAAATCTGCAGCAGAGTATCCGTATCACCAAATAGCCTTGAGAATAATCTTTTCCCACTTTCTGTCTGAAAAGGAATGCTTAACCTACACCGAATGGAGGACATGAGCAGACAAGAGCAAGGCTTGGGAATATGACAGGCAGCCACAAAGAAAACCTCATGTATCACCTTCTGCTCAGAGTTCACCTTAAAAGATCCATTTGCAGACATTTAAATTTTACTTGTAAATATGTAGGATTAATTCCTGGTTTCACTGGTCTCCCAGTGAGATTTTTACCAATAACTTCATAAGAGTCCATGCTGCAGAGATATGAACTACAGATGGAATTACACATTTAAAATGGTATTTTTCTGACTGTTTCATAAGATCTCCATATATATCACACTGTCCTTGGAATACTATCTTGACAGTTTATATGCAGAACACCCTCTGCAAGCGTTTAAAAACAACAGTTTTAAACATCCAGATATTATTTTCAGTGAAAGTCACAGATCTGTTTTATAACAGCATGCTTTAACAACATTCAGATGGTTCAAGCAAAGCTAAGTCCTCCATCTTAAATTTCTGTCCTGAAATGGGTTCAAGATTAACAACTTCTGTACCTTTCTTTCACTTTGTTATTAGTTTTCCAATATTTTTTCCCTCATCTAGATTACCCTCTATTATTTAGTTATAACTTCCTCCATAATTGCAATCAATGAATAGTAATCACTAAATAAACATATCCTGACAGGTCTATTTTTGCACTGGGAAAAGATTAATTTTCTTTATCACCACCCCAGTAAGCAATTTCTTTTCTTACCTGAAGTAGCAAAGTGAACTGAAGTTCTCTCTGCTAGGAACAGCATCTGAGCAAGACCAGACACCCATTCCTCTCACTTTTACATTATTTGGATATAGATTTACCAAAATCTGTGTAACTTGGAACATGCATGCATTTTTATTTGCATTGATTCTTACACATAATTCTATTGCACACAGCAAAAGCTGCTTTGCACAAACACTGTGCTAACACTGAGCTCACACTGCGGTTCTGAGAGGATTTTCTGAGTGCTTTCCTTAAACCAGGTAATTCAGAGAGAGAAAATGCAGTTCTATTAAAACTTTTGAGCTTAGATACTCAACAATGAAATGCTAAGGAGAGTGCATTCTGTCAAGCATCTATTAAAGCCCAATTTGATACTAAATAGAATAAAATATCCTGAATGAACTTGGATACCTGCAGGTTGCTATGATGATTTCTTTTCCACTGCCATGTAAATATAGCACATGAAACTGGTAAAGAAGCACAAACAAAAGAAAATGGTTTGTATATAGAAATCTCCTTTTCTTCCTCACAGATATTTGTTCTAAGTGGACTTGCCCTAAAGTCACTGGAATCAAAGCAAGTTTTTCTGCTGACTTCATTTCAGACTAGGTGTAACAAAAATGGAAATTCAGAGTAAATAACCTCTCCTACAGGATTTGCATTTTCTGCCTTAGGACAAACTGACTGTGCAGTTTGTCAGGTACCTTCCAGAAAGGACTAATTTGTGGCATCTTTTTAGGTGGACACTCCTCAGTAATTCTGACATTAAATGGTATGTCAAACTTTCAGCTGAAAATGAAACCATAAAGGCAGTACTCCAAATTACAGTGAGTTTCTGTAAAATTTAAGTGCACTTTAGTTCTTCACAGCAGTGTTTAAAATATCTTGAGCAACTCATCGTTGTACCAAACGATCAATTCACTCTAAGCACTAAGTTTCCAGTGGTAATTTCTAGTGTTTTTCGTACCAATACTGACAAAAATCACTTTTACCATCCTTTTCCTCTGAACTCTGTGTTTGCCCCATGTAACATGAACCAGTGGGGTCACGCTGAGCTGTTTCTCTGAACTCGATGCCATTCCTGGCATCAGCCTTTATGCTTTTGTAAATGGCCTCAGGAAATGACCATGTGAAAACTCTTACTAATACAGGCCTGTCACAAGAATATCTGTCTGCATGCAACAGATAACTTCTGACTGCACAAATTTGATCCACGATAACTAGAAGGGCAAATCTGAATTTTTTGCACTAGTCTCATCTTTGCCACAGCCAGGACCACAGTAAGTTTCAAGGAAATCTTTCTAATACATACCAAACAAAAAAGCTTATGCATATTTTAATCGCTTTAGAAGTATCACCCTTCCTCTGGAAAGAATTGATTATATACATCAATAATAAGGAAGATATCTTGTTCAAAGCACTGAAAATTAGACTTAAAATCTCACTTCAGAGTTCACTAGTTCAGCTTGCAATTTTCAGAATACTTTTGAGATCTCGGTAAAAGGCATCTTTTTGTCTGCACAGTAATGAAGACTTTACATACACTAATTACTTCTAAACATCGGCACATTACTAAGAGATTATAAAGCAAAACAAATTTTGTGCAAAGCATCAACTTCTGAAATAAGCAATTATTACAGAATTTAATGAAAAAAATACATACTAGGCATTTTGTAAAGATCTGGGAAGAACTTAATATGAAAACAAAATGCCTGGATTAATCTAGCAGAGGTGTGTTGGTATGATGGAAGACTAAAAGCAATTATGACAAAAACACTCTGCATCTGTGCTGGTCACAAAGTGTTCAATCATAAAAGCTTTGATTTAAATCATATTAGCACAGTGCGGCGGAAGCATGCAGCACCACAACATCAAAGGATATGCCCTGAAAATATGTATCAATTCTTCTTTTTTTTTGACTCTCCAATAAGAGTACACTTTTAGTTTCCAGCTCATGTGTGTATCAGAAATGGTTTGTATATCCAGAGAGAAATCAGAGGGGAATGAAAAAGAAAAACAGCTTGAGGGATGCAAGAATCGCACCATACTTTTAAGTAAAGAAACAACAATTCACTTGTAATAGGACTGTCCCATTAGGGTCCCTGATTGCCATGAAAATCTCAAGTGACCTACTCTTTTCTTTGTTAAATTCACCACCTTAAGGTAACGAAAACAACGGGACTTTGGATTTGGACTCACCAGATTTCTTCTAAAGTATATTTCACCTTTCTCCAGAAGCTCTCTGGAGAAAAGCAGACTTGCCTGAACCTCACAGTCTCAGTAGATGGGATACTCTTGTTCCAGATGAATTTGCTCAGATTTCTCAGAAGGGATGTGATTACTGAGAATTTCCCATTTTTGCTTACAGCTCAGGCAAAACAACAGTTTTCTCCTTTGTTTTGAGTAACTTTTCAAAACAATCCAAATAGACTGCCTGACTGCTCGTAGAGACAAAATAAACTTCATTTAGGAACAATTAATTCCTCTTCAGAGTAAATTTTCAAGCATGGTAATTGAGAGGACAGAACATCATCGCTTTGTGTACATATGACCTTTTTGAACTTCCCAGGCTGACAGAGCCCGGCTGAGATTGTGATGCTGATGCTGCAGTGCACAGCAGGCTCTTAGGGAAGGGGCTCACAGCAGCCCACGGGCCCTCCCATGCTGGCACTGTCTCCATGCAAACACCACGGCCAGTGTCACAGCACAGCACGGGACAGTGCCAGGGAGCTGTTCCTGTAGCACCAGGAGCACACATTCCCCCACCACCTGACCCCTGCTCTGGGTGGTGCTGGTGGGGGTGTGTTTCAGATGTGAGGCACAACAGCAGGAGAGCACTGATGCATCACACCAGGAAATTAAAAAACAGGCCATTCACACAAAGGAATGCTTAGTTAAGTTTGAAAATCATTCAGGCTCGAATGATACTGAGGTGGACCATGTTTTACATCTTTACTTACTAATGCAGAATTTCTTGGGTTTTTTTTTTCTCTACAAACCGGTTTTTAACTGATTAGAAATGATTCCAAGAGCCTACCTGCATTTCTCTCAGCACATTTTGAGTCAGGGCTACTATCTGAGAGCACGTGGGTCCTTAAGGGAACAGCCCATTACAGTCCACGACAGCAACTATGTCTCTACGATTTATGAAAAGAAAGCAATATGTGCCTGTTTCGGTGCCTGTCGTTTGCCTACCAATGGTGCAGTGCTCCCCATTCCAGCCCTCTCTGCATTCACACTTCCCATCTTTACAAGTCCCGTGCTCCGTGCAGCGGGGGTGGCACACACGCTGGTCGCAGGCCGCCCCTGTCCAGCCCTCCTCGCAGCGACAGGCTCCGCCGATGCACACGCCGTGGGTGCCACAGTCCACGGAGCACACTTCTAGGAGAGAGAACACGAGTTACAGCCAGCCCCCCGCCCTGAAGGGGAAGGGAGCACAACAGCACTGCTTCTGCTCAAAACTACAGCCTCTCAAAAGCTGGCCTGCTCATATTCTGATGAAGACTGGCATTTAATTTTTATTTAAAAGCAAACTAAATTCTGTTTAAAAGTTATTTTTAAAAATCTGCTAATGTACGCCGGACAGACCTGTAGAGCTGCATCCTCCACGCAGATACAAACAGGTGTCAGAGGTGGTGTCCCCAACACCTGCCAGCAGCAAAGGAAGGGAGCAGGTGGCTCTGCTTTACTCAAACCTGGACCTCGGGTGATTTTGACAGATATTGATTTGCGAAGAATGAGACTGAAACTCACCTAAAACTCATTTGGCAGAGAATGGCAGCAATTCAGGGTCATTTAGAATGATGGGTAGAAGTCACTTTCCAGGGAGAGATTTTGGATTCCTATTACTAACATGGTCAGTTATCCAGTGTCTCACTCCAAAAATTCTACTGCTCTCTGCCAGCTGAAATTGCAGATAAGCAGAAGGGTCTTTTGCCCCATGCATCACCAAAGAAAGTGAAACGCTCATTCATGAATTTTCTGACTGCTTATCCATGAAGCAGAGAACACATCTTGATATTCATGTCACTGGTGGGTATTCTAGCTGATTAATCTTAGAAAATAACTGTGAAAAGTGTAAATATTATTTAGAGAGACTTGGTTTTGACCTACAGTACCATCTCAAGGTTCAGCTGACAATGTAAAAGCAAAATTCCCTGTATTTTTTTCCCATAAATGATGGACATTTTCATTTACAGTTGGGAACCAGAAGTACACTTATGTAACTTTTTCAGTCTAAAAGAGAATCAGTGTTAGAACAAAACACAAACTCCTAATCTGCACCCACCTCACCCTCAGCTGACAGCCCCAAATAAAGAATGTCATGAAAATATATATATAGAGATATATACACACCTCTTCCCAACAAAATTAAACAAGACCAAATGTGCAACAAAGACAACTTTCTGAATTCTTACTGCATTTCAAACCTTCCATAGGTATTAACATTTTAACAAAATAGCAACACTCTTGCAGAATCAGTAAAAACTCTTTTTCTTACCAACGGAGCAGTCAGGGCCCATCCAGTTGGGGTCACAGCTGCAAAGCCCCGTGTCAGCCAGGTAGGAGCCGTGCCCGCTGCACTGGTCAGGGCACTGGGCTCTGGGCAGCTCACAGTTCACTCCTCCCCAGCCCGGGCTGCAGAGACACTCCCCGTTCACACACACCCCGTGGTTGGAGCACGTCGGGTCTAAGCAATCCACTACGGGAGAAAACAAAAACAGTCTAGAGAAGGGTCACTTCACACAAGGGGATGTCTGGAAAACCTGCTCTGAACAGTCTGTACCACGGTGATAAATAAAGCAACTTGAGGTAGTTCTCTGAGTCATATTAATACCTGGTCTGAGAATTGGAAAGTGAAGTAATTTACATTTTACATTAAATAAATCAAGCAGGGTTTGACTGTACAATGACAGTTTACTGCAGGAATGCTGTGGTGGAGAAGCATGAAGACTTGAAAATAGCACTTAAATATATATAGTCAGAGTTCCACACATAAACCTGGAGACATATCTTCTGATTGAAGCTCCAATGACTCATGTACTGTATTTAAATTACAAAATAGGTTAATAATTTGCAGTTTTAAAGGATCTTTTATTTCGAGTATCTTTATAAAAACTGCTATTATTACTATTGAAATGCTAGAGCATTGTGAGCACAACATTAGGACAGCCACTTCAAGTACCTTGAAGTCAAAATGTCAGTGGCTTTCAGCTTCGTTTAGACTCCTAATCATTCAGGCACTTCTGAAATGTTTGATCCATGGTCCATTAGTAGCTGAGCTGTGAAACTGAGAGCCCTGGTTACTTCAACCCACGTTCTAAACCAGCAGATTATTTCTCTTAAAGAAGTAAAACCAGATACAGATACGGATCTCAACCCAGAAACAACAAAGTGAAAATAGTTATGATGGAAAATGATGCAATGAAATTTCAGTTGCTATTTCAGTCCTATAAAGGAATGTTACAAGCTGTCTTTCAAATAAACTTTGTCAGTAACATTATGAGTTTGCAAATGTTTATCTTATATCATGAATCTCTACAAGAATACTATGCTTTACTGCCAGTACCTACATGGAGGCTTTACCAAGTGCCTTTTGCTGTGGAATTGAAGGCCAAGGTCAAATTCATGTCTGAAATAACTTGAATTCATCTCATGACTGGTATATATTAGCTCACAACAGCAGGACCAAGAATGATTGGCATTCCCTCTTGCTGCTTCAGGAAGATCTGAGTTTATAATGAAAGTGATTTATCTCTCATCTTTTCCAAATTGATCCTTCTAAATTAAGGCAGAGACATTTTCACTCTACCTGATGTGAACAATACATGATCTTTCAAATCTCAACTTTTCTATAAACATAGAGCCTTGTCAAACTATTTTATTTAGTTGCAGAACATTTAAAGCAAGTATATAGATTAGATACAGGCAGAAGATTGAGACAGGGACATTTAGAGATGCAATAACATGACTTATCAGAATACAGTAGTATGGAATTCAGAATACAGTAGTATAGGAATAAATTACTGTAAAATTTCTTACAAGATTTTCATTTTAATGATGACATTGGCTGTAGTTTTGGGTTTTTTTTCCTTTTTTCTTTAAGATTTAAAGCTGAGTTAAGCAGACATGAAAATATTATAAAGCAATTTTGTATTTATAGGTAAACCAAGATGGGTTTGTGGTTCACCTCAAAGTTGATAAATTCATCAACTGTTTTAAATTACACAGAGTGCTTGTCCTGTATTGTTACCCCCTTCTTTGTGCTTAGCCAAATTATAACCTGTCTGAAGTTTACAATGCATCTTTCATACAATTTGTATCCCAATGGACACAGAGCTGTGATAAAACAGTCTGATTGAATAAAGAAGTAAAGTACACAAAAACTTAGGTCAATTTACTTTTAGGACAAAGGTTGCTTCCCCCCCTATTCTGGGTTTTTTTAGAATATATGTTTTAACAGAAAATGTAGAAGGGTAACGTATAACATCGTTACAGGACAGCTAACTTTAGGAGATAATGGTAAGTCACAATGTACTCTCCTTGTCAGGAATGCATCATCTTCCTTCTCAAATGAAAGCACTAATGAAAGGAATGTGGAGCATATGAAAAACACCACCTTCTGCTACATAAATTAACTGTCTTCCCCCTATCCTGAATTACAGTGCTCATGCAGCTTTGATTTATTTCTACAGAACGAGCCTATCAATGCCCCTAAGCCCCCAGTCTCCCTCGTTTTACAGGATAACACACTGAACACCTTTGTCCTTTGTTCTAGACAAATGTGCTTTACAGCTGTTTTGTTCTATCATCTGGGTAAGTAGTAGCTTTCAAAGTTTAAACTGAGGAGAGTTTTTACTCTGAGCTCCAATCTGGTTCTATTTTAATACATGCTCAGAGTTATCATCTTGGGCCAGATCCTCAGCTGTTGAAATTAGCATAATGTGATTACCTGCAAGAGAACTGCACTGACTCGTGTTGCAAAGGTTCTGGCCCTGAGGTATAGCAGGGTTTACACTGGTATTTAATCAGGATTTGTAAATGGACCATCTTTGGTGTTTAAACAAAGGAGAATGCGCCTTAGCAAGTGCGTTAGGCTCGGAACTCACAGCCCCCTGGCAGCTCAGATCATTAGAGCTCATTTAGTATTGGGCCCTCTGTAGATTTGACAAAAAAGGTACTGAAAGCAATTTATATCCTTAAGGACAAAAAAGGAGGTCAAGGAGTTTTCAGAACAATATGTACCATGAAGTCCCCAAAGAGCCATGAATTACACTTATGAAGTTAAATGTCATTGAAAAATGACTCGACCAGGAAAGTGACAAGAAAACCACCCTTAACTTAACCTAATTTGGCAATTTCACTCATGTCTCCCACAAAGCAGACTGAGTGAAGCCTGACAAATACCCCACTTCATCTTCTGTGCAAATTTGTTAATAGAAAAACAGTGTTTATGCTGCAAAAATTGTGCATCAAAAATATTGATTTTGGCGTCACTTTCATTTCGGGTAAATTGTTTGAACAATATGACCATGATGAATATCAGAAATAAAAAGCTATTGGGAAGAAAAAAAAATTGCTGACCCACTTATTCTAATTCAATATCCTAGTTGGAAAATGGCAAATGAATCAACCTTTGCCATTCCTTTCTGGAAGTTCAAATCAATAGAGGAGATTTCACAAATTATATATAAATACAGAAATATTATTTCTATCATTCTACCATTAAAAGTGTAAAATTTCAATTCATGCAAAAACTTTAACTAACACTAGATGATCAATTAGAGAGACACCACTTCATGGTATACCCTTTCTCCCTTTCTCTTAATGTAAGAAATATGCACAAAAGAAATGAAATTTTAGAGTAGAAACATGGTGGTTGATTTTTATTTATTTGCAGAATTATTTATTGACTTATTTATTGCCCAATCACATATGCAAAAGGTTACTTTAACCTTTCTTGTCATGTTATTGGCCCCTTCCAAGTTTGCAATCGATACCTCCTGCCTTTGTAACCCATTTATCTTTTTAAGAAAAAATGTATCCTTCCAAGCACAGTGTTGATTAAATAATGTATATCCTTTCATCTCACATAGCAATTCACCTCCCAAAAAGCTTTGTTGACTGACAGTTTTGTTGTGTTCCCAGTTTTGGCTGGAGTTAACACAACACCTTTGCAAAAAGGTCTGCACTGGCTTGTTCCATAAACTCCTCTGGAGCTGCTGATATCTTTGCTTCACCATTCCAAAATTCACCTGAGGATAACATGGATTGAGCACTACAGGAACCTATCTCTCTTACACAGTTTGGGGATCCAAGGTGTCTGGCCCAGAGAGACCACAGCCATTCTAGAGAAGTGAAAGCACAGAGAGAATTCCATGCAAACAGCTGGAAATTACAATCAAAATGAGGGAGGAATGGCTTGCAAGGTAAAATTTCCAGACTTAAATGAAACAAAGATCATTTTATGCCATCTACCATAATCTGTCTAATAACACAAGCATTTATACAACAACAGAATACATGATGAAATGTATAAAACTCAGTGAGACCAAGCAAACAATTGCAGTTAGTACCAGAAAGAGAGGTTCTGCATTCCTGGGGAATAGATTGGATGCTGCAGACCATGTTAAAGACAGTCTTTTCCACCTTTGATTTTGATGAGAATGATAGTTAAAGCAAGGCATTTCAGACAATTTCTGATTATCTCCTAGTATCATATACTCAGGGTGAACTGAGAACTATCAATTCTAAGGAGAAAAAAAGGACATTATAGGATTTTCTGGATATAGTTTAAAATGTAATCCATTAAAAACAATGCAGAAACTCTTGACTTCAACTGAATTCTGGAGAAAAGCTCTAATAACCAGTGTTGAGAGGATTTAGTGGAAGGAATGAACTGTACAAACAACTGCAGTCCCATCAGTGAGGATCCTTGGTTTGGTTTTTTTTCCCTTTTACCACAAGTTCACTCAGACCAATGCAAGATCTTGTCCTAAAGGTGAGGACTGTAGTCCTGAGAATAAAACCCTTAGTGGTTTGTTTATCTACAGTTTTCTTCCCTTAAAACAAAGGTGGGAGAGACAGCTATTTACTATAGGGTAAGATAAAAATTGATACATGTAGTATCAATAGAGCTCTGCAACCCATTCAGAATAATCCAGAGAGACTCCTCAGTCCTAGCAGCATGACATCCCAGTCCTATCACTTCAGTACTCAAGCTGTTATCTGTTTGGAGGATTAATAAACTCTGGAGCATAGTAATATATTTTAAAAAGAAAAGCACTCCAATTTATGTTATGCATTCTAACAGAAAACTCTGTGAATACAACCAGTATTGAGCTTAATCTATGACCACATTTTGCATGGGTTATTTTTTAAAATTTGCTCATTCAACATATTCAAGGAATTGGACACGTTTCAACCCGAAAAGCTTTTCTGCATTTAAAGGACAGTTATTGTTCATGCGTGCCATCTACCTCTCCTTAATCCCATATGATTGCAGCCAACAGGAGTAATTTGCCCCACATTAAGTCTGTAAGTAACATGGATATCTAAGTCTTTCAAATATTTTTCATCAGCTTCTGTCTTAATAGTGATTGATATGTGCTTTGTGTGAAGTTGAAGCTATACAATTTTGTCTACCACTGCTCCTTTTTCCTCTGCATTTCACATCTAAATTGTTCGGTAAACGTAATCCATAAGAAAAGATTTTTCTTTGCTCTTCAACAAAGGAATTATTCAGGTTTACTTGTGGCAGACACTCTTAATACTGCAAAGCAATGTATACAGAAGGCCAGAAGTTTTGTCTGAACTCTCATAGTTCAGTAAAATTGTGATGGACTATATTTTTACTCTCTTTTACAATAATCCGCTACAGCAGTTTTATGCTTAGATTTTTATTCTGTTCTTTCCTTTTTTTCCTACCCATTAAATAACCCCCAAGCCCAGAAAACAAACTCACAACACAGAAAATAAATATCCTACCTTCCTCACAGTTTTCTCCTTTATAGCCCACAGAACAGACACAGTTCCCTTCGATGCAGGAACCATGACCTCCACAGGAGGGGTCAATGCACTGGCTGATGGGTACGTCGCATTCTGGACCTTTCCAACCACTGTAGCACAAGCAGGTGCCTTTGGAGTACTGACCATTGCCACTGCACAGAACCGGGCAGGCAGCTGGAAAACGGAACGAAAGAAAAACAGCACACAGGGTCACGTGTGTAGTTGTGTAAAAGTGCACCAAAAATCCACTATCAAACACTTATACTCAAATACATTCATTTACTGGGAAAAAAAATCTGAGATAATTCGTAGTGGTTCAGTTCTTCATTTCTCAAAGAAATAATTTGATTGCTATTTAATAAAGCACATATGTGTTGGGAGTTCTGAGAATACAGCTCCTCTTCTTTATAGAATACTGATAATGCTTGGTATAACTGATGCGAACAGATTTGACTCTGACATTACTCTGCTTTGTTTCTCTAGGTAACATCTGATTTTCACAGATAGAACACAAAACGTTCAGTCCCCACAACAGCTTATTATCTTTCTTCTACCACAACACTTCTTTAATGTCCCCAAACTTTTTTAGACCCTTTGGTTTTCAGTGTAAGAGTCTCGAACACAAGAATGACACAAGCTTTCAGATACTAAAAACGCACCTTGCCCCCACTGTCCCTGCTGAACCCTGTTTCCCTGAATCCCAGTGACAGCTTTTACCCCGTGTGTATTGGCAAGAAAGCACCATTAACCCTTACCCCTCACCATTGTATTATTCAAGGGGGTAAGGCACATTCTGAGCAAATATTCATTTATGCAAATGAAGTGAAGCCTATGAATAATAAAAGTAGTCAGTAGGTCCTGGGTGCCAGGAATCAGATGTTGTACATATGCAGAGCAATGGAAAGAAACAAGTGGTTTATTAAAACCCAGGTGCATATAAATGTTTCACTAAGTCATATTCACTCCTACGTGCTCATGTCTCCCTCGGGAACATGGCAATCTGTGAACTTCCATGCCTGTCAAAGACTGGATGAGTGGTCACCAGCCAGAGAAATGGAGAAAATAACAGAGAAATGACAGAAAATGGGAGAAATGAAGTGAGTCTTAGAGAAAAGCTTGGAGCACTTTTGTGCTCTTCTCTCTGATGCAGTTTGATAAAGACAGAAAAGTATTTCCCTTTTCCCTCTTCAAAGTAATTAGAAATGAACACCCAGTTTTACAGTGCCAAAAATATACTCAAAAGCTACTATTAATCATTAAAAGGTCCTAATGTCTTCTTGGCTTCTACCATCCCTTTAACCTGAATGATCAAGAAGAACCCAAGTAATTGATTTCCTACAAAGAAATGTGCAATGGTCCAGTTATCCAACTTCTCCATTGTTCAGTCCTGCAATCCTTATTAATCTTAGCTGTCCCACTGATCTGCTGCAAAAACACATTTCAGGATAGATTTTCTTATTTGAGATGGGAAAAAATTGATCAGAAAAAAAAAATTCAGATTTCTAACCTGAAATGTTAGCTAAAATTTAGAGTGCTGGGAATGATTTCAATTAAGACTACAGATTCATGGGCCACATGTCATATAATATGTATAATATTTTTTGGCCTGTTTTTCTTGTACAGTAGAACAATATCAAAGTCAGCATGCTGAAGTTTGGGGTTTGCTACTGCTCCTATGTCTTAGATCCATATTATCCATCCTTTGGTAGCAAGAGGACTTCATTCTACTGCATTCCTGATATTCTCTCTTACTATAAGTTTTGTCCAGTTCCTTTCTTATGCACTGCAAAAATGAACAGAAATTTGAATAAAATATAATTTCCATCAGCAACATTTTAATTTCAGATGTGATTTATCTTTGCAAGTGCTTTGCTGAGTTCAGTGAAAAAGGTTATGCTAATTTCTCCTGGTTTTGCTTTCTGCAGCTGATTTCAGAACTAAGCTCACTGAGCCAGCTGTATGGAAACAGCACACAAACTGTCCCCACACTGCACTCCAGGACAGCCTACCTGACATCTTTTTGCACCTCAGCATCACACACCTTTCCCTGATGTACCACACGCTGAACTAACAGCAGTGTGAATGCTGTGTGACTGTTCCTTCTGCCTGAACGTTCCACTGTGGAGCCTGGCTCTGTCCCCAGCATGGCCCTCCCCTGCCCGGGTGTGCAGATACTGCTCCTGCAACTCACCAGGTGAGCCAGAAAGGAAGGGATCAACCTGGCACCACTTCCACTTTTTAGCTATGAAGACCTGGGGGCACAATTCCTTTGTCCACAACTCTCCATTGCACTGCAATTTAAAGGCTTACTTTGGGCTGACACTGATACATTTTCTCACATCAGTGTAAGAAAGGTAATAATTTCTGTCCTGCTCTCTTTATTTGCCACAGTGTTGACGATGTTGGGCAAGAGATCAGAAGGCAGCCTGTCCTGAAGACCTGGAGTGATCATGAGTGGCAAGTTTCCTGGTGTCATCTTGCACACTCTGAAACATTTTACAGACCCTGGCTCTTTATTTGGAACTCACTTTAACACAAAAATCTCTCTCTCTAGGACAAGGCACCCCTCAGCTCCTGTGTGTGGTGGTTAAGCCTGCAGTCCCTTTGGTCAAGTCCACCACAGAAGGAAGGAATAAAGGAATATTGCTGGATGCAAATTCTCTACATGGTTCCATGCCACTGCAGAGACTCAGAGTTGTCATTACTGATGGTTCCTCATTGTGGATTCCCCAGCTGCACTGGGACACACTTGATTCTGCCCACCCAACTCCTCACCATGCTGTGATAAAGCTGCATGGAATAACAGGTCCCAGGAAGGCTGAATGAATCTGTGGGCATTAGACAGTTTCTTTGGACAAACCACATTTGTTCAAGTAGTTATAAAGACAAAAACTTAAAGCTGACTCACAAGCTGGATATGAGTGAGGAACAGCTCTTTTTGTTTTGTTGTTTTGCAGATCAACATGTCACTTAACTCCTGCAAGGATTTCTGTTCTGCAAGCCTCTCCTCTGGAGTGAAAACTCAAATAAAGACAATAACTCTATTTAAAGAGCACACTCCCTTGAAAGAGGGAATGAGCAGAAATAAACCCATTATTAAAATAAATAAAAACCTCCAGAACACTTAACTGTGACCTCTCTAGACCCAGCTAGAGTGGTCTGGACCTATAAACCTGTGCCAGACACCTGCTCTAAGATCACTTCTCTGCTTGCTTTGCCCCTAAGTCTCATTAAGCAATGGGTAACTGCAGTCCAGCTAAAGGTGATGTGTATCTGTTTGGAACTTTTCTATGAGTAAGCCATTCTTAGCTCCTACTTTTGACCTGGATTTGCAGGGTTCAGCTTCTTGGATACCAGAGCCTGGCATGGCAGAAGAAAGGTTACTGGATGGTGCTGGGTCCTGGGCTAAAGAGCTCCCACAGCAGTTTTTTAGTGCTCCCTGACTCTGCTATGGTGCTTCAGGAATTTAAGAAGAGCTGAAAGCCATGTCACAGCTTTTCATTCCTCTCTTCATGTTTCTATCAGGTCAGAGGTCTTGCTATGGTTCACAAATCTATTCAGTCCTTGTGAAGCTTGTCTATAAGTTGAACAGCAATCTGCCTTCAGGGGTTTGCCAGGGCGGTCACGATGCCAATGACACCAGACCTGACTTTGGACAAACAAGAGAATCTGTCACTTAACCTTAGGGATGAAGGGAATATAGTTAAGACACTTGCAATTTAAAGCCACAGTTTAATCTACAACCTTCTGCTGGAGTTATTCTACAAGCTATGTAATAGGAATATCACTTTGAGAATAAGAAAAATGACAGAGATTCTGGGTCAGATTTTAGCATTTCCAAGACTGCCATCTCACTACGATTGCAGGAGAAACATGTAAGCAAGAATGCAGGAAGGTGTAGGTTATTATAAGAAGCTGGCTGTAATGAATAGTTCTTCCTGACTGTTTTTGCTACAGGTTTATAGTCCATCCTGCATGAGGAAGAGAGAGAATCAAGCTGCTTTTCTAATACAGGACAGGAGCAGGTAGCCTAGAAAGAATTCTGCTATGCCTATTTGCTAGATCATATAGCTGCAGGATGAGACCCAAACCAGTTCACCCTCATTTTACATCCTGGCATCTTCAGTTGATGTGCAAACTCCTCAAAAATCTTCTGGAGTTCTTATTAGCTAGGACTGCTTGTGTTTCCCCATGTGAAGTGGATGGCCCCTGGTCCAGGACAGAACTGATTGCTCAAAGTCTATTGAAGCAATGTGAAGGAAGGCAGTTTATGTAACGGAACAACCAAGTTCCATCTCATTTCTGTGGAGAGATCGATTGCATATGTCACACCAGCACTGGCAAAAAGTGGACAGAGGTCTTCAGGAGCAGTTATGGCAACACTCAAGCAACTTCGGCCCAAGGGTATATATCGTGAGTGAAGTCTGGATAAGCACAACAGCTATTAACCCTAAACATTTCTTTGGTTATATGATTATGCCCCTCACTGTTATTTGAACAAAATCAGACTAAGTTTTCAACATGGGGCTCAGCTGACAAACAGACACTACAGACCTCTGAGTCCTGCGGGCTGCACACATTTGAGAACATTCATCGAGCAGGAAATACAAGCCAAACATTCCTCTAAAAGTTCTCTCTCTAGAGGTTATTTTGGATTAATGCTCATATTCCCTGATGCATGAGGAAAGGTGATTTGGTAACAGCCTATTACACATGGATGAGGAGAGGAGATGGCAAGGGATAATGCCCAAAAGGTCTGGCATCAAAAGCCAACATTTTGTCCAGTGACAACCCCCGGGTATCCCAGCTGCAGTCTGTGTACACACTCCTTGCACCCCCCCTTCCAGTGTTCACACACACATACTCACCAGAGCAGTTCTTCTAGAGCATGGCAAGAAACCAGCAAAGGATATCTGAGGAGACAAACTCTTGGAGGCTGTTGAAGAACTTGCATTAGTTACACAGCTGCTGGGTTGAGAGGCCTTCCCCTGCTACTTGAAGCTCCAAACAGGATGTGAAGGCAGAGTTCTGGCTTGGTTTCTCTTGCTGTAGAGCAAACATTACCCTGGTGCAGAGAGAGTCCTGTACCACTAGGATCTAGGCTGTCAGTTCTCTACTGCAGACTTTTTTCAGTTCCTCCTCATAAAACAGACAAATTGGTATACTTCTCTTCAAAGTTATTTGAGTCTCTGGGCACAAATATATGCAGACTGGAAAGGTTTTTGAATTTGTACCTACAATGCTTCCCTGTCCTGCACCAGGTCACAAGCAATGCCTTTATAGTACTCTAATTTTGCAAGCAGCTCAGCTTTACATTCAAATGTAAATTTTCAAACATGGCAGAGGAAGAATATAATTTTTGGTGCCATCTAATTTTTTAATGTGTACCACAGAATTTTGTGGTGAGATGCCCATGACAAAACTGCACCAAGGGGTGGTATTTGGGTAAGGGCCAGAATGGTTGTATCCAGAATGCTTGCAAACCCCAATCTTGCATATAAAGCACATTCTTCTTACCACAAGCTGGTGTGCAAAAAAGATGAGCTTGGCTGTCTGTTCACAATGTAAACAGGATGGAAAATCAGGACTGAGTGTTCAAATGTGAGCTTGAGACTGAACTAAGAGAACACTTGAAAATCAACTACAGAGCCTGAGTACTGCTGACTGTTCCACCAAACAATTTTAACAAGATTAATTGACAAGTTAAAACTCATGGAAGAACATTCTGTGATTGATCATAGAATTACACAAATTCATGGAATGAAAATCTACAAACGCTACTGAACACAAAAAGGCTTCATCTATTGTAGGAAGTCCTAGCACACATTATCTCTGGAACCAGAGGAATTTAATGGAGAAGCAACAAAGACAAGTGAAATTTTTACTCTCCCTCAACTATCTGCTGTACGCCACCATCATAGCTGAAATCCTGGGTGAAATGGAATTTTGGTCTCAGCCAATACAGCTTTACTTCCCTCTAAACAAACAAACACATTCAGGAAAAAAATACCCCAAACATTCTGACAAGACACTATTTATACTCCTATGTAGGTATGTTCAGCCCTTGTTGAACTGTACAGAAATTTGCCACACCTAAGAAAAATACTTAATTTTATCTGTAGGTGCTCCTGTTTAGGAGGAGGAAGTGAATTTCAGCCATAAAAATTCACTGAACTGATTGGGCAGTCTTGCTATGCTCTTTGGACATGGAGTTGCACAAATTCCTAGTTATATAAAGAAGTGAAATGCACACTTGCATAATGAAACTAAAGTTGTTCTTTTTTTCACTGACCACCAGGAATTGAAAGGAAGACAGATGTAGGTCAAACTTCTTAGCACTGAGCCCTACCAGTGGACCCTACTGGGTGCAGATCCTCTAGGGGATAATTAATTCAGACTCCATAATACCTCACACTTGGACTTCCTTTTAGCAGAGATTAAGCTGCTACTGCTGAGAGATTATGCACGATTTTGCCAACCTATAAAGAAGATGGATTCCAGTTTTTGACAGTCTAATCTGAAGCCTATAAATGCACTCAAGGTCAGCTCCAGACTGCTGTAGAAATAGATGAAAGATCCAAGACAAATGTTGTGTACAACTGCCTGGTTCCTAACCTGATAGATGAGAGTAAAGTCACAGTGTACTGGCATTTTTCTCTTTTTGGTCTTTATGTTGGTGATGCATATGCAGCATTTAGACTACACATGTTAATTTCTCTTCAATGGACAAATTAGATTAATAAGTAAGCAGGTGAAGATGTGTTTTACTGATGCTAGAGTTGAATCCTACAACTCTCTACTAAAGCCCCAAATAATTTTAGATTCACTACAAAAGCTACAATCAAGTTCTGTTCTCCTAAAATGAAATATGTGAACAATATTTATATGTCAACAATCTTAATCTAAATGGCTTAAAATCCACAAAATCACTATACCCAAAGGAACCGAAAACATTTGCATTTTAGAAAATCAGCCCAGTCATTAAATTAATTAATTGCTGTCAACCTGATTCAAAATGTTAGATCTAGACTTCACATTACTATTATAAACAAAAAAGTACTGAGACATCCCTTATTTTATTACGCATCCCTTATTACACCAAATATTTGCCCTTAAATATCATATCCCTTTTTACACCAAGTATTTGCCCACAAGACATTTTTAAAAATTAGAAGACATATTACTCTACTTAGTTGTAGTCTGAAAATACAATGGTTTTGTTTGACACCACTTTCCTTCATATTTTCTGTTTAAACCTATTTTAATCAGTTGGCTGCACATTTCACTACTTGTCTTCAAACCTACTAGTTTTTACCGAAGTTCATTTGTGGATACGAAAATTGGAAATAACTTCTAAGACCATGTCCTGTTTTATATTGTTTCTCTTTTACTAGTTTACACTATTTTTATACTACTTTCCTTCTGAGAAGCTGCTCCACCCCTAGCAAAATTAGGCCCAAGAAAACCATTCTGGAATGGGAGACTGAATGAATCCAAGAATGTCTTCTCTCACCTGCTCTTTGTGCCTCACAAACACACTATTTGCATAGTCAGGAGGAATGGTGTTTGACTGGTCTGACAGCTCTTCAGAGATCACTAAATTCACTAACTTCCATCAGGCTGAAACATTCTTAAGAACAGTGACAATTAAAAAGATCTACAACATCTTTTAGGTTGCTCTAAGAGCTCATGCTCTTCCAAGCAGAAGTCATCTTCTAGAAATTCACCCAGAAGCAGGAGAATGAACAACTATGAAAAACTGTCACTGACAGGGGGTGGTTTAGTAGTTACGTCATGAAACTGTTTGCTTTGACTACAGAACAGAGAACTAATTTAAATGGTTTAAGAGTAGTGATACTCTGCCCTGGCAGGCATCAGGTCAGCATTGAGAGGGAATGTCCCTCACAGCAGCCAAGCTCTGCTCTCCCTACCTCAGTTGCCCAACCCCAGCATTACCAAGCTCCCAAGTTCTGCCAAACTGCACACTAGCAAGTGAGGAAGAAACCCACAGAAGAATTTCCAGAAGGACAAAAAACCCATCAGGTGTGTCAAATCTCTGACATTCAGAAACCATTTGGGGAAAGCAGCACACGCTGACTTAAGCACTAAAGTATGGATGCTTTAATTAATCCGGGGTGAATTTAATTGCTTTAGTTAAGTGGAAATCGGGTTAAAAATGATGCAGAGCGTGCTGGGGTGTGTTAAAAACATGACATATGAGTTGGATGAATCGATAAATTAAAACTGCACAGATGTTTTAATTAAACCCAGGAAACTTAACGAAGATCACTAGAGACTTTTAAGCCTATGATTAATTCAATTCATTTAAAATACCTGTAGAGATATGGGGTTGCCTCCATTTTGGGAGTTACAGAAGTTCTCAATCGATAAGTACTTAAGCTGTTCTACAAAAAAAATGGCATGATTTTTATAGAAGTGACTGGACAGCATTAACTGCACAATTAATATTTACATTCTTCTGAACACTCAGCAAACTTTTGCTTTGGCCCAAATTTATCACAAAGGTCATATTTTTTCTCACGCCTTCAGTGTGAGCCTGTCTGTCAAACAGAAAACACTTGCTGTTCCCTCCTCTACCACTGTACAAAATATCTATTTCCATTAGATAATTGCTTTGCTTAACAACTGTTACAAAAAAATCTATGTAAGAAATACAAAAGTCTCTTCTCATACTAGCACCAATTTCCAGAAACAAAGCAATTTTTAAAAATTATCTCTTTGAGGTTGCTCACTTGGCACAAGTAAATTTTGCTTGATTATTTAACCCCTATACTATTTTCAACAACAATAACAATGCAGTCCATAAGAATAGGGAAATCAAAACGAAGCCAATATCAAATACCTCAGAACTATTTTAATGGTGGATTGAAAGGACTGAAGCCCCATTACTGCTTTTGAGAAGATGAGCTTAGACAATCTCACTAACCACCAACAAAGATCTTAGATACTAAGATACTGGAGTGCTTCAGGGGGAGAGAAAGACACCACTGTACTGTCTCACTGGAGGAGTCACAGCTGCACATAAAAATAAGAATTTCAAGTGGCATAAAACAAACTACAAATTGGAGACAGAGACAAAAGAGGACATTTGAGTGCACTGACACTTGATAAATCAGCTAGCTGTGCTAGGAGTCAAATGTCTTGAGGACTTTGTCTAGTCAGTACATTCTGGATTCAGCTCTCGGTCAGCCTGGTTGTTTCTTTCTCCACTGTTGCAGAAGCTGTGCCACTGTCACTGCCTGTGCTAAAGGAGGACTGCAGTTCTCCACACAGTACATGAACGTGACTTGCAGCCAATCCACCTCAGGTCCTCCCTCTCTGCTGCATCGTTTAAGAGCAGCACAGTTCAATCTCTCTTCACATGCATCAATGCATTCAAGGAAATGGAAGTTCCCTTGCTCTGGTTCTGATTTACCACAGAAGAATGAGACTGATCAGTTTGCCACTTATTTTATGCCTTTGAAAAGAAAGGAAAAAACCCAAACCAACCAAACCAAGTCTTTTTCTGTTAGTAACACAGAATCAGAGCTGTGAAATTCCTGCTTTAGATATAAGCAGTGAAGTTGATACAAGACCACGCAGGCAAACAAGTTTTACTTCCTACCAACAGATGGAAACCAACAGATGTTGAAATCAGCTACTGTCATAGACAAGCATGTAGATCTTCATTCGTATGTTTTGATAACTTTATCACTAGGAAAACTGCGGAGGAAGGGAAAACTAAACTATTTCAGAGGTTTCAGTTGCTATCTCAGTGGAAAGAGTCAGTGAGGAATCAAAGAGATGATGCTTCAAGCTCACAAAAAGCAGCAGTAAGGACAAACATCAAATACCAGAAATTTCCTTCCAAACATACGTGTTGTGATCCATAACAGAGAAGCACTAACAGCACGAAGTCACTTATACTTTTAGAAGAAGGAACAAAAAAGTGAAATATTTCTTCAAATATTTGGTAAGTTTTACACCATTCCCAGTGAATGCTGTAAAAACTATTGCTTCTCTGGTAATGGCTTAGCTCTGGCTAAAAAGCAGTGCAGGAGATGCAGGACTGTACCCACAGGCTGCAGAGTTCAGGGTATTTAAAATGCAGGCTGGTTTGGTCTCATTTTAGTTACTATTATTTGCCTTGTTAAATTTACCAGAAAAGTTAAATCATAACATGTTTAACTGCACAGTTCCACATTAGCTGCAGATATTTAAACATTTTTCTACATTTGAATTAGAGATTCTTTTGTTTGTTTAAGAAAGTGAAGGGGGATGACAGTTAACTGAATTTAATCTCACTGAAATAGGGACTAAATATAGAAAAATATCTAAATTACAGGTTCAAATCCAGATATAGTGTAGGTGTGAAAAAAGTCATGCATGCTGAAATCTGAAGCTGTGATTCAGAGCCGTTTCTGTTAATCAGGGATGGGACATGTCTAAGAATGTCTTACAACAGCTGTATTTCTATAATGTGATTTACAATACTACCTAATCATAGCTGCTTCAGTGACATTTACCAGCATCACAAGGACTCCAAGATGATCCCAACACAACTGCAAAGATGAACTCTTAGAACTTAATGAAATAAACAAACACCAGCACAATTCCAGGGAGACAAAGCAAAGTAAAACCAAAATGTAGATTGCAGCACAATTAAATAAGCTAACTAATTAAACACAAAAACAAATTACAAAGCATACAGCACAGCAAGCACAATTCAGCTCAGCAGAGCAGAGCTGGAGCAGAGAAATTCTTGGCCACCAATGGAAGTATTATAAATGAAAAAAAAATGTGGCTTGCCAGAACTAAGCTGCACAATGCTTTGTGTCCTGCATGTATTTATGTGCATGTCCACTTCCTTTCTGCACTCAGAACCTTTTGAAATATTCTACTTATTGGAACCCCATTGAAACAGAAAATATTTGTGCACATAGGTGTGTTTGTGCTGCACATGTATAAAAAGGGAAGAAAGAGAAGTATCTGATAATACAGCAGTCTTCAAAGGCAGCTGTGAGAAATCAAATGACTGTACCCAGTTTTCATTAAGTATGAAAATATTATATAATGCTGTTGAAGAAAAATCCATTAATAAGATTTTACTGTTTCCATGTGCTTTCCATCTCGGGCATAAGCAAAACAAACTTTCTTACCATACTAAGCCAATAAAATTTGGTTCCAGCTCAGCTACAGTGCTGCCCGTGGCTCTCTTTGGTCCCTGAGTTGCACCAGGTTGGGCAGTGAATGATCACATAAAGATACCCAAGTGTTTGCTGATATCACAGACTTATAACTCCTCACATGGCCACTTTTTACCTATCATGTTTTGTCCATCAGTGGCATTAGTGACTTCTGTCAATTATTTTCTTCTTCCTTCATTACCGAATTCCTCAGCATTCCCCATTTCTTTTTCCTTAATCCTTTTAGTTTTGTCTAAAATTTTCTCCTACAGAATAAATCTGCCTTCTTAGCTGCACCACTATCCTGCAAGCTCTTTGGGAAAAGGAATCATACTTAATTTCGAGTTCATAGGCTGCAGCATGAATTCAGAAACATATGAAAGGACAATGTGTTTCACATGCACAAATTTGCCTGTATGTTTACTGGTGGTTTAATACAGAAAACATGCTAATAAATTGCTACACTAGATGCAACTATCAGGCATATTTAACAACATTAAATACACATCTTTAATAAATGGAAAGCATTTTTGTTGCCCTGTAGAGGCCCAACTATAAGAAAAAGAAGGAAGGATGTGCTTCTAAACAACAGGAAAATCCCCACTTAAAATGATTCAGGACAAGATTTTTTGCAAATAAATTCTTTATAACCCTAAATTCAATGCTGGAATCAGCAGAAGCCAAAAAACTTTAAGAACAATGAGAAGTTAATATTTTGCATGTTGAAACCTATATTCTTAAAGTCTGTTTTTTCAAGTATTCCCAATGCTACAAGTAGCTCCTGGGTTCTATTTCAACTTTGCAAATATTCTCTTACAAAGAATGCAAAGGGTATGAGCAGCAGTTCCAGCCTGGTGCAGAAAAGGGAGCAATCTGAGTGCTGCTAATCCTCCTGTTCAAACTACACCATACTAGAGGGACAGGTACATATTCCTAAGCAGCAATGAAATGTTAGGATGTTAAGTGACTTGTGCTGTAACAGAAATTTAACAAGGCATCCGTTGTAGAATTCTGGAGCCCAGACCCTCCAGTCCCCTGTTCTTACTTCTAATCTCCAAGAGAATCCATGAGGATTGATGAGGGAAGCTGCAGACTAGACATGATGGCTCCTATTGTCTGTGTGCTCCAAGCCCCTTCTGGAGCCATGACCACTAACAGCCTGAAAGAATTCAGCCTGTGACCCCTTCAGCCCTTGGCTCCTGTTTAAATTGCCAATTAGAAAGAGTTGCAGTGATGGATTTTGTGTTGGCTCTCCTTGTCTACCTGACACTGGATCAAAGCTGCTTTCTCATTTCATGCAGGCAAGCTAGCAGCTGATAGACAGCAGCCGCTGTCAGTCATTGTCAAAATGGGTTACATGTCTATTTATTTATTCTTTAATTAATTTTAGGCAGAGTTAATGACACAAACCCCTTTTTAGAGTGCAATGCAGTTCTACAAAACTAAGAACAACAAGGGCAGGCGGGCGATGACTGTCCTGTACATAAAATCACCGGAAGGCAACTGAGGACATGACCAGTTTGCAAGAAATGAAAATAGCCTGCTAATAAAATATGAGACTGGGAAAATGAGAAGAAAATTTATAACAAAGGCATTTTAAGGTACTGAGTCAGAGAGGTGGGAACTGCTGGAGGGGAACACTGCCAAAGACAGCCTTGTTCAAGTATCAAAATGATGCTTCCACCCACTGCGAGAGAAGATTTGAGTGACAAGCCAGGGCTGTGCTGCTGCTGCAGCACGCACAGAAGTTGGCACACATACACACATAAACACACAAAACCCAAAAACAAACCCACCCAGAAAGAGATTCAAAGGGAGAAGCTGAACATGCTGAATTCTGTCAGCTGCAAGAAAGGATGTGAGATATGTGTGGGTGACAAGTCAGGAATGCAGCATTTCCAAAGAAAAGCACACTTTTTTTTCTTCCTTCAGCAGTACAGTGTAAGATGAGACATGCTATGATTACGAACATCTAAAATGCTTACCAATAGTTATTCTTTGATTTATCATTTTTTTCTCTATCTCACTGCTCTGCATTCTTGCTCTATCAAAGTGGAAAATACCATCATTCTACTTTTCATTAAGGTTCATAATCTGGGTTTTTTCTTTGACTTGTTTTCTCACCTCACATTCAGGCTTTGACAAAGTTTTACAGATTTTTTTCCTCCATTGCATCTCTTGGTCAGAATTCCGCCCTGGCTTCCAGTAAATAAAGTCTACATTAAATAAACACCTTTTTCTCCAAATTGATAAATTCAGTCTTCTTCAGTCATGTTTATGTGCAACAATGCTTCAATAATCATATTGTAAATTTATTAATCTAACCTTCAGCTGTGTGGCTCTTCGTTCCCAGTCTTGTTTCAGGTCTTTTATCTCATGGAACATGAGCTTCATGTTCTAACTTAATTTACAGACCTCCCTTCACCCCGCACTGCTCACTGCTTGAATTCTGACTTCAACCTTTCTAGGACTTAGGGTGCTTTTGAAAGTCAAATATTCTAATTGCTCTTTTTTTTGAGCTGTTTCCTATGCTCAGTCTCCCCTTTGAAGGCCCCATTTGCCCTCCATTATCCACAAGTTGTTATCTGCCCCATTACCCCTCTTTAAAACTGCCTTTACCACAGTGTTCCCCCAAGCTGACAACAGTCACAGTGCTGGTGTGTTTGTAACACTGCATTATCACCATTTTTTCCCATATCTTCATATCTGTTAATCAGTTCCCATTCATTCCCTTTAAAGTTTTATTGAGGTGGTACATCCCTGGAGTCAGGTGCTGCTTTTATTTATTTGCTTTGCATGCAAAGGATTAACCACAATAGATCAGCTTTAACTTGTATTATTGCTCAGGACAATATCTTAACAACGCCACAAACCTGGCATTTTTCCTGCACTACTGTTCCTCTCCAGCTCTTTGCTCTGCAAACCCATCTGGAGATGGCATCATCATGTTTGATCCACCCTCCTTCACCTGTCTGATCTATAACCTGTTAGTGCAGACACTTGCAGGGAGTCACTCGAATAGTTCAAGATATATTCCCCAGTTTGACTGTGCCACGGAAGGCCCAAAGTGCTGCCTCACCTCAGGTCCCATCTCTTCTGGAAGGCCATGGCCACGTGCAGGACAGGCAAAGGAAAAAGGCTATTTATTCACTGTCCCCTCACCTTTCCCTTCACAGTCCAGGGAGCTTCTGTCTGCTAAAGCTATTTTCAGACCCTACAATTTTGAGCCAAGTTATGAAGACAAACACTGTTTTCCTGACTCACATAGAAAGCAAATACATTCTCCTACACATAACCAGTGTGTGCTGGACATCATTCATTCCTGTGGGCCATGTGCTCTACAGCAATTAACCAAGGACTGAATTATTCTGCAGGATGCACCCCAAATTTTGTATTTTCCTCATTGCAATCACTCCCAGAACATTTTATGCCACTGGGAGCATTCTGGACATGGCACAAAGAGAGCAATTTCAATCAGTGTATTCAATGGATGAAAAAACATTACTTTATGCACTGTTGTCCAAGCAAAAAGCCTCTGGAAAGCCTCAGAGCAAGACGAGTCTCAAACAACCGAAATTAGAATAACAACCGAAAAAAAGCAAGAGTTGCTACTTCTAGCAATTATACCTTACTTACCTAATAATTGACAGCTTTTTACATTTTTTATACAGAGATTAATAGCCCACACATAACAAAGAAAATGGCAATGGTAGGAACTCTTACTGTGGTGCAAACAGCAAATCCATTAGAATAAATTTAAAGAGAGAGAGACTACACTTCACAGCTTAGTAACTATTTCAAACTAAATAGATGTTGCAAAAGAAATAAAAAGAAATTTTAAAAAACCTACCCTTCTTTTTATACTTATTAAAGTGGCGCCGTCCTTTGCCAGTAAGCCAAAAACAAACAGAATGAAAATAAAATAATGAAAAACCCACACAAGGAGAACAGGAAAAGAAATTGCGAATAACATAAATCTGAATAATTAGAGTTCTTAAAATCAGATTAAAAAGTCAACTGATCAAACATCGCACAAATTTCTGGTTTAAAAAAATCCAAAAGCCTTCATTTCATTTAGATTAAAATATTAAACATGTTTCTTATTACATTGCATAATTAACTGAAAGTATCTGCTAAATGGCAACTCCATGGCAGTTGACATAAGCTACTTGACTCCATTTTTGTCCTTCTTTCACAAATTGGACACCATCTCTTAGCAGGCTATGCTCATCATATCAATGTAGAAATCCCATGTGATGGTGCATTGTTCACCTTTTCAGATTAGCTAAAGATGCTTATGATGCAAATCCAAGTATTTTAAAATGCAAAATTAAAGGAGGCTCTGCTCACAGTTGCAAAACAGTATTTGACAGTGTCTTTGGAAGTGGTTTTGTTAAAGGAGTGGAAGAGTTGCATGCCCTTCAAATATCTTATGAGGTGAAATGAAATTACAGCCAACTCTGAGTCACCTCTAGGAACTCAACTCATTGTAACACTGAACTCCATTCCCAAGTGGTGAAAGGCAGGACATGAGGAAGGATGCCTGCTTGCAGATTCACCACGGACCCTGAAAATCCAGACTATGATCAGACATAAACAGCAAGAATTCTAAGCGAGAAGGACCTCTTGATATACTTCAGTGGTTTTATCATAGATGTTACAGAAAATAGAGATGAATAGAAAAAGGTGACAACACACCAGAAAATGAGATAATCACAGCTGCATGTCTGATTCTTTAATTGATCCTTGGCCAGAGCATCACTTTTCACCAATAACTCCTACACATAATTGTGGACAAGAGGTTACTCACAGTGCAGTTCAATCCACAGCAAATCTTCCACTGGCTTTAACTGTACACACTTGCTTTATCAGGACACATCTCCACATGGACTTATCTTTTGATTATCAGATTTTCTTTTTCTTTGTATGCCATATCTTATCCACATGAGATCAAAATGTATCATTACCTTTTTTGTATGTTAGATGAAATTCTTAAACCTTAATAAGGTTAAATCCCAAAGGGAATCTTGCCTAAGCGAGAATGGAGTAAATCTGCAGATACTGAACACCTGATAATAAGCTATTTCCACAGAATGGTGAGAAATACCCCACACAGTGTTTGGCAGGAGTGTTTGAGAGGGTGAAGTTTGTTCCATTTCAGTCAGGGTATGAAAGTGTGTTACAGCCTGTGGGTTGGGCCAAAAGTTCATCTCTTTCCAATAATTTTCATAGCTAATGGATCTGAAGTCAAATCTGTGCTGTCTCTCACAGCTTTCCTTCATTTTTATCTTTCAGAACCACATGGATGGAGGGGTCCCTGTGCACTGCCTACAAATGGCTTGCAGAGATTGCCCTGATGACTCTGCCTCTGACAGCCTCCAGGTCAGCCCTGTAACAGGGTATTTGTGGTGTAAAGGATTGTGTTTTTATCTATCAGACTTGGGGTTCACACACAGGGAAGCTCTCAGATTGCTGTTACTGCATGGACCAAGTTCTAAAAGCCATCTGAGCAGCTTGTTAACATTTTCTCCACATTTCTCTATGTGAGTCTTGCCTCAAATTATTTTATGGCGGAGAAATGAAATACTGAAAGATGCATTGCTAGGGAAATAATAATTAAGAAAAAATCAAATTAAAAAAACATTACCCTTCCATACTTGTGACTGTTTAAACATAAATTTAACATTATGGTAGATGTACATGAAACATGTGTCCATACATGTAATGTGCTGGAAAAGATGTCATTCTCTATCTTGTTTTTCTGTGGTTTACCATACACAGAATCCCAACTTTGATTTCTGTCTTCTGAAACTGCTCTCACATACAAAGAGCATTCAAGTAAGCAGAAAAATCTGTGGCTGTGAGAACAGGCATGACAGTGAAACAGGTGAGGCAAAGAGCCCTACCATCCAGCTCTCAGGGTAACGCTGTGCAGTTGTGCCTGCACAGAAACACGACTTCTGTCAACACACCCATGTTCTCATTTTGTGTAGTTTTTCAAGCTTCTTTGTTCTTTAGAAATACCATGATGTCTGACAAGAAAACAGTAGAAGAGTTGAAGGAAGCTTCCATGAAACCATTTCTGCTTTTGAGGGGAAAGACACAACACAGAAAGGACAAAGCAGGAAGCAGAGGGAATGCACTGAGGGGCAGGAGAAGCCTGACAGATACAGCTTGACAAGCACCCTATAAAAAAGCTATTTATCTGTCACAGCCTGAACGAAGTATTTTCTAGCACTAACACAGCATACAGTGTTACACAGAGGTTCAGTAGACAATGCAGGATTGCTCCACAACTCAAAATGCAAATGAGTTGATATAATGGCCATGTATGTGTGAAGGGTGGCAGTGAAGCACACAGTCACTGCATGCACACTTTCACAGGTTAACACCACAGAAATGCATAGAGCTGTCAGTCTGTATTTATAGCTCACATTATCACACCATTTACTTTGTCGAATACAGACACCTCCTCTCTATATTTACCAGCTGTCTTAATTTCTCAGGTAATCAAACAACATGCACGCTGTATTTGAAGTGTTCTGTAAAATGAGCAGGGCGAGCACTGAAATATCAGCCTTAGCTTTTCAAGGCCCCTGGGGTCTCTATTTTTCTTTTTTTTTTTTTGTACTGGGGCACCTTCAAGAGACAAATGTGGAGACAAAACCCAGAAATTACTCACTCCAGTACAACTATAACAGCTACTCAAGGACTATTTCTTAGACACAAGGATATGCTACTGCAGTGAGAGAGGTGGGGCACAACAAACTCTCCTCACGACTGCATCAGGAGTCTAAGAAGAAATGAGCAAATTTCTAAGGCCCTTCAAATTATTTCAAAAAGCTTTTAAACACCAGGCTTTCCCCCTTGGAACACTAACAACCCTGTGGAAAATAACTGTCAGCATGATATTGATAGTGTGCCTAAATCTCACACAAACTAAGAAGGAAGCAAACTGTAAAATGTTCTGAGTGTGCTCATGAGCAGAGGGGAATACAACCAAGCCATTGAATTTAGACAACATATCTGCTGCTGGCTGTACAAACTAAAGAGGTCCTCCTTTATGAATATTTTCTCTAAGACTGCTATCCAAAACTCTCAGAAAAACTTGATAAACACATACTGCCAATCCATAGATGTCATTTAGATTTCTGCTTAATCCTTGATAGCAATGAATTTCCCACTTTTAGTTGTTAAAATTTACAATTGACATTTCAGAAAATGTTTATTTTAAGATTTTATCAGGTCCTACCTATTTTTCTACAAAAGGTAAAGTTCCTTTGGTCAAAGAGTAATTTTATATGCAAGAAAGATGCTTTGCAGTAGAAGTAAGGCTCAGGCAAGCCAGAATATACACTACATTCTATCAATGAAGACAATCAGTCTTTTCTTGCAGACCAGCTAATGATTACCAGAAAGCATTGATAATTCATCCACTTTTCCAGAAAATAAATATTTTCTGCCATTTCTGTCTACTACCTTAGCCACAAAAAAAGCTGTAGCTATGCAAGCTCACTGGCAATGTGGCAATACTTCCTCTTGATCATATTGAACTTGAGATCTAAGGAAAAAAAAAACCCAACTGTTCTATTTGAATCTAGCTCGGACCCATGCTAGCTAGCAGGCACTGTAGATCAATAGATCACAAACACACACTGTGGTTATTTGTAAATACAGGGAAAATGATACCTTTAGCACAGTCTGCTCCATGAAATCCTGGAAAACAGTGGCAGACCCCTGATACACACTCGCCATTCCCATGGCAGTGACGTGGGCAGTCTTGCACGGAGTCTGAAATTAAAGCATCACAAGCACATTAATTGGTTGGTTCCTGTTAAGGCTACAGATTTTTTGTTTAATTTTTCTCCATTTTAATTTGTCTTCAATACTCAGAACAACCCCTAACAATATTACCACCACAAGGCTCAGGTGAGGCAGAACGCACCGAGTTTTATGGCAGCATGATTAAGTGTAGAGCTCTAGTGACATACTAAAGCCACATATTAAGTTCTGGGCACTATTAGAACCCAAAGTCTTCTGATCCTCTGTTTCAAAAATAGGCAGGACCTCTTAAGACCTCTACAGCCATGTTTGAGTTTATATTATGCAGCAAACACAACACTTCATCAGGAAAATCAACATTCTCCCTTTTGCAATGAGACTTTGTTCTTGCACAACCGCTCGGCCATGGGAAACTGATTATCCCAAGGACTGTGTCTTCTTTTCCTTCCACAGGCATCTAAAGCCTCATTAATTAAGCTGACAAAAATATCTGCTGAACACGACAAAGAGGAGCTCTTTTGCTCTGGCAAATCTTCTCGAGCCTTGAAAAAATGAAATAAAAAGGTGCAAGTGGCTGTGCAAGAGGATGAAGAAGAGTTCTGTAAAAACAGAGGACAAAGTTTAATATTAGAGTTTGAGTGACTGACTGAAATATTGATGGCTTCAGTAATATGAGTAGACACATCAGCCTGATAACATTTCAGCTGTACCAAAATACTTATTTTCCACAATTTCTCTTATCATTTGGATAAAACATACACTACTTTGCATAATAACAACCTAAAAATAAAATTTCATTTTTGACATTAATTCTTAAAATGATTTTAATTTGAAAGCTGTTGGATTTCAGCAGAACATATTTTCAACACTGAATTATTGGAACAAAAATCTAATTGGAGTATTACTCTTCACTATCACTCCCTATTGTTGTGGGACCTGTGGTTCCAAACTAAGTGGTTCTGCCAGCCCCAGGCACCAAACCAAGCTGCTGTACAACACAGAAAATAAAATCTGGATTTGGAACTCGCAGAACTACAGAGAGTATTTTTATTTGTCAAATTAAACTGCAAAGAAGAAAAGGATTCAAGTAGAACTTTAAATCTAATTTCACAGTTGCAGGACACCAAATACAGAAAGTCTAAAGCAAATTTTCAAAGAGATGTCATTAGCTTGGCCTCTTGAAATGATTCATGTAAACAATGAAAAGAAAAATTGAAATGTAATGCTCAAAGATATCAATTTGTCTCATGAAGAAGCTTGTTTATAGATTTATTCATTATTTTGCTTCATGGCACACAAAAGCATTTTCTATGTATTCAAAACCATGGTAAATTTAGTATTGTCTGGGAGTTAACATAATTTCTGTTATTCTTCCTCCTCTTCCACACCAGAGAGACGTTCAGCTGTCTCAGAGCCTTTCATTATGAAGCATCTGATACAAGGTGTGTGTAGAACCACCTCTGAACCAGATAAAACACTATACTTTTCTCCAGATTTCATTTCAATTACTATCATTGCACTACCAAGTAGCCTACCTGGCTATTAGACCTTTGATGCTCTTGAAAGCTATAGCCTTGACCAGGCAACTCTTTTAAGGGCAGCTTATAATATTCTAAGGTTTTCTAAGCACAACAGGGGCATAATAAGATAGAATCACAAATGTTCTTGTTTTTAGAGAAGTGGAAAAAGCCTTCTATGGGGAAATATGCAAATATATATATATATTTTTTTTCCCCAACATTTATAGAAAAATATTTTTTTTCATCTTAATTCTGGTTAACAGAAACAATTATGTTTGTACTTAATGCCAGTATTGATTATCCACCTACACCCTTTGAGACTTAAGTCAACCAACTGAATGTTATACTAATGTAAAAGGAAAAAAACCCTAAGCTTCATATTATTCATCAGGCAAGACTAGAAAACACCTCTGACTTTTTTTCATCAAGTCTAAAAACTCACTTGTACTTTTTACAGTTTCTCTTTCCCTAAACTAACAGGAATTACAGATTTATACAACACAGTGCCATCTAACACTTCACCAGCCAGGACAGAATATCACATGGGATACCTCAGAATTTGTTATACCACTGTGAAAAGATGGTCAGCAAAGTTCATTAACTGTTTCAAAGGTCAACAAATCTAATAAAGCTTGGAGAATTTAGACTCAGCTTGATTTTCAACTGAATGTAATCCTATTCTAACAAAACTGCAGCTGGATGTTCTTCCACCACGTTGAGGAGATGACTCACTATTAGGTGAGTAGTAAACTGTAAAACAACATACAGCTAATTAACTGACTCAATTAATCTCTAGGGTGGCTGCAAACAATAATCTCATTTGCAGGTATCAGTTTCTTGAGCTGCCTTTCCAAGAAGATTAAACAGCTCTCCTGCTGGATGCTATTCCACCTGGGTGTAAAGAAGCTTCTTCAGAGAAGCAAATAAAAAGTATCAAAATGACAGAGATAAGGGAGAGGAATATTAGCTGGGGAGTGCTTCAAACCACACTGAACTTATCTGAGCCTTGTTTTCCAAGACTAAACTTGAGATCTATGGGAATGCTAAAATATTAAGAAAAAAATGAGTGAACTAAAGTCAGCACACCCCGTTACTGACTCTTTGCCAGAGTAATGTTGAGAAAAAAAATGCACAGCATAACATAGGGACAAACAGGCCAAATACTGAGGACTGCAGGAAAACATTACAGCTTTCAGTAAGGGAAGATATAAACAGAGAGGAAAAATGGCCAGCTTGTGGAAATACTCACCCAAAATGACTGTACTGAAGGAGACCACTTCTTTGTCCTTGCCATCGTTGTAGAAGGCCAGGTGCCACAAACCCACATCCAAGTACTGAACAAACACCGCCTCGTTCTGAACCAGGGTCTGAATGCTCCGGCGCTCCCGTGGGGACTCCACCACACTCCACTTCTCCTTCCCATCCAAACGTTCCATGAAATCATACTGCAGGGTGGGAAAAAAAAAAAAAACAAGGAAAAAAAAAAAGAGAACACGAACAAAACCCCAAACAAACAGAATTCTGAATACAGAATATTTCAGCTCAAAATCTGACCCTCTATCTTCTCCTCTACCTTGTCATAAAATGGTATTTCTGGAAGAAACGTGAAACTAACATTTACTAGTTGACCATGGAACGTAGAGATTCTGTGACTTTTATTCTTTCTTAAACAGTGACCTGGAATTTTGCATCTTTCCTCTGCATAGGTGATCATAAAATGTACAAATTGACAGGATGGTTTTTGAGAAATAATTTGAAATCTATTATTTGACCCATTAATTTTAGGTTCCTACATAGCTTTCAAAGACCCAGGAGACCCACACCCTCTTCTAAGCAATCACCTACAAGAAATTCCTTTTGCAGCAAGAACTGACACGTGAGATGTAACTCCAGACATATCATTGAATGGAAGCCCCCAGAATGTGAAACAGGAATAGCACAGACAGGAAATGGCTTAGTCTAATATAACTCATCACCAGATAAAAATACACTGCACAAGTTTTACGTCACAGAGTACAAGTTGCTTACCTGAGGTTGTATGGGGAACAATCAGGGCAAGTGTGATACAAAAACCAGAGGGAGCATGGAAAGGAATAACACAAATAAGGGAACTGAACTTATCCTAAGGAAAACTGAGAATTTCTGTTTGGATGGTTTCCAAGTAAGGTAGAACATAGCATTAATCTTTGGAAAAGGGATCAAACAGAGCAAGTGATTATTTAGAGTATAAGAGCGATGGCACTATTAATGGCATGAAACTAAAAAAAGAAAGAAAGAAATCTAAGATGAATGTCAGATAAGCTTCTCATCTATTAAGCTCAGTAAATAGCCTCCCAATGGAGATGCCACAATTAAACAGGACTGGAAGAAATATTGGTTAGTGTACAACAGGGAATAACTCTGCATAACAAAGCAGCTGGACTAGCTGTCCTAATAGGTTTTTTTCTGTGTTTAATGTCTGTGATTCTGGAGCTTTCAAGCTCAACTGAGTAGATCTCATGGTCCCTATCTAAGGGAAGCCCTTAAGAAACAACAAAAACAATATATCTAATCTTTTGATAGCTGTATAACAAGTCCCCTATGAAAACACATCTTGTTTTAGACACATTTATCTGTGTAGGAGTAGATAGAGATAGATAGACATGTCCAAAGAAAGATGTATGTGTTCAATAAAATGCAGTAATAGTATATGCTTGCTTGCCAGTAGCTTCATTACATTTCCCTCCATTATCTCTAACACTTACAGGCTGTGCCCGCAACAGCTACAAGAAAACATCCACCTTCCCTTGCTTCCAGTTTAAACAGAAAACTGTAATCTTGCCTCCTAAATAGAATAAACATCCAGAGAGGGCTGCCTTGCACACTGTATTCAACTCATTAACTGTGAGTCCTAGTAAACTATTCACGATATGTGATTAAATAATGAAGATTCTTCCTTCTAGTGGAAGAGACAGACAAATTTAACACTCTAGTGCCATCACCTCTATCTAAAACTAGGGTATAAAACCTCACCTTTCTAGCTGAAAACTTCTTAAGTACCAGGTAGTATACAGAGCCCTGGTATGCTCAGCCTTACAACAGAGAGAAACGTCTGGAAGAACTATTGTCTTCCTGGTAAACACGTGGAACTGACACCGACCTGCAGCCACAAAGGAAACCCATGGCAGGGAGGAATTTGAGCCCAAATCTACTAATGCTGGGAGCTATCATCACAGTGAGTGCATTATCCACTCTATTATCCTGTGCTTTCAAACGAGGGACAAAGCAAGAGAAGTGGAATAAAAAGTTTCACTCAGTATCAGATTGCCATCCACTTGAGTCAGTTTCCACATATGATTTTTATGGGGAAAGGTAAATCAGATAAATTAGTAAAAATCAGGCAAACCATGCCAGAGATGTAGAGAATTCTGGCATGCCAGTAACTTTCTGCATATCTGAGGTACCAAACACACATATATCTATTTCTGAAATCAATGACATTTGGAAAGATTGTTAAAGCCCATTGTCTAACAGTCAGAGGTTAAGGACAGACTCATCACCTCCTTGGGAAATGTTATTACTTGGGCAACATCTTGGGAATAAGAAATTGTGCTCTTCAGAACAATTGTTCACAAAGGGTCAGCTAAGGAAGCAGCAATAAAAGCTGACATTTCTCACTGGCAACATGCTGTTTGTCTCTGCTTGTGCTGGCAGGTTCCTCTGCCTCCCTCTGTTTGATGCTGATTCTACCTCATATAGTAGAGAAGGCTCAGCAGTTGGCCAGATCGAAGGGGAAGAGTTTTCAGCCTGAAACTGCTTGAAGTAGTTTCAGCTGCAGAATCTCTTCTCACGATGATGGGTGTGACCTAGTGAGAGCAGGTCCCTTGGCACAATGATTTTAACTTTGGTACAGTTAAGACTGGTATTGCCCCTCTTTAATCAAACTATGACAAATAATTTAATGCTTAGGCAAAAGCAGAATGACTGAATCTGGATAACTCCGTGAATGCTGAAGTACTGGTGCAAAGTGATACAGAAAACAACAATACATTTTCATCCCTCTTTGGATTTCTCAGGACTGAGGAAGAAAAAAGAAGGAAGTTAATGCATCTGCTGGTGGTTCCCTGGGTGTATTAATCTTAGTATGTCAGTAAGGACTAGGTACATGTGCCCCAAAATCGAAAATCCCTGACTGAAGGGTCACCAAGATGACAATGTGAATTCATAAGTAGGTAAGATTTCTTCACATGCTTGGCTGAATCATCATTTTGCTTTTCACGGCCCTGTTGATTTTCTGATTTACCACCCTTGCATGATTAATTACTTTTACATAATGTTGTGCTGAAGATATCACTCTTGCTTTAAAGCTACTTATTGGCATATATGAATAGATTAGAAGACCCATCTAGGAAAAGGAGGAAAGTAATTTCATGATCATTAAAGAGCAACTGTGAAATTCTTAATCTAACACACACACACAACTGCTAAGGAAGAGGCCACTAAATCACATGAATTAGGGAACAGACATGTCAAACCAAACTAAATCTCTGAAGTAATTTGCAAGTTTCACTGAGTTTTGGCTTTTTTGTTTTCTTTTTTTATGATCCTTTATATTTCAGGGCTTCATACTGAAAGTCACATAAAAATGGCTAAAACTGCTCAGGAACAACATGCAGCAGAAATCCCAAATGACTACATCATCAGAGTTCAATTTTGCAGCAGGGAGTACTTACTATGATTAAAGCTCAATATAAGCAAGTGACTTGCCAGCCTACATCGCTAAACAAATTCCAAATTCACTCTCTCGGTGAGCTTGTTTATTTTTACTACCCAGCATACTGAAATCCTACTGCTTACTTTTATTTACAAACCTAAAATCTCATGCTAAGTTCTTTCTGGGCAATTTATTTTTATAATTTCTCCATTCAGTGCTTTCTACCCTCTGATGCATTTTATTCATAGGCTAATAAGGACTTTCTTTTTCCAGTAACCATGGGGAATCAGCAAAACAGTTTGGGAACTTTACACCTACTGCACAAGCCCATCCATCCAGCACAGACCCACCGAGCCCAGTCACACACAGAGGAAGGGAACCCCTCGTGACCACTGCGAAGAAGAGAGAGCTCGCAGGGCTCAGGACCAGAAATGCAGAGAGCCAGCATAATCTTCAGGGATTTTCTTAGATTTGAAACAATTTGCATGCCTCCACAAAACGCCTAAGAGTTTTTGAGATTACGAATTGAAAAGAAAGGTCTCCTAGAGCTCTTGTCTCAATAAGGGATGCATATTCAACAGGAGAGGGGGAGCATGCTTGGCATTGTGGCGAGCATTCGCCTTTATGCCAAAGCCCTGTAGGATCTAAGCAGCCAGGAAAACATATGGCAGGGAAACTTGTTTGCAAAGTGCTCTAAAATTAGTTCTTCATAAAATCCAGTTGGTAATTATTCATTAAAATACAGCCACAAAACATCTGACACCCATGATGGCAGCCAACCGGTTTGTTCCCACATTTGGATGTGTCACAAGCCAGCCAGCGCAGGCCAGCACCCAGCACTCACAGCCCGGTGGCCATCAGGTAACTCTGAGGTGCTCAGAGCACCTACAAGTGTTTGAGCACCTGCTAAAAACCAAGGGAACACTGACGCTCCCCTGCTCTCCAAGTTTTTTTCAAATAAAGCCATTTCCAGTTCTGAATGAAAAGAGTTTTCATTTTGACATGAAAAATTTAGAAGTATAAAACACGCTGCTGGAAATGAAAACAATACAGCTCCATGCACTGCCTTCTCCAGACATTCCAGTGAAGTTCCTATCAGGTTACCTCATTTCATGCATCATTTGGAACGTGCTACCAGCATGTAGCAACATCATAATTGCTGTAAGCTCCGCAGAGTCGCTTCATGCATTATTTGACATTTACAGTTTGTTTTCCATACATTATCAATTCTATTAATATGACTCTCTTCTACTAAATTCCTATTGATCATTCAAGCCTGCAATGTGCATTTTGTTATTTCTGCATAGCACTACATAGGTTGGAAGGGTTTTGCTAAAAAGCTCTGCATTCCTGTTTGTAGTCTGCTTGCCACTCAAAACTGCGTATTTGCCTCTCCTCAAGAGCTCCACTCCCCATGCACATGGCACACAGGCTGCATCCAGACAAGTTTACAGCTACATCAGCTTGACTGACTAAACCAGGCATTTGGAATATTTGCTAAACAGTAATACTGAGAAGGTTAAATCTCAGCAGGGCTCTCAGACAGGAACTGCATCTTGTTGTCTCAGGTTAATCATGTACCTAATTTGCTGATTATTGACTTGTTCCCACAAAGGATTTTACTTGGCTTGACATATGAGCACTGATCAGTGATGAACTGTCAAGCTGTTCACTGCTTTAGAGCTCATGTCCCTAACCTACAGAAACAAGGATTTTAAATTTCAATTTTAAAATATCGTCTGGTGTCAACTTCAGACTATTTTCATTCATACAAAAGTATTGTGCTCCTTCCTGTCAGAACAAGACTTCTTTTCACTAAACTCAGGTCTGTAACAGCTTGCCTTTCTCATTCTAAAATAATTTCTCTTGGTAGCAGCTTGACTGAATTCAGATTGCTGGGCAAAAACGCCAAGGAATCTCCTGCTGTATCACCCTATTAACAAGCACCAGGACTCTGCTGAATGTGGGAAAGTTTATGCTGGTTTATACTGCAGATTCAGACCAGATGTATACTAGTTTATATACAGGGGATTTCATTAACCCCACTTACGAAGAGGTTTAGAACTGCTTCCTTTGAAGACTGGAAAACAGGTCCTCTGAGGAGGAATCCAGCTCAAGAGGAAACATGGATGATATTTCTCATTATTTAATTTAACAGAAAGGTCACAGAATTATATTCTATCCATGTGAGGTGGAATGAAAGAAAAAAACCTTTGCCTGATCACAGCCTTCTCAGATGAGAACATCATAATGAAACCTAGAACAAATACATCTGATCATACTGCAATATAAAGTTCACCTTGAATTAAAAAAAAAATATTTTGTGCTACCAGCTACTCCCAACTGGATTTCTTGTAAAAGATACTGGCATACCTCCATCATGTCTTAGTCAAAAAAATTAAAATTAACCTGTATTTATAGCAAACTTTGACGACTGCTTTGGAGCTTTGGTTGCCCTAAGTAATTTCCATTTCATGATTTATACTTTTGTTTGTTTTCCTCAACTAAATTGCCATTTTATTCATGATGGTATAGAAAGTGAGCACCAAAATTCTGAATTAAATGAGACTTGCGCAATGAATGATGCCATTACCTCACTGGAACAGCTGAAGATCCACAGACATAATTTCACCCTCAAGACAACATACTGAATGAAGCACTACAGCCAAAATCAAAACACTCTTAAGAAAGGCTCCCACCCTGCAACTCATTCTCTGTAGATATATTTTTTGTGTTGCCTGGATGGCTGGAAATGACTGAAAATCAGTCAACAGCCCTCTGCAATTTCCCAAGTTTTTTAGTCTTTGTATCAGATTCCAGGACACCACGTGCTAATGTGTAGTTCACGGAAAACTGACCACATGTCCTCCCCTCCCCGGGCTCTGCACTGCTGCTCCTGATTTCCTACCACTCAAACACATCCACTCAGTAACTCACAGAATGTTTTAGAACAGCTTACTACAGTAAGGTGATGGATTTTGCACAGCCAAAGCTCCTTCTTCACAAATTCTTAAAAGCAGAGGTAATAAACCCATGTAAACCTCCTCACTCCTTTACTCCTAACTCCGATCAAAGATTTTGGTCCTCAGCTCATCATTTTTGTCTCGTACATAACTGGATAGTTTTATCCCAATTTGTGCCACGATTATATCAGAGATTTAAAACCTTGTTTGAATGGCAAGGACATAATTACTTCTTTTATAAAGGTATTGTTGAAGTATGTAACAACCTGAAAATGTTAATACCAGGGTGTTGAATCAAATATCACAAATGAAGGAATTCACAGGAATCCCTAAACTTGAATTCTGTAAACTCTATCATAAATAAACCCAACAAAGATGTTCTAGACTTTTGCATTCTGACATTCAAAGCCAACAAAGACACCGATAAAATACCTGGGCATGTGATGGTGGGAGTCCTCTTCTTATATAAACACCAAAAAGAGCATCCTTCCCTAAGGAGATGTTGAACTTCAGGAACTGTGGCTGGCTGATATGGATCTGAGACCTCCAAAAAACTCCGGGGGGCACCTCCTGGGTGACCCTGTGGCCAACTTCTGTTTCTCCGCTATCTATGCTGCTATTCCTAGTGACCCATGGTCCTATAAAACAAAAGCAAAGATAAATCCAATGAGATAACTGGTTTTAATACAGGTAGTTTTATTCATTCAAGATGAACATCTGTGGCAGTGACACCTCTTAAATCAAGCTGTAACTTTCTTATTCTGATGCAATCTGCCTGCTGTTTCAATAAGTATTAAAGAATTTGGCCCTTATATTTGAAGTGAAAAATCTGCAACCCTTTTTTTTTTCTGTGGAGCATCAGCAATCCTCTCATCCCTCAAACCCTTTATTTTGTGATTGCTCCTCACTGATCAAATAGCAACAGTAGAGAGTCAATTAAGCACATGTGAATCTCCCTGTGCTCTTTTCAGTAACATCTTGTATACAAGCAGGGTATAAAAAATTGCCAGAAAGGTCAAGTGAAGGGTAACTTCAATCTAAATTAACTAATTGCTAATTTTTATTACTACTGTTTTCTTCACTAAAGTAGTCCAACAGACTTTAGGTCAGACAAGAGAGTTGACAGAGGAAATGCACACAGAAGGGTTTAGAGGACAATTTCTGTACTCTAACATGCATCCTCTCCTTTAAACAAAGTTACCACAACTCAATGCAGTGCCTTTTAAGTTCTCTCTGCCTGAAGCAGGGTCTATCTACAAGTCTTTTTCCCTTGTGCTGTGGTTAGTTAAAAACCATCATTTGTTGGTTTTCCAGCATGCATTATTGAAGACAAGACACAAGACCTTTCTGGTTGAGTGCTCTGGCTTCCAGCCCATGAAATAGTCAACTTTTAAAACATGGTGCAAATCCCTTCTGTTCTCAGCTGAACATGTTCTGAGGCTACACATATTTTAAACATGGAGTGCAGAACAGGAGTTAGCAGTGCTTTTAAGCTACAATATGCAGCAACGTTTGATTTTGTGTTCTGTATTCTCAAACAACATGGTGAGAAATCCACTTAAAAATTCTTACAACAGACACTGTAATAACCAGAAAACCACAGAAAATATCCGTTAACAGTCACAGAAATTAAAAGGTAGCACTAATACCACTATTAACACACATTGGATGGTAGTGATACCTCTGCTACAACCTGATAGCATTTGTAAAAAGCTCAGTGTTTACTTCATGCTTTTTTTTTTGCCATGGTGTAATGCTATTTTCAATAAATGGCAAGTTACTTTTGAAATATATTCCAGCACTGTATGAATGTAATGGGATGGCACAGAATAACATATAATTCCAGCAGGTAAGTACATAACAGCTTTTCTGTCTTGACTATCTTTAATTGAGAGAGCTGCAAAAGCACGGTTTCAATTATAGATTCTAAATTATCTATGTTAGCAGCACTTACACTTGTACATAATGAAACAGATACCATGTTGGCAGTGTTTTGAAATGGTAAAAGAATGCTCCGAATACCAACTGCTACACAGTTTTTGGCAACTTGTTTGTTTTTTCATTTTCTATGTTAATGGGCCTACCATAACATCACAGCACTAACAAAGAAAGAGAAAGCAGAAGAAGCTGCAACCACAGGCTGCAAAGAAAGGACAAGTGGCTGAGAGTGTCGAGCAATGTGCCCTTAGAGCCACCAGAAGCACAGAGAGCGACCCGATCCAAACATGTCCTGCTTCATGGAAAGGACACGATTTCATTTCTAATGGATTACTGCAACAGAGGATATCTCAAGGTTCCTATCTCAATGAAGGCAGGCACCATCTCACTAGAATTTCAATTAGGCCTTACCCACCCCCATGGAGAGGAAAATCAGGGATAGAGAACACACAAAAAAATCACCTGTTGCATGGAATCCCTGGCGGAGCTGGGGAGTCAGCATAAGACTGCAGGCTCCTCCACCTCCTTTGAGGACATTACATTTACTTCACAATTCCCAGATATGGTAATAAATGATGAGTATTTTTTCAATATTCTTAAAAAGTGTGCTGTAAATAATTGCTTTGGAAGCAGACTGTGCATTCTTTAATGAACATCAACTGTATCTAATCTGAAAAAGGCTCCCTGACATACTCTAAAGAACCTCGTTCTTCAGCAGCAATATATCCATAGCCAACCAGTCAAAGAAAAAGCTGTTTCCAGGAATTATTATTATCCAGTGCAGCAAATGTACTGAGCATGTGAATGGTAAAGCCACAATAGTCTCTGTTGGCAGTTATAGTTTCATTGGCTATTAAAGCAACTCCAAAACTGTCACTGACTTTTACTAATTATGTTGCTTCTAATCTATTGAGTATATGTTCTCTAGAATTGTAACTTTGTAAGTAAATTTAATTCTAATGGAGGATCAAGGTTAATATTTCTGGATAAATTTAGCCGCAGCTTCCTTTGGATACCCAAAATTCTGCTTTGTATTTTTATCTGGGAAAGGGCATTTTTCAGGACTCAAGAATCCTCAAATACCTAAATTAAGCTAAAATGATAAAATTTCAGCGATCAGGAGAACCAGAGCTACATTCCTACTACTTCAGCATGCAAAGATAAGAAATACACTGGATGTCAGACTTTCCCCAAAACAATTACTAGAAGATGACCATTCCTTTGTATTTCTCATCAAAATTTTGAAGTTATGATGTTGAAAATTGGTGAAAACTGCAGATAAGACAATTGAATTTCTAGGTATCAGTGAGCCTAGAGACATGATTCAGGTTTCTAATACTAAAAGATTCAGTTCAGTTTGATATTATCCTTGGAAGCATCTCCCCACAGATGCTCTTTTATTTTTCTCTACAACACAAATGACCTGGTTTCTAGTTCTCCAAACCACTCCTTCTGGAACATCTTAGGAAAATCTCCCTGGGAAGGGAATTGTGACAGGGGTTCAACACAGCAGAGGATTTTAAGAGCAGGTTAGATGATCAGCTCTCACAAGTGATCGAGATATATTTAACCTGCAGCAAAGAATGGGGCAGGTGGGTGACTCTTTTCAGTCTGTATTTCTGTAGCACAGCACGCTCTACACCCAGCCTGTGCCACATCTGCCAGGAACAGCTGCTGCCTCACCTCTGGCACGCTGAAAGGATCCTTTCCTTTTGCCTTTGAGAATTTAATTCATGACATCCTGTTTTTATGGAGCTACATTACAATGCTGAAATAACAAAATTTAGAAATCCTTGAAGTTGTACTAAAACCTAGGTTTCCTATTTGCAAATTTAGCTAACAACTTATAAAGTTTTAAGTCCAGCAAGATACCAATAAACTCTAAAGATTATGCATTATTGAATCATGCTCTCATAAATTCCTTCTGCGTTACCCTTGTTGATATGAGACACAAAACTAGTGACAGCATCTTGGTTCTACTCCTTGCTTTGATACTGCCAGTGCACCTGCGTTGGTCATGATCTTGCTGCTCTCAGATGCCTACTTGTGAAACAGAATTCTTAACAGTGACAGAATTATTGGCAATTCTCCCCTTGAAGATGAGGAAGGCAGAGCAGTAAATAAAAATATTACAGGAGCTGTCTCAGCACTGGCCTCTTCATGTTCCTTCCTCCCCAGGATATAAATACACAGAGGAAATACAAAGTAGATACGGCCACTGAATCTCTTTTCTTAGTTAATAGGCTTAAGTTTATTTTTTTTAACCTGAAAAGCAGACCATCATCCTAGCTTTGGTATTTGCAATGCCTTTTTCTGCACTAACAGCTTCCCTGGCAAACCCTGTCACTAGAGACTCAAACTTTTTTTATAGCTCCCTTCAGTCCTCACCTCCTAAGCAGAGGATGTATCTTGCCACCTGACTCACTCCCCTCCAACTATTTTTAGAAGCTTTTCCATTTGATGGACCACTGCAGATCACATTCAAAGAGCATCAACTGCATTTAAGTGAAGTTGAAGATGTGACAAACTGACAAATCTGTGAAGAAAGACTAACCCAAACTACTCATACTGCTGTGAACAAATGAATCCCAAGATCATTCTCTCTGTTGTGGGTGACTGTTGTAAAGTTTCATGTTTATCTCATAACCCCATAGATACTTGATTTTTTCCCCTGTCATTTTCTCTCTATAAACATCTACAAAAGAGTTTTAAAAGCACACTTCTTCATCTTACCCAGGGGAGCCATTTCAATCACTCAGTCAAACATATATTCATCAACTAAATAACACTTATTCATTTAAACTGCTGTTTTATTTACCCAGCTGAATTACTATTTTGGCATATACATTTGAAAAGGCTGTTTTAGCATTCAAGTATATTTGCCTTTGAAGCTATCAGACAGGCAACCCATGACAACAGCAGTGCAAACTCCCCCTGCTAAGTTGTCAGCAGGTTTCATCTGTGAACTGGAGGTCAGATTCAAGGTGGCAGCGGATGGGACATGCCCAGTCAGTCTTTAATTTAACTGATGTCAAGCAGTGTCAGCTATGGAGGCAGAACTGTATTTACACTGAAACCAGATATACTTGATTATTTATAACTACAGTATCCTACACTGTAGCTAAAATTAAAAATAAAAATGAAAGCTGGCTACCAGCAGTGTCACACTACAGACATCACATTTAAACACCAATTAACTCCAGTGCTGTGACTGTGTGCCTCTATCACGGGGATGACTGCAAATTGCATCTTGATGGCACTCTTGAAAAATATCTAGCAGAATCACCATTCCAGTGGATCATAAATGAACCACCAAAATAATGTGGACAACCTCAAATTAAATACAAGGAATAAATATCACCCCTAATATAACCAAATAAAACCCCTAATATAGAAGGGGTTGGTTAAATTTTCTTTACTTTCTTTTCCTGTAATTCTATATTTCATATAAATCACTGCTTACTTTATCTTTTTATCTAGCTTATTTTTCTGTTCTTTTTATATAGCCAGGGATTTTCACAGATGACTTGGAATTCTGAAGAAATTTATGGTACAGCTGTGTAAAAGAAACCATTCAATATAAAAATAGACTCCACTGACTTTTTGCCAAAAAAAGACCGTGTGAGAATTACTATGGTTCTCCATGATAATTTAACTTTTTTCCTTAGGTAAATTTGCTGCTTATATGACCAGACATGTCTTATTGTTCCAGAAAGGCAAATAAAATAAAGTAGAAAATGTCTTTTCTATACAAATATCTTCAGTGGAAAAATCAGTGCTATGCACTGTTACCATACTGACAGCCCCCCATATGAACTTACACTTCAAATTATCTACTATCACCTAAGTGCCCTAGGACTCAAGTGAGAACAGATTATTTCTGGAATGTGTACTATAGATTGACTGCTACTGCAAAACAAATTCCCTCAGCTACAACGAGCTAAAAAGCCAGGCAATGAGAATTTGTCTGGAGGAGCTGCTGTGGCACATCTTGAACTTCAGTTCTGCTGAAGATGCTGAGGTACCGATGAGATGTTTTGTGAAGGAAGGAGGAAGGAAGCTGCTGAGTGCATGAGCTTTCAGAAGTCCAGGAAAACAGCTTCTGGTACAAAAACAAAACCTCAGGTTGTCTGGTCATCGTCCTAATTTTCTATTGTGGCAAGAGGAAAGAAAATCGTCAAAGGGAGTGTCTGCGTAAGACTCTGGCTCAGCTGCAGCCAATCAATGTGGCAGTGAAATTAAGCATCTTGCTTTTAGTAAAATATGACACACCTGATACACCTAAAAATTTAGGCACATCTTGACATTCATGTGAGCACGGCTTCACAAGAGTCATTGCTTTCAGAATCAAAAGCAGATTATAACTGAAATAAAATTAAGGTCTGTTGGTTCACTGCATTTCACAAAGAGCAAATAAATACTATTCTGAATTTCTAAATCAGGATAACAATCATCTCTGATGGTATTTACCAAACTTCATCACCTAACTTTGAACAGAGCAACTCATGCTATCACCATTAACACAACCACAAATCTAAAACTTCTCTTCTGTTGAATTTAGCCAAATCCTCTGCTTTTCTAAGCCAGCCCCGGGGTCTGGTATATTTTCAGAAGACCACATCTGCAAGCCTTCGTAGCCTCCATCTTAATAGTTCTGCTTGCTAACGTGTTAATTAAGATCTACATTACATTAGCCACCTAACTACTCAATAAGATTAATCCACCTGGAAAATGATGGCTTGTCTTGATTAAACTGAATGAAGGTAACAGAAGTGACATTTAAAATGCATTGACTGTTATTACATTTTGATCGTCTGTTTCAAAGCGTCTTAAAGGAAATAGCAGAGACCAAAAGATTCATGATGTTTACATTGTTAATGAGGGATGAGTTTATCTTTTACAAAACGACAAAGAGCTCCCTGCAGCTGCTGCCGAGTCCTTACACCGTGGGCTGGGTCGGTTTCAGCAGGAGCACAGTCGGGGGTAGCACCGGTGCCTCAGGCAGTCCGTCAGGAGCTGCTCTGTTTGCATCTGAACCCCAACTCATCCCTCTGAACCTCAACACATCCTCCCAGTTCAGACTTTTGTTACTCCTTTAGCATTGCCTGTCTGCTGCATTGCTAATAGAATATCTTAACTATCACAAAATAATCTGTGTGCAAACCAAAATGTGACTTGCAGCTGCAGCATCTGGCAGAGCTCTCAACATCATTTGGAGAGAGCTGAAGACAACCTGTACAGCTTCACAATGACTGCTGAGCTCAGCTCTCCACATCTATCCAAGGAAACTTTCTGCTACATCAGTACAAATCTGTTTTTCCTCTCTCTCATCTCAAGCAAGTGAGATGGTGCCAAATTTATCAGCTAATTAAACTTTCTTCATTTCATTATTGCCATTATATTTGCAATTCTGAATTTGATATCTGGAAACAAGTATTTTTTCATGACACTTCAGTACTTTAATATTTAATAACTGTAATATTTTTGAAAAAGTCCTTCTGAAATCCACATACACTGTGACAGACTTTGTGAAATATCTCAAACTGAGCATGAACTTGGATCAAGTTGCTTCGTCCAAAGAGAAGCAAACCCTGGATTATGCGAGTATCAAAACACAAATTCATATCAACTTCTTCCTAATAGTCAGAATATTTATTGTACCTAAAGTGATCTTTCAGGTCCACAACTGTTCACAATTACTTTTGGTGTCTTTTAAAATGGGGATTTCTAGAATCAGAGATCACAATCTCTTGCTGTGTTTTTCAGCTTTCTAGAACATTCCAACAGCAAACAATAAAGATAAAAAATACTAAGTCAATTTTGAATTATGAGAAATTTTGCTACATTTATGAGCACATGAAAGATAATATGTCCTAAGCAAAAAAGCTGACACCAAAACATTCTTTATATGGATTTTCAGCTGGGGTTGGTTTGGATATTTTCACATAAATTGTAGATTATCTTAGGTGCCCTCTGAAATGATTAAAGTTGAATTTACGGTATATTCTGTCAATTAAAAAGGAAACAGCACATAGTCACAGATTTTATGGTAATGTGTGTCTAGCCTACCACATAACTGTAAATGCAGAAAACTTTTGGCATAGACTAACACAATTTTGTCACCGATAAATCCCATAAGGTCATCTATTTCACTTCTTTGTGAAGAAACAATTATTCCCAAACATGCCTCTTCTTCCCCACTTTTCCCCTTAATTTAGATTTATTACACCAAAATTGTAACATTATCCTTACGCAATGTAAGAGATACGTGAGAGATAAATGGGCTTCACTCTCAGCAAGCTTTTTAAAATGTCATTACAATCTATCTCATCCCTGTAGAAATTCCAAGGCAGTATCAATTTTTGGGGTTTTATGTACTATCAAGGGATACTGCCTTATGATTTGTATTAAGAAAGGAATTTTTGTCTCCTAATTCAAATCCCTAGGTCAACACAACTTTCACAGCAGGGTGGACTTCACTTGCAGTTTTACAGCAGCACTGAGGATTTTTCTGCCCATTGCACTTGCCTCCTCCATTCAGACATACCCAGTAATAGTGAGATGTAGTGTGTAATTACAAAAAACCTGAAACTGTGTTATCTTAATAGTGAATTTTGTTTTCATTCAGATAGGAAAATGCAGTAATAAAGTAATATACATTCCTCTTAAACTGCAGTTTTATTATTTCGTACCAGAATTTAGTCTCTTAATAAGGAACAGGCAGATCAAATTGAATACCTGCTTTTTTTTTTTTTTTTCCCTTCCCTCCTTTCAAATTGCTCTACTTTAAAATGCTGTGCTTGCTGAGTAGGCACAGCTTGTGTTTAAGTGGCCCTTCTCAGACTAGGGGTTAAAGGTTTCTTTGGGAGACCCATGTTTTGAAAAGAATGGCTTCATCCTGAGTTGTGTCAATTATAGAAAGGTCACTCTCCACAGCCAGAGCCCTAAAATGGTTGTTGTGTTAAAAGCTGTCAGAGGCTTTCCTAAAAACTGCTAGGATAGCAATATTAGCTTGGACATAATAAAAAAGAAAGGTGAGGCAGAAAAACTTTTCACCCTTCCCTGCTCGAAGAATTTGTCTTTTCGATATTCCTTGTGTTCATCCAAACCTGTCATTCATTTTATTCCACTGTGGAAGATTACTTGCCTAAATATTGTTCTTCCTCCTTCCCCCACGTTATCAGCATTTCAGCAACCTTCTACAAAATGTCAGAAGAACAAGTAAACTTTTCCAACATGCTCTGAGGAAAGCTAACTGCAGCAATTTGAGACATAACCAGCAGTTCTGTCTCGTCTCCTCTACGGGAGGTTACCATTCCCAAACCAGCATCTCAGCCTCTTCAAATGTGCAAAGCTAATTAGAGCGGGGCTGGTATAAACTGCCAGAATTTGCACTGAAGTGCCCCAGGCAGATGAGCACATTCCAATTCAACAGTCCTGCTGCCCTATATTTGCACAGAGATGGCAACAAAAAGCTGCAGGGAGGGAATTGGGAAAGGTGTTAAATCCCAGAAGTTGTCTGCTAAATGACCATAGTTGCCGACCTGAACTCTTCAGGTTCCTGCCCAAAACCATCGGGTCTCTCACCTGTGCACAGCCTGGAGGCAGTTCAGCAGCAATACAAACATTCTATCTTGCACTTAGGGATGTGCTGTTCATCCACTTTGACCTACAGCCAGCCAGAGATGAAAGCCAAACCAATGAACACTTGTCTAAAAATATTCAGGTTTTTGGCACCACCAGGATGTAGGATTTCATGACAAGGAGGAAGTCAAAACTAGACCCTCCATGGAAAACATGGAGAAGCCGAGGTGCAGCAGCAGCACCATTTATTGAAAACAGAAGCAAATCCATGAAATTATCAAGCTCATAAAAGAACAACTCAGTTTCCTCTCCCAGCTCTATTTTGATTGTTTTCCCAATACAAGTGTCCTGTGGCAGCACTTGCTTCTAACACTTGCTTCAGCAATTACCAAGTTTAATGTGAGCTACAGGTCCTGAGAGCAAGACAATGCTCAGCCTCTGTACAGAACTATTTAGCTGACAATAATCCAGTGCTCAGATTTCTCCTGTTCCAGTCACGCCATCACGCCATCCCACCATCGTCAGACACTAAAACGTGGGAGGTGCTTTGTCTAATTGTAACATTCTGTTCTGCCTTCTCCCCATAATTGTTGTAATAATCAGAGACCTTACTCTGATGCAGCAAAGAAAACCCCTGAACCTCACGAGTAAAAGGCATTCAATTTAAATGATTAAAATCTTTTTTGTGACATGTAAGTTCTCTGTGCTTTTAACATAAGTTTTCTCAGTTTAAGAAAGTATTTCTGGTGCTAAGTTTTACTTATTTTTTTTCTTTAAATTGCCATGTCTTTGTCATCCTCCACTGGGACACAGTTTTTCTTTAAGAGAAAAATAAACCATTTTTTGTCTGCATTTCTCACATTAATATCACAGGACAGATCGTTTACCATGGGTCAGATTCTGCTGTCCTTGGTGTTTGCTATTAGAATTCATCTGAGAGAGAAGAACCGGGGATGTGGTCCTGGCTGCAAGCCAGTTCTGGACTTCTCTCAAGTCCTAAAAATGCACTTCTACTAAATCAAGATTTTCACAGAATCCCAGAATGGGTCAGGCAGGAAAGGATCACACTGGGTCATCTGGTCCAACCCCCTCCTGCTCCAGCAGGGTCATCCCAGAGCACAGGATTGTGTCCTGAAGGTTCTGGAATATCCCCAGTGAGGGAGACTCCACACCCTCTCTGGGCAATATGATCCAGTGCTCAAGGCACGGGAAAGTTCTGCCTCATGTTCAGGTGGAGCTTTCTGGGCATCACCTTCCCGTAGCCTCCTGCTGTACTGGCCGGCACCACCGAGGAGAGCCTGGTCCGTGTTCTGACCCCTCCCTGCAGGTATTTCTACAATTAATGAGATCCCTCTCAGTCACCTCTGGAAGCTGGACAGCCCCAGCTCCCTCAGCTTCCTCTTTCTTTGAGATCTCTACGCTATACCTGGAAGAAGGACACGCAGCCAGTAAACACAGCACATTTCTGTGAGCGCTTCGCCAGCGTCCGCGGCAGCACAACTTCATTAGCGATAAACTACAAACCACACGATCGTGCGAGCAACCCTTAGCGGCTCAGCCGAGCACCGGGCCGGCACGGGCCGTGCCGGCCGTTGTTGAAGGTCGGAGCCTCGGCCGGCTGCAGCTGCCAGTTCAGCCCCAGGAGATGCATGGCTGCGGACACAGGGGAGACAGACAGCGGTCAGCGCGGCTACTGACACCCGAGCGGCTCAGGGGAACGGCCCTCAGCCGCTCGGCTCGGAGGGATGGGGATGCGCTAAAAGAAACGGCAACACAGAGACAACAGAACAGCCTCCCGCCGCAAATTGCCAAATAAACAAAAGCGAGCCCTGGTGACTCACGCGCGTCTGTCTGGCACTGAAATACAAAAGGCAAGATGCTCACGACAAGCGTTCTGGGCAGACCCGGGCACCACGCACCACGTTCCCGACTCACACAGTGCGGGGGACACATCTCGGGAAACAAAGCACTTTGCTGCAAGTACCAGCTCCGAGTTTAAATTATAGGTGGTAATTTATATGTTGATTATAAAATTGGCTTTAGCCCTATGTAAAGTAGTGACTTGGTAATGCAATTATTTTGTTTAGTACAACTTATTTAAATCAATACATTAGAATAATAGAATCACAGAATGGTTTGGGCTGAAAGCAACCTAAAAGATCATCCACTCCCGATCCCCTGCCATGGGCAGGGACACCTTTCACTAGACCAGGTTGCTCCAAGCCTTGTCCAACCTCACCTTGAACACTTCCAGGGCTGGGGCATCCCCAGTTCCTCTGAGCAACCTGTGCCAGGGCCTCACCACTCTCACAGGGATGAATTTCTTCCTAACACCCAACCTAAACCTACTCTCAGTTTGAAGCCTTTATAGAGCCTCTGTCTTCATTCTGTAGATTGAACTTCCCTGACAAACCCAGGGCTTTGCCAACCCTTTCACCTCACAGTTTTTTGACCCCACAGCCCCAAGCCCTGCACAGTCCTGGGCAGGGAAGGTTTGCCTGCTTACAGCCACGGCCTCTGCAGCCAACCCTGTGCCAAGGCAGGTCCGTGTGGCCACGTCAGAGGCTGTGCAGCAGCACCTGGAACACGAGCTGAGGAGTGGGAGCAAGGCCAAGGCACGCCCCGCACAAGTGCCTGAGTTATAGGCACTGTGGCAGGGCTAATTGAATAAGTCCTGTGCATAATGCATGAGACTTGACAGATCTGAATCATTCAGCCAAGTGGATTTATGTGCATCTTCACCTTGTATAAACACAGCTACCTGCATACATCTTCATACTCTCATCACATTATCCCCACGGCACTCTCACAATACAGAGCAGTGGTGAGGGATAAAGCCTACCAAGCTGTTTTTCCCCCTTTCTTTACATTTTCCTGCTTACACAGGATGTGTGTAAACCTATATACCACAGAGAATAGCGTTTCCAGTTATGTCAAAAGGTGTTTGAGAGGATTCCCTGTCAATTTGAGGGCAGGAAAAGAATATGATTAAAGGCACCCTTAGAATTGTTCTCTTCTGCAGTGTCAGATCCACACGAGATTATCAGAGATTTTGCATCCAGTTCCAAGTGATTGTAGTGGCCACACACTAAATGTTGAAAGAGTAAATGTTAGGGATAGGAGAGGCAAAATGCTTCTCAGAAACTGTTTACAGTTTCAGAGAATAATCTCAGATAATCTCTGAATGCAGGGAATCCATTTAGATGTGGCTGATTCATATGTGTATTCCTAGGCCCCAAGAAAACAAAAAGCACCCCCCACCCCCAGAATCCATCTATCCCAATCCCTGGAAATCTCTCAGCACACAATCTATGCAGAGTTTAACCTCTGTATTTTTGACAGAAACAGCTGGGGAGCAAGACAGCTTTCCTAACACCACTTTCCCCTAGACATCCTATGGACTAAGCAGATGTCTTAAGAATAGTAACTAAAATCAGGAGACATTTTGTGTGAAGAGGGCAGTTGCCAGATTTCTCATTCATGCTGAATTTGCAAATTTTGTTTCTATTAATGTCAAAATACTTCACAAAAACAAACAAACAAAAAATCCATTAGAGCCTCTGGTATGTTAAATACCAGACGCGAACCTGAAAAGGATGTTTTGCAAAGAAACTACTCACAATTTATTTCTACAGAATGTTTAAGAATCCTCGGAAAATATACAAAACATTTGTGGGATCAAATGATTTATTCAACTAGAACTTTTTTGTCTTGCCAAAATAAACATTTTAAAAGGCTTTTCCAGTCTAATCTCAAGCAACCAATTTTTTTTTTTTTTTTCAGTACAGCAAATGAAACTGAAAAATCATTCACAAAGTTCAAACCCCACCAAGTTGCAGCTTATCCAAACTGTCCCCACTGAGCAGAGACAGCTGTGCTGGGGCTGGGACAGCAGAGGAGCAGCTCGAGGTGTGCTTGTGCTGTCAGCAACTCCCTCACCCTGCACAGGCACCAGATTCAGCTGGACCAGCCCCAAAAGCCAAGAGTGCATAAAGATTAAGTGAATTTCAAATCCTCAAAATGCAATCAAGTCATAGAGGAGAATTAGACTTTTCTGTTTTATACTCTGCGTGTCTATTCAAAGTTGCCATTTTTTTAAATTTTATTGCAAGCGTAACCATAAATGTAGGTCACCTGCAGAGATGAAAGCCTGCTGCTTCAAGTGTGAACCAGTCCTTACAACTGAGAGAGATAAAGAAATCATAACTAATAGTCTGTCCAAGAGAATTATAGTTGCTACCTTATAATTACCAGGTAAATTCAGACAAGGAATTATAAAAGATCTTATTAACATGGTACGAAAAAAAACTGTGATCCATCTGCTTCCAAGCACACCATGGTTTCATTAATAACTTCACTGCTTTGTGTTTTAATCATAGATGCACGTTAGGTAGGAGCAATTAGAGCTCCTTCCTAATGGGGTGGGGATTTGCATTTCTGCTCCATCCCTCACGGAGACTCAGAATCTCCTGCACAGCTCACACATCCATGAGGTGATCTACAAACTTCCTCCCAGACGGCTGCAGCCACAAACATGAGGAACGTTCACCTTCCACCAAGAATGAGTTGAGAAAAGTGTGTCACAGGAGCCTGAGGGGAAAGCTCTGTGTTTGCACCGCATGGAGCAGAGCTGGCTGGCGGCCGAGCAGGGGAACCAGGAGATACCTTCTCTCTGCTGCTCCACAACGCCATGAGATGGCAAATTTATATGATTAACCTTTTGTTCTGTTAATCAAACAAAATGCCTCCAGCAAAGGAATAAGTAGAAGCCCGTTTAATTAGAAATGTGGGGATCCACTCAGAAGCTGAGTGCATGTGTCTCAGAGGAGAAATTTGGGCTAGTGAATTTGTGCCTGTTTGCTGTTTTTTCTGTTTCTCTTGTCTATTCTGAAACCGACTTTGTTTTTCCCAACAACAATTATATTTTACAGAGCACTTAGAGATATTATTTTTGTGTTTGCTTTTCCCCCCCTTAAAAATTTAAGCATATTGTCAAAGTTCTTCTCTCTGATACTTGATTTTCAAACACTGATCTTGTCAGAATTTATATGGTTCATTTAACACATCTAGTAACTCAGAATAGTGTATTTATATTCTGTAAACCATGAGAACTCAGAAACAATAAATTTTTAAGTACAACCTTTGAGGTTTAGGTAAAAATTAGTAATCAACCTCTCACTCCCACTCAAGCATCATACACATACAGAGAGCAAAAGCACCTGGAAGCTAGACCTGCATGCCCAGCAAGAACAAATGCAGAGACCTAGTTCATCACTCCAGGTGGCAGAGCTGCCAAGGAGCAGTCTAAGACTTGCATAAGATAGAGGTTGCTAGAGTGAATCATATATTATTTCAAGAAGTCCCAAAAGGTACACAAATCCACAGAAAATTGATAAAACTTACATGCAAATTATCTTGAAATTCTCTAAACTCAGTAGTGTCCTCACATTCCTCTTTCATTGGTCTTCTCTCATTCTGGCCATGAACCCACTGCCCACTCCATTCAGAGTCTGGTCTAAAGGACAATGGTTTCCAAGCTCATGAAGCTCTCTGTCTTGTCTTTGTTCTCCTGTCACTCTTGACCTTGCACTTTTAAGGGGAGAGACCTCTGGTGTCTCTGTGAGCTGGAAATCTCCCTGTAGTACAACTCAGTGTCTGCCAATAGGCAGAGCAGAATGAGGCTTTTCACTTATCCCTTTACTTGATGATACTCTTTCTTAAAGGGAGAAATACGCAGACTAATGATCCATCATTTTCTCCATTCCTTCTGCATCTTCCCAGTTAGGGCCTGTAAAATACACTTTGCTTGCTTGTTGGAAAATTCAGTATTCCCTAAGCAGTATTCCCTAAGTATTCCCTAAAAAAGATGGGAAGATTATACAAGTGAACAGAATTAAGAATATTTCCATAGTTTAATTTCCAACTACTCATGCTTAACCCCTGAATTATCGTCATCCACAATGAACCCATCAAACTATGACTTCACTTTGTCAGGATATATCCAGTGCTTGTCTGGAGCAGGCCAACCTCTTTTCATATGAACACGAAATCACTGCATTATATCACAAACAACATGAACAAACGAACACTAAAAGCACAGTCGCTGTTCAAAGGCCATTGTGTTATAGGAGCAGAAGTGTTCCAAGTTTCCTTTCCATCCACTCATGAGGTGAACAATGATGCAACTCTTGTTATTTATTATGTAGTTTCCAGCAACATCACAATAATTTCCAAGCCAGGTCTTATGAATCACAGACATGATGAAACAAAAGGTTTGTACCTAATAAATCTTAGCATAATATTTATTTCATTGCATCTGTATTTCAAGACCTTTCTGCACATCTATTTTTTCATTTCATATGGTCTGAATATTGTTTTAATGCACCACAATATTTGTATGAAGCAAAAGATATTTAGTGTTTTGCACTTCTGGGTGCATATAGATGGGTACCCAAACAACCTGAAAAGAATAAATGTATTCCCCAAGCAATTAAAAAGTAATGAAACTTGTGCTTACTTGTATTAAATGTTACTAAGCTGAGACTCACGGTCCTTTATTAGTTACTACTTCTTGATCAAGCAGAAGAACTTGAGGAATACCAGAAACCGATCTTACTGATCTCAATTATTATTCATAAAATAACAGTTACTTAAAAGATTAGAAACATAGTAATTTAAAGTTCTACTGTTCCTCTGGAGAAAGAGGTTCAAGTTCAGCCCAAGCCACAAGTGAAACGAGTGCATTAGGCCTATTCCCCAGTGATTACTTGCCCCCATTATTGAATGAATGCACAATCCATCACAGCTGACAGCCTCTCCTCAAGAGATGCCCAAGAAAGGAATAGCAGGGGGCTGAAAGTCAGGAAAGAGCAATGGGGGAACTACATGGGCAAAACTTGCACAGGGCTGCAAACTCTCCACTTGATTCTAACTAGTGCTTTCAGGGCTGCTGAGGAGCACGGATTCTGGGCTGCTATAACAAGGGAAGTAAGAAGCCTTCCCCAGCTCCTCTCATATCTGAAGAGGTTGAAAGACAGTTCACTAACACACAAACAATCAGAATTTACTGAACAAAACCTCAGTTGAGATCCACACTTTGCTAGCATGTCTTACAATTAATGGGCACTGAACACAGGAGGACAGGGAGGCTCTGTCGGATGGGCAGCGCTGCAAGTGTTCCTTTATGTACAAGGTATGTCCCCACTGGGGCAATCTGTAAAAGTCCTCTCCCACAAAACCTGGACTTGGCAACAAATATACCAGACAAAGATTTCAGTTAATCACAGGTGATTTACAGTGGCTGGCACCACCCTCTGCTCGATAGTTCGTTGGCCAGCCTTCAGCCATGTTTGCAGCAGGAGCAGTACAAGCACTGTCAGGATGAAGCTGGGATGGGACAGGCGTCCTTGGCAAGGGCAGAGGAAGGTGTGTCAGAGAAAGCTCACAGTTACACTAATGCCCTTTCATATTCTGCTGCTGGCAGAAAGGGGCAGTGTCTCCAGGAGCTCTAACCTGCAATCCACCCATTAAACATATATTAAAGTGCTTGAAATACCATTACCAAAAACTATGAGTATTGCTACTTAAAAGGAACAGTCTTAAAATAAACAATGTGAGCAAGTAGCACCTCTCCTTGCTAGAGAAACAGTGACGTCTCTCCTAAAATTCACAACTGTCAGAACTTTCTATTCTTCCTTGAATACCTCGTGTGACTCTGACAAGGATGCCAGAGTTCTCCTGAGGGTATCCAAGAGATGTCACAAAAATTGATCACATTCCCACGCCTTGTTCTAAAACAAAACAAAAGCCACATGGCTTGCTGGGTGGACATCTGCCACTTTTGATATATTATCTACAGGAAAGTCTAGAGTACTATTTTAAAAAATCCAAACCTATCGTATATATGATAGAATTCCAAATGGAAAACAGGCCATGCAGGGAAGGGGGCACGGTCTGCTGCTGATAATGCATTATTCAAGAAGAGGCCTGACCGAGAGCTGCACAAGGATGTAAAATAACTGAACAACTGGGGCAGAAATTGGCAGATGAAATTCAAACCTGTAAAATAATGTATGCTGGAGAGGAGTAATTTTAACTCCATGTGTAAAATAATGACTTCTGAGCTGACTAATATCGAACAGAAGGAAAATTTTGGGCTAGATGATAATTTCAAGTAAGTAAAAATTGAATCATTATGGCAAGGGTAAATAAAGCAAGGGATATTGTTATGCTACCACCCCTCCTCTCAGAGAAGACCTAGAGTGACCAGAGGTTGGAGGATGAGTAGGGAGAAGTACATACATGATTTGTTCTTTTTACAAGATAACCATTTTTGGGTGCTGGAGACAAATGAATGGATAACTTCACCTGTAGCTAACCCAACACAGCTGCTCCTATACACACACACAACACTCCAGAGTGTATCCACTAGTCCCAAAGTTTGTTGAAGTGTTTGACACAAGTTTATCCCCTACACAGTACCACAGCATGTCCCTACCTATCCACCAGACCTGGCACTCCAGGGCATGTTTGGTAGGACACGTCACAGGCAAACCCTGGGATTTTTATGCCATAAAGCATTTCCTAGAAGCGGCATGACTGTTAGGCAGAGAATGCAGTACATAAATGGCAATTGCTGATGTGCCACAACGTTTGTGCAGGTGTCTCAACCCAGTGTAGCTATTCATCAGTACAATGGTAAATACTCTAATAGCACAGCAGATTCAGTTATAATTACGAGAGATGCATTTTCAAAATATCTTGTTGGAAATCTCAGGGACACAGCGGATAAGGATTTAACTTCTACAGGGTTGATAGCAGAGATCAAAGATCAGCTAAAGAAACCTCATAATTCTCTGGACCACCACTACTTAGGGTATTTACAAACTTGTGTTTTAATATTAATGACTAAGAATCCTACAGAGCTCATATAAAACATTTGGATGTATTCCTGATTATACTGCCTTTTCTACTTGTGGCCATTCAATTGTTTGTAGGCAAAGTTAAAGTAGCATTTCAAAAATAGATCATTTGATCTAAATGTAATACTTCTTTTGTGAAATATATGCAAAAAAGTCCTGCTTATTGACTGTGACCATTGAAGCTCAACAACAAATAGATGGCTTACTTTCAAGGTCATTCATTCTCAGCAATTCATCTTAATCATCAGTATGCTATTTGCTATGCACTACGTTTTCCTAATAAATTTAAATTAAAAATTCATTTTGGAACTCCATATAAAACATTATTAAAATCCACGACTTCAGGAATTTACAGATCCCACTATTTTGAACAAAACAATAGGCCTGCCTGTATTAGACCTAAAGAGCACAATAAAGAACCATGTTGCTGTCTTATTTATCCTGCCCATAACAATGAACAAGACCTCTCACTTCTCAGAGTCACTTTTTGTAGTTTACAATGCTGAAAATGGAAAATTCCATTAACTATAACGGCACTGCTGTGTATTTTTATATCTTGCTGCATGGTTTTTTTCACCTCCTCTATCAATTGAATTAAGCTCATATTGTTACCCACATACAAGCTTCTATACGTTACCCAGCCACAGGTTTATACTCTTGTTAATTGTGCCTGAGCTCTGCAATAGTTTTATGCTTAAAATAACAGCAACAGCAGCAGCATTTTGTAACTTTTGAAACAGAAAGACTATATTTTCTGGGTTCAGGAGGAAAGCCATGAGGACTGTTTAACCAGGAGGTTTATGGAACAATCAGTGTAAGGAATCTCAGGCTGTCATTCCTGCTGGTGTCCTCACTGCTGCAGAGAGAATCCAGCTCTGGCCTTCTCTCACCCAGAGCATTCCTATAAACACAGACACAGGAAACGTGAATTCCAGCACCTGAATTTCTGGGACATGAACCAAGGGAAAGGAGGCAGACCCTCAGCTTTGGACAGTTCTTGCTGTGGAAGAGGGATGAGCTCAGTATCAGCCGTGCTCCTTCCGCTCACCAGGGAAACGCAGGACACGTGCCTTGGAAAACACAATGGAAAGGAGAGCTGACTTCACACAATCTCAAACATCAGAAAGAAATCCTTAGGCATAATTTCACCCTCAGCATGTAAACTCTTTTAGACAATAAACTGTTTAGAACAAGATGTTTGCTTTAAAGCATCCAGCCCAAGAAACGTTTTATAGAAATACCATAAAGGATCTATGAGCGAGCGTATTGCTGTCAGCAGCAGCAAAACTTCTGCTAGGAATTAATTGCTTTCTTTTGAATAAATGTTATTAAAGATTGAAAAGGAGATGGAAGAAAGGCTATAAGATGCTTCACTGTCACTGTGTTCACACAGAAGAAATAGGGGGACCCTAAAAAAGTAATTTTTTTTTTTTTTTTTTCAAATTGACCCCCCCCCCCCCCTCCAAGCTGACTGATTTCTTTCCCTGTGCACGTCAATAAACTGAATGGAATGGATTTTCAAAGCACAGCATGAAAGATATACCCACAAATCCCATTAGGAGTAATGTGATTTGTGTGCTTATCTGCCATGCAATGCTTTGAAAGTTCATTCCTCTATTTCCATCTTCAGTTTTTCTACTTCCAAAAATAGTTGAAAGGCTTACATACACTTGCAGCTACTTTGGGGGTAGGGAGAAGTGGAGGATGCTGGTGCCCAATTCCCAGGATACCACCAGGCAAGCAGAGCTGCAGCCAGGAACACGAGCTGTACCTTGGGTGGGTGTTGTTCCCAGCCACCACCGTGATGGGATAGAAGCGATCCCTGGCTTAGGCCTCGACTTTGCTCATCTCAGTCCTCCTTACTGAAATGTTTTGATTTTGTGCCACTTTGAGCAATCTTTTTGTCACAAGAAGGGTAACAGCACTGCATGCTGCCTTCAGAATCTAGAATCTCATGACAAAGACCTTAAAAGAGAAGCAGACTACAGTGCACTACTCATTTATTCTCATGACAGGCCTTAGATTGTACAGAGCGTAGAGAACTGGCACACGATTAATCAGTTCCTGAGACTGTGTAACGTGAACTCACTTCTTATGGCAATTTCAAGAGTCAAGGCTGCAATCTTTTTGGTCTTGCATCTGAACTAGATGGCTGTAACTAATAAGAAAAGTGTATATATTTTTATTTACCTGGTAGAGCATCTTTCAGCCTGGAGGATTCCAGATCACATTATACAGTATCCACTTTACCAGCACTGCCAAAACACTGCCACTTTTGAAACAGGCTTAGAAGAGCAGAAAGGGATGCTCTTAACTCAATTTTGCTGTGTTTTTGAGCAATTGTGAGCATTCAATGTTAATACAAAGCAAATTGAATCCAATTTTAATTTCACACCTAAAAGACACCATTATCATGAACAAAGTACCCAGCTTGTCTTTATTCTGTTTCCAAGAGGAGGAAGAACCTAGATGAGACTTGAAACTGGTGTTTCAAGGAACATAGAAATATACTCTTGAAAATCACTGAGGCCTGAACTTACAAGAATTAAAATAACAGCTTTACTTTTAATACTGATCATAAACCTAAGAGATATCATGTCAAACATTTATTCAACTACGTTCATCTTCTGAAACTGCAACTGCCCTAATTTCTACAAACATGTTGAACAAGATTTTCATAATCTCACTGTTCCAAAGCATTCAGACCTTGACTCAATCTCTGTTAGCCACACTGATAAAGAAAATAGTTTTTACCTTTATTACTCCTTTGCATACACTAAATGAAGTGAAACTGCATTATTATGAATGGCCAAATTTCTGTCCACAGTACAAAAAAAGTGTAATTTCTAATCATAAAGTATATTCTTCCCTTAATAGAAATGATACAGAATAGCTTAATTTAATCACCTGATAAAATCACAATTTAAAACACTGCATGAATGATAAAGTTTAAGGTTTTACTCTCTACGCGAAGTAATTATTGGAGTTAAAAGTTCATTACAAAGAGAAAATAAATCCAAAGATGAAAAGCAAATATGATTTCTTCTCCCAAAGCTTCCCATTCATTTTCAACACTATAAGCTGTTTATATTTCTTTCACAATGTGCTTCAAAAGGTGTATATATAAACCTAGCCTAAATCATATCTTGATACTGACATGAAGGTACAGATTATATTTAGCATCTGTGCAGATTGAGACTTTCTATAAGCCTTGAAAGGCTGACATTATTAATGTATTGTGATTTAGATGTCCTACTGAGCCAGAATAGAAACCTATGAAAACAAAATGTACAGATTTGATAAGTATCTTATATAGTCAATCAGTACAGCCTTGTAACTCATATCCCTTTGTGTAGGTTGCTTTTTTAGTGGTAATTTTGAAAGAAATAAGCAATTATCAAATTGAACTTCAGTTACATTTTTGAGAATTTTTTTCCCATTGTCCTTACATTATTCCTGTTAATAATTTCCCATAATGGGTTTACTATAACTATTCTCAATCTTTTCCCTGTTTCATTCTGAAGTTTGCTCATACTGCCTTCACAAGAAAAACAAGTTTTATAGTAAAATTTTATAGCTTTCAGAGACTAAAAGCTGGCCCTCCTGCATCTGTGCCTTGTCATCTAGAAATGTAGAGCTGGTAAGGGAACACAAGCTGCAAGTGAGGACAGGATTTCTGTGTGATCACACCAATATGGAAGTACATGAGAAATCAATGAGGGGTTTCATGGTGCCAGGATTTTCATTTCAGATCACTGCTTTATTTTGAAGTGCCAGAGTTGCAAGTTTTCAGACTGCAGCAACAGACATTTCACAAGGAATTCCTCTGTGTGTGTGTGTTCACATATGATTATGAGTTGCATCACCAAAACATCTGATACACAATTTCATCAGCCAATACAGGAACAAGAGCTTGCCTATGCATCTGAAGTCCCAAGAGACACCATGACAGCACATCAGTCTGCCTAAATCTACTTCAACCACTGTGTACCATGAATAATGGCAAACATTTTCATTTAATTTGGACACCTACATCCTGATTAATCTAAGGAACATCATAACATACGCGTAAATATTAATATTTGTAGTAATTTTCTTTATCTCTTATGCCTCAAACTGCCTTTTAGAAGATGGGGTTTTAAGACTAGCTTGGTTTGATCTTCTTGATGTAACAAAACTAATCACTACAGAGATTGCAGAAATCACTGCTACAGATGGAGCTGCTGTCCACAACAGAAGAATGATGCCAGTTTAAAGTACAGAGCATCTGATACCTGATCACTTTAATGAAGCTTTCCGTCTTGCATACGAAATGCTGCAGGAGCCACCTGCACTGTCTGAGGTCAGCAATGCAGAATGCTCAGCATCAGCCCATTTAGAGCTGCTTAAAATCAAGGCCCATTGTAATCAAGGTCAAAATTGTCACTGACTTCAGTGGCGAGAGCTTCTCTTCAGAACTCCTGTCTTTAGTTTCAGTATTTGAGACTGCGAGTATCATAACAATGCCTGAAAAAACAGCGTTTTCTACAGGCAGCAGCAATGCAACCCATCAAAAACTCTACCCTCTAAAGTCAGTGGTTTAAACTGCAGGGTGGATCGGACATGAGCTGTAAGGCATTAGCATATGCATCACTGTATACAACTAATTAATGACTCATAGGATAAAATACAAGCTAGATTACATACCCTCAGAAATCTTTGCCTTCAATTACATGCATTTTGTGAGGCCTGAGTTATGTTAAATGATTAATACAATAAATTTTAATATATGTAATAACTTTACTTAGTAATGTCAATAAAATAACCAGGAATTATCCTTCGAAGAGGATACTCACACTACAAGGGGCAGAAAATGATATATATGTGGTAGCTAGAACTACACACTGGTACTTCATTGCTAACACTCAAGTTCTACTTCTTGTTACACACAGTTGGCTGGCAATCAAACCAGGATTATATATCTTTTTTCTTTGATGGATGAAACAGTAAATACTATATTTTAAAGAAACCCCCATCCTAAACTATATTGAAAATCTGTCTAGCATTTCAGCTTCACTCTTCACTATGAAATTTATTTTCCTCTTTTTTTTCCCTTTCAAGAATTTGCTTCAGCTTGAAAGCACGTATCAAAGCAGCTCCTCAATATCTTAAAAGAAAAATGACTCGGAACTCCTCAGTGTCACCGTATCTGACAAGCTTCTGCAATGTATTTACCTTCTGCTTTCACAACACTACGAACATTAAGAACCCAAAAAGTGCCACAGCTGAGATTTTTTTTCCTCAACCATCTCTGATTTGAAAAAGATGCATTTGATTTTATGGTCTAATAGAGAAAATCTTCTGCCTGCTGGAAGTGGCTGTCCGTACTAATTAGTGAGGCATAAAATACACACAACCTCTATTTTGCCAGGATATAAACCAAAATAAAAATGAAGATACTACCAAACCTATCAATAAATCTTTAAAAATCTCACCTAATAAGACAGGTTTAAAAAACACAAACAACTCAAAAACAACCCTGAGGTAACATCTACACCAATTTTTCCATTTAAATGTAGTTTTTAAAAATTAATAACCGCATTCTTTCAACAATAACAACGCCATTATACAACTGGCATATAAATGTAACTCGGGATTGCTATCACTTCATAAAATTATTTCAGAAATCTGTTCACTTCCTATGGCTTTGCAGAGTTTACATGAACTGCACCTCTCACTTTGTTCTCAAAAACTATTTTAACGTTAGCACTTGGGTCCTCAGAGGTGAGTTTTCAGCCGAGATGCAGGATTACCAAGTTCCCACGCCTATGCTATATGGTGGAATTCTACACAAAGACAGCTCCTTTCTCCTGGAGACCCCCCGGCCTTTGGGACGCGCGGCCTCCGGAGCACTGCATTGTTCACAGTCGGGCTGCAGAGAGCCCATGGAAAACCTGCTTTCCCTCTGTGCTGGCTGGAAGGCAGCACTGCCCAGTGCAGCAGGAATGGAGCTGGAAGGATCAGACACTGCTCGGAGCAGTCACCGACTGCACAGTGCCAGGGAGCTCTGAGCCGGCAGCGCGCTCCGTGCTGCTGGATGTTTCAGAGCCAGACCTCTGAAGTTCTTTGAATCTTTACTGAACCAATTTCACATTTGAAATATTGTCAGAACTTGTCTTCTCCATTTTAGCAAGCTAGACACAACACACTCCCCGGCTTCTGGCAGGGAACAATGGAGGGACGGAGCGTGCAGTGGCTAAGCACTCTCATTGAAAAAACCAGGGGAAGCTGCTGTAATTGTCCTGAGAGGCTAGAAAGGAAACAAGCCTCTATGCTGACAGCTTAGCTCAGCGTGAACTCTCATTTTTCACATGGAGCTAATTAAAAACTGAAATTAGTTAAATATGGAAATGACACTTGCAAGCACTTTAGCTGAATCCTGGCGGAATCCCTCCAGAGTGCTGAGACACTACCTGCTGCTTCAAAACTCCCCAACTGAATTTCACAGTTAAAAGGCTGAGCAAAGGGAAAGTTATTACAGAGATTTCCAATTCAAAATGTGTCTGTAAAATCCTAAATTAAATTTCATGGTGGCCCTTTCAGTAACGAGGGACATACTGTGCAGTCCAACGATATGGTGCTCAAATAACGTCCCTGCGTGTATTCTCTGATTATCTCACCTTTAGGCACTGTGCTGGTTGTGCCAGCGCTGTGATGCTCACAAGGATACCAGCATTACAATGCTACAAAGATAAGCCATGTACTGCTACTGAAGGAGTCATTTGGAAAGCATGGATGCACGGCACATAAAGGAATTACTTCCACTGTCTAACAGCAGAAATCTGAGAAAATCGGAACCCACCAACCAAAATGTTTTATGCCTATGGTTTTAATTTATGTGATGAATACATATGCAGAGAAGAGTCTACACTGCAATAAATTACATGGCCTATATATCTGTATCTCCATACTTTACAGGCAATGTAATAATAAAAAGCACTTCTGCATATTTAAATGGGCATAAAGAACCAAGGGACTGGATATGCATAAAAGGTATGATGAGTGACATTAGCTTTTTGACTAAAGCACCATGTGAATTCCATTTTGGTGCACGTGACTTGCCTAGTGTGCATAAAAGCAAGGGTATCTGCCCAAGGGCAAATATGATTTCTGAATGCAATTTAACGAAACCCGCCCACAGAACAGTTCATTTTGGAGCCAGACCAAGGCATTCAGGATAGCCAGTCACTTTCAAAACCACTGGAGCTTTTTGGGTTTATTGTTTTTCCTGCATTCCATCCCTTTACCCTTGAGGCAATCCCCTCCCCCTGGCCCGCTGCCACTATTGCACCAACAAATTTCTGTCTAGAAAAGCCAGCAAAAGATGCCACATAGCACGAAAGCCACTGTTACTCCCAAGTCTGCTGGCAGGGGGTATTGCTGTACCCAGCCTGCCAAAACCTCTTCCCTGGCAGCTATCTGTATAATCTCTACATCACACCCAGGCTTTGCTAGTCCAGGGCCTTGAAACATCTCAGCTAACCCAGCTGGAGGGGATATGCTGCAGCTGCACCATCAGACCCTCTTATTTTACTGAATTTTGAATATGCAGTTTCAAAGCAATTCAAATGAATTTGCCCAAGGCCTCAGATCAGTAAAACTACTGATACCACCTGCAGCAGGCTTCCTACATTTGAAGCATTTAAAAACAGGTGACAGGATAGGAGCTTTCAGTGTAAGGACTGACTCTCATGAAAAGCTTGCTAAACAAACTTGGTTATGCACCATTTTGGCAAGGAAGGAACTGTATGGCTTTCAGCCCACTTCTCACAATAGCAGTGGGAATAATGGGAAGCTCCATTTTAAATTATTTTTTAAATCATGTATATTTTTTTCAGGTTAAAATGAAGCATTTATTTGATTGCTGAGCTTCATTTATTTTCAAGCATCTGTATGAGAGGAGATAAAAAGCAGACTTTGATGAACATGAACTCTTAATAAGAGGGTGTATTAAGAAACCCAGAAACAAACACCTAGCAGGTTGAAGCCTCTTAACGCCATCCAATTCTTCTTCCTGCAAGCAGAGGCAAAAGAGCAAATTCCCCATCCAGCAGTTTTCCACAGCCATGGTCCATCTAAATATGCCTGATGGACAGGTGCAAGCTGAAAAACTACTGGGACATACCTGGCTGGGTATGAAACCAGGAGCAAGAGCCTCAGGCTGAGGAAGCAGAGCCTGTCAGTCAAAGCCCTCCAGAAACAAGAACTCTGTCAAGGTGGTTGTTGTCCTTCTGTCATTTCCTTGTCCTGTGCCTGTAGAGACAGCCCTGCCTGGAGCAATGATGGAGCAGATAACCAGTGCCTACTTCTCCTGCCTGTGGGGTTTAACAGCACCCATGTTATTTGTATGAAGAACTACCCTACTTGGGTAGTATCAATATTCTTAAAGAGAGAAATTATTTTCATCCTCTTCTCCTCATTCTGTTGTCCTACCTGAGTACACCCACAGGAAGACACAGCTTGGTGAGGGAGCTAGAGACAGAAAAGGGGAATCTGGGAAAGGGCACTGTCAGATACAGTCAGGCAGCTTACTCTGAATAGCAATCATAAGGCAATGATTTGTGCCTTTTAAAAGATCCCTAAAGAATAAACTATAAAGAACTGGCTGGAAAGAACAACATATATTCCAATCAACTTGTGATTGTACTTCAAATGTGCAGTGAACAGTCCCTCTCCCGAGCCAGCATGTGATGCACATCTGGGTAAGCACCACTGGGACGAGACCCAAGGAACATAAGGGGACATCCACCCAGGCAGCTGCTTTTGTCACTTATGTTTCTGGGAAAATACTGACTCAAGAAGCAAATGAATAGTGGCTTAGAGGTGAGAAATTAAGACTGAGGATGTTCATCTTCAGGCCATTAAAGGTATGTAATCATTCTCTCATTCTTTTCCCTCCTCTTGCATTCAGAAATATCCAAAAAAGTTTAAGAACTTGAATCAAGGAGAAAACCTAAGCCTGCAGCCTCCCTTCAGGGAGAAAGAAGAGAGGAAGGAGCAAAGGGGACTGACAGGCAGAAATACATTATTTATTCTTTCCAAGGCAGCACAGTGGTGCGAGCCAGGGAATTCTGCCCAGGCACACGTGCTCCAGCCATCTCTGCCCTTGTAGGGACTATATCAGTGCTTGGAAGATGCAGCATCCACAAAGCCAGCAATGTCATCCTCGTGACATAAACCAGTCTCCATATGCAGAAAGCAGTGGAGTGATTATTCCCAAAGCTGTGGCCAGTAAAGGGCTACTGGTTCCAGAAGACTGGGGAGCCAGGTACCCCCAGAGAGTTTACAAGCTGGTTCTTTGAGCCACAAGCGAGAACAAGACTCCTAAGATCATCCAGCCTCTCTGAACTGCTTTCCCGTACTGATTTTCTCTGTAAACAGAGTCTAAAATCATCCTGTGAGAGGCAGAAAGAGTCACTTTCTCAAACACAGGGTCCTCACTAGGAGCTACAGAGGTTTTGCCCCGTAAAGGGATTCTGAAATTCTAGACACTCCAAGTCATTACATGAATTCTTTGAATTGCAAAACTTCAGTCAAGGTCATTTGCAAATGCAAACCTTGAGTTCAATTATGTTTTAGCAGAAGATGACACAATTACAATAAAAAAAACCCTGTTTTTATAACTCAACAGCTTTTCCCCTTGGTTATCAATTTTTAAATACAAGGCAAGGATAAAAAGTGTGCTTTTGAGAAAATTCTGAACACATAAATGTTTCAAATCTGTTCAACTGCACAGAACAAGTAAAGGTTTCCTTTAATAGTGTGATTTGATGTAATTTGCCTTATGATTTTTCTTAAGGTACAGCAAATGCTGAACAGAAAATGGCACATATTTCATTTCAAGAAACAGAGCCAAATTCATCCCTGCATCTTTTTCATGCCCCATTGGTTTAAGTCAATTATTTTCAATGTAGCTGTATCAGTGTGGAAGAGGAATAATGCAATCATGAATCAAGTCCATACTATTCTTCATGACAATTCCACTTGAGCAAAGCCTCAGATATAATCTAGTGAACCACAGATCACAGTAATATTTTATAAAATTTATTCAACAAAATGTATTAAATAAACTTACCTTTCTATCTGTATCTTAGCAACTTAGCAACCCTTACAATATGAGAATGCTGGAAACAAGCCTCTGAAGTCTACAAATGCAGACTTGACTTTTAAGAATAGGTGTGCCAGCACTGAGGGCCATAATTGCAAGAATAAATTTTGCTGAATGGTGCCATAATGCACATTTTCCTGTATCTACACCCAGTCCTTACAGAATTCCTTTATTAATGGTAGCATTTTCTAGGCTATTCGCTAGATCTGTCATGTAAATTCAATGGCAAGGATATTAAGGTTTCATTACAGGAGACACCAAAACCAAAGTATCCCTCAATAGCTTAAGTGCTCCATGGCCACCTGTCACATGTTTCATGGTTTCCAGTGGTTTCACTAACAGTGCCCAAAGTGAGCTGCAGGAAAGGACGTGCCCTGTGGCACTGCCTCCTCCCTTCACAGCACCAGCTTCGTGCTCTGGGACCAGCCCTGCCCAACAGGGTCCTGCACACACACCATGCCTGAATATGAAACCATCCCACCTCGTGGACAAAAGAAGTGTGGATGTGGCAGCTGGGGACTCGGTTTAGTGCTGGGGACATGGCAGTGCTGGGTTCGAGGTTGGACTTAATGATTTTAGAGACCTTTTCCAACTTAATGATCCATAGATTGTGTGAGCCAAGAACGGTGCTATCTAACTGGAGTTCAACAGCGGCACTGCAGGACAGGGAAAGGAAACTTAAATTCACAAAGGGACTGTAAGAAAACCATAGGAGGTGGTGTGCACCAGCCCTAGCCATATGTTAGATAGATGGAAATCAATCCTTAATATTGTATGGAAAACTGGTTTCTACTAAAGCAGCCTGCAGTTTTCCCACGTCAGAGCCAAGCAGCAGCTTAGCTCTGCCCAGGGAGGGAGAGCCACTGCCAGCTGTGTGACACAAGGGAGAGCACAGAGTCACCACCACTGATACCAGACTGAAGTAAGAAATCTGGGGTTAACTGCTGCTGTAACTCAAGATTGCTCCCTTGATGCTCACCCCTGCCTGGCAAGGCACTGGCACAGTGGGGGCTTTCTCCATGCTGCCTCAAGCCCTGTCCAAGGCTCCCTATTCCCCAAGAAAAATGGGAGACACATGGGCCCTGGCACTCCAGAAATGTAACCAAACCCCGTATAATGAACTTGGGAAGGAGCGCAAATGTTCAGCAAATATAAATATCAATGCAGCAGATGTGTAAAACACGATTTTAGCAATGTCTCCTGTTAAATATCCTCACGTTGGGTTCATCAGAAATACTGACAAATGCTGCAGCCAAAAATCTGAACAGTTCTCAGTGGCCCCAGCAGCACTGCCCAGGTGCACTGGCACCCTGGAGACTGAGGCGGCACAAAGTGACACAATAAAGCAGGAAAACCCTGTTTTTCTAGAAGACTAGTATGAATTTGCCATTACTGAGAAGTTTTCTTGACTGTGAAGGACAGTGGCTGTGGCGGAGATGCAAACCCAGCATGCTGAGGGGAAGGAGAGGGCAGAGTGTGCTCCTGCCCCCAGAACCTGGGATTGCTCCCAGCACAGGAACAGGCTCTGCTCGGTCACCCTCCCTTGCCAGCTCCCAGCCACAAGCCACGGCGTGCTGCTCACCTTAGTTTGCCTTAAATTTTCCTTGTGGATGGCTGTACTACACTTCTGTGTAGGCTGATGATTTAGTGGTTGCCCGCTGGTATCAGAGGGAGAAGCATTTTTCCCTTCAGTGGCTGCTTTGTAAATCAATCATTAAATTATGTGCTACTTCATCCACATTTTTTGGGCCTCTATCTGCCATAAGACACCTGCTGTGGTGACAACTGACAAAATATATGGAACCTGGGGAGAGGATGAGGAAAGAGAGGAAGAAGGAGGACTCTGAGTATCTTTGCACGTGTGACCTGCTGGCAGAAAGGCTCAGGCAGTGACATACAAACGCTGTAGATTGAAGCTATTGAATTTTTCAGTAGCACAATACACTGCATAACTTTGCTGTGGCACCAGAACACGAGCACTTAAAGAGCAATCTTCAAAGCACTAAAAGAAGACATACCCAGCTGTGTTTCCATTCATATACATCAACAAGAAAACATGTAATTTTTACAGTAATTCCACAGAGAACTCAAATAATAAAAAACTATCCAAAAAGTGAATAAAATTCTACAAACACTAGCAATCAAGAAAATAAATCTAGTTTTATTAATCTGTATCATGGAAACACAAGTGATTTAAAGCACCTCTGCAACGTCTCTGCAGTTTAATCTGTATCAGGTTATTTGGAGGAAATCACAATCATATTGTCAAGATCAAAATATTCACTGTCTTCTCCACAAAACCACTATTAAAATTTTTAAAAGCAATTTGGGAACACTGACAGTTGTCAACATCACACTCAAACAGGTACTGCTAACACTCACATCTCATTATATTTTATCTTTCTTTTTCAAGGCCTAATATAATTTTTTTTCCAGTAGTAACATAAAAATTGCTTTCCTTGGAATCAGAATGAAGATTCCTGCAGATTCTTAAATGAGAAAACACGTTATCACCGCTAACAGTAACACAAACAAAACGCACTACTCCTACAGCTGACAGTACTGAAAGGAGGAGTGTGGAGTATCAGCATCAGAAGATAGATGAGTAAACCAAAGGTGGGAAAAAGCAGATTACTGTTCAGGCAGAGTAATTTTGAAAGCTCTACTAGGGGGTTGGGATCTGTTGCTCCCAAAAGAAAACCAGAGAACAGAAATAACACACCATTCTTTGTCCTTGTTTTGTACAGTTCTTTTCATCAAGTTGTACGGAAAACAGAATAAAGCTTGTCTTCTTCCTTTCAGATCGCAGCATTATTGTAAAATATTTTATTATTTTTACAGATTCTGCCACATTAGATTGCACTTTAACTCCTATTTTTTTAAGCTGACCATTACCAGTCCTGCTAATAAAAGACACTGGTTTGATGGCCCCCGAACCTGATATTTGCCATTTATTCTTAGAACAGGAATAGCAATGAAAGGTTCCTCAAGTGGTCCAGCTTCACTCCTACTCTGAAGAAATTGCTCCTTTATACCTATAAAGGATATACTTCAGCTTAAAACATTAGCAAAAAGTGACTTAACACTGAGTGTGGGCCGAGGGTGTCACACCTGATATTCTGGCAGCAATGATAATTCACTGAACGTCACAGGCTTTGTTCCCCACAACAGAAGCAGCTCGGAGCTGGGCAGTGCTGATTTCTACTTCCCCTCTGCTCAGCTTACAGAAGGAAAATGATGCAGTAATAGCTGCACTTCCCCAGGAAGCAGAATTTCCCAGAAAACAGCCTGAAGAGCAACACCTTGTCCCACAGGGACAGTAACTTGGGGTTCTGAAATAAAACTGGATAGATGAGGTTGTGCTTGGAGAGCAAGTCCTGCATCCTGAGAGAGCAGAGGAAGATTTTAATTGATTTGGTAACACCCAAGGCTACAGCCCTCTCCTTGCACAGTTACCTGGGAAAATCAAATGAGCTGTGAACAAGTGGTGAGGCAGAGCAGGACAGTGGGAAAAGCACTCTGACACACAGATCCCCAAACTTCTGCTGACCCTCATTAAGAGAATATCAGAACTCAGAAAGTATATCCTGATGTTCTTCAATAAAATAACTACAAAATGTTAACTATTCTCAAGTAAAGGTGTTGAGATGTTAGCCAGAGCAAATGATTTTGCCTACCATAAGAGAAAACATTGTGAAAACGTTGCTCCAAATGTGATGTGAACATGCAGGATTCTTTGGGAAGTAAAGCGCAGCTCACGTTATCATTCCATGCTTGGTGAAGAAGTCTCTTCATTATCCACACACACAAACACTCACACACACCGATCTCTCCTCCCGAGCTACCTGGGAACAGGCATGAATTGCCTGTCAAGCTTTGCTGTCTCAATAGGCACGAATTGTCTATCACACTTTACCACCTTGTGCTGTGATTTCTTTCTGAAACCCACTGTTCTTCCTTACATTTAGTTATTATGTTACTTTTAAATATAGAATATAGAGCCTGACACTACTCAAAAGACACTCAAAACCAGCAGACCCGAGATCCATTTTTTACAGTAATGTAAAATATATACATTACTGAAACTCAATTTAGCCATCTGGAATGCAGGAATAATAACATTTACTTTCCCCACAGTAAAATGCTTCTAAGCTAAATTAGCATTAACTATTATTCATCTCAATTCTGCAAAACAGTGAATCATAGCCTTAACTTCAAGTGTTATTTTTTAAAAAATGACTAAGTAATTTCATTGAGCAGAAAATAAAACTTTTGTCTTTCTTTTCAATTCTTCCTACTATCATTATTTACCAGATGCTAATTTAGCCTATTTACAGAAAAAATCAAGTTATTTTTTGGCTCCTCTGTGCTAGAATTAATCAGAAGCAGCATGATACCATGTTTAATTTCAATCACAGCAGCTATCGCTTTACAAATAAATAAAACTTACAAAAATTTGTACTGCTCTTAAATCAGATGCTGTTTTTTTTTTTTTTTCTTAAGGACAATAAAATTTACAATACTGGCTTCTACACAAACTTTTGTTTAATTATGAGAGCACCACAGAATCTGGGCTTTTGCTCAATAAAATCAAAGAGTATAAATAAAACTGCATTTTCTTAAAAGAAATAACAATAACTTGGTCATAAAGAAGATGTCCAGACTGTTAAAAATTAAAACTTCCATAAGGAAACACAATCTGGGGGGTAGAGGAAGGAAAAAAAATAAAAGATTAAAAGAAATCTATCAGCCTTAAGGCAAGTGCTGTGAAGTGGTACATGGAATTCCTTTCGTAGATCTGGGACTCGCTTATTTCAGTTTAAGTTGGGAAAGCCGGTTATCAATTTTCTAGCTAGATTTAGTGAGAGGACAGCAGAATTCGCCCCATCTGTTAGTCCTTGGCTAGGACACCAGTGCTATTTGTTTTCCTAGCATGGCATCCCAGCCCATACAACAGATTGATGGTGCCAGAGAGACACCGTGAAGTGGCGCCTGCTCCTCTGCCAAGGGCAGGCAGGAACGGATGGTCACATCCAGATGATCTTGAATTAAGGGACGAGGAAGTGAAAAATCTGCGCTGCCTCCTGCCTTCCCCCCACCCCTGGCTCATGGGAGGCTGCATCTGACCTTCAGCCAGGGAACAGAGAGCAAACTTGACTTCAAAGCTTCAGAGGTGTCCAAGAATACTTTCAGCTCGAGTTTTGCCCGGCCGTGGGCTGGTTTTAAACCCATTCTGTCGAGGTGAGATTTAGAGGGACAAATTGCTTTGTCCTAAATGGCTTTAGGCTAAGTGCCTGAAGACCTTTCCTGGTGCCCTCCTTCACAACAGCCTGCACAGGGAAGGGTGGCTTTGTGCAGACCCAGCTGATCTGCGCATCTCTTGGGAGAGTCTGGATTTAGTGTTCAGTGACCCTCATGTCCCACTAAAACTTATACAACGTGCAGTAACAAAGGGTCTGAGGAACACTCCTCCTCATAAAAGAGCACAATTTCATTATTCATTACAACTATTGGTGGCAATATATACTAGATGCCTTCAAAATACCGAACGCTTCAAGATACTGTAAATTTTACACAAGAAAATAAAAATACCTCCATTTACTGTCTCAGCTGTTTTTGTAAACTTCTCCCCTGCTGCAGAAAAGTTTAGACAAACTATGATAAATTTTCCCATTCCTGACTTCCCTGACACATGCATTTCAAACAAACTTCAGAACAGTACACATGGATTATTTTCAAGAATGGGCCTAGGGTAAAACTCTGAAAAAAAACATGAAATAAGCAAGCTAAAAAGTGGGGGAAATATTTTCATAGTTTCTGTCAGCTTGTAGTAATATTATTTATTTTTAGTACATCACAAGCTATTATCTAGATATGACTTAAGAGCATCTAGTAGCACGTAACAAAAAGTAGGTGAAAGAAATCAGTAAAATCTATAGAGAAATCAGTTCAATTTGTACATATCATTACACATAAACACAAACAATAAGCAAGCTAGAGACACGTAAAATATAATTCTGTCTACTACAAATCTGGCCTTTTCATAATCTGCAGCCCAAACCCGATTATGCTCTTGCCATTTCAATCCAGACCTTTGACTTCCACAAAAAGGCTTTAGGGAAAAACTGCTTATATTTAGAAAAAGCTTTGAAAGGTAAAACTACCATAGAATAACATTATCTTTATCTTAGCAGACTAGTCAGAGAGTTCAAACTGAAATGGCATTTCATCCTAAGCAATAATGTCTCTATTGGTAAATGGCATGTGGGACATTTATACTACTGAAAACCAGGGATTAATGATGGCAGGATTTCCAGTTCTCGAGCTGACAAAGGGGATATTTTCCTGGAGGTGACACACACGGGTTTCAGAGGCCTCCCCCAGCCCAGAGCTGGCACTGATAAATCGTGTGACTTGCTAAAGACTGAACACACATTGCACGGTGCTCGTTGACATAAATCATATCTAACAAAGGACACCCCAGCAGAGGGGGGTGGGAAGAGGCCCCACAGTCTTACAGACCCTGCGAGGGAGGAGAAAGCTTCTAGGATTGGTGTTTTCCTTCAGCCAAGAAAGGACATGACTGGTTTTAAATTTGGAGTCAAAGGAAACCAAGATTCACCATTACCTTCCACACCTTTGTAATCCTTCACCTTTACCTACCAGTACCATGTGCCTGAGCACTGGGATTGGGACCAGCTGAGTGGTGAGCATTGAAAAGAACCAACTTGCTTTCAAAGCCCTTCTCTGCCCTCTGATCAGTAACTCTTTTCATCAGAAGATTTTTGTGAGCAACGTTACTAAGCAAAGTGAAAGCCTGAATTTCTGCCACCTCCAAACCCCCAAATCTTAAACTTTGGTGTTTAAGGCCTGTTTTGCCTTGCGAGAAATTATAAAAATCTTTTGTCTCTGAAAACAGAAAGATTTGGGGCCACACAGTAAAACTGAATTTTTTAAAAAATTGCAAATTTTGGCTAAAAGCATCCACACAGGCACGTACTGGTGACTTGCTGCGTTCAGTAATTTACTCATGTGTCAAACCCCTGAACACGGAACTGGGGAAACTGCTCTGTACAGCTATAAAAAATATTGACGATTCCAGAGTCACCACTATACCCAAGAAAAAGCAAGGTGTGCAGTACATGCAGCCATTACCTCTTTTGCAAACTGCTCTGGGATTGTCAAGAGCATGCAAGTTGTAGCAGTCAGCAGAAAGTCTTAATGGAGAGCATTTAAAACAAAATCTGCTGAAAGTATGTAAAGGATTGCTTACAGCTGAAGAATGGAAATATGTTAAGAGAACTGGAATTCCTAAACTTTAGGCCCTGAGCTTTTGTTAGGACCTTTCTATGTGCTCAGAATAAGGATCTATAGTCAAAAGGTAAAAAATAAGGTGGATTTTATAAAGGCAACCCATGGCCTTGTGCTGCCCCATCCCTGGGAAATGATCCATCATCAATGACCTGCACTGGTCTCAGGTCCCAGGCCAAGGCACCCACTGTGCAAACTGGAAATCCAAGGTCCCAGCAGCAGAGCTGCCAGAGCTGGCAGGGCAGGATTTGCAGCACCATCCGCAACCTGTAGTTCATACTCTTCCTGTGACTCTGGGGCCCTGGAAAAAGAGTTCCAGAATGAGCCTTGGGACTGCATGGGTTGTTCTAGCAGGCTGCACTGCCTGGTGACCTGAACCCCTCAGCTGCACTGCACTGGGAACTACTCACCTCAAAACTCCACCACTCTGCTAAAAGTAGCCACTAAAAGGTCTCCTTCGGACTTGATTTGAAATGCAGGTTGGGATGCTGACAGCTTTGAGATGGTATCCAGGAATTCCAAATTCACTGAAACTGTGAATTCCATACTAAATAATGGCTTCTCAGATCATGGGCAACACAGGAAAACTGTACATTGCAATGCACACTCAGGCAAAGCAGAGAAAACTCTCACTGCTAAGGAGCCTGTTGTATATTTGGTACTCCAGGAGCGCCAAAGCAATGTTAAGCAAATTGCACTGTGTTTAAAAGCCTTTTTCTGTTCTAGCTGTTTACAGTTTTCTAATGGTAAATATGGGAGAAAAGATGAATGATTTATGAATGCTCACTGTAAAAAGTCAAACAACATATTAAAACAATGCTTCATAGCATGGGGAAATGGAGTTAAGCAGAGCACTTTCATGGTGATTTTTATAGAAAGGAAATGCATAGATTTTTGACAGGGAAAAAATCTAAAGATGAAGAGAATGGTATTAAATGTTGTTAAACCTTTATTTATTTGGCCTAAAGCAAAAGATAAAACTCATTCTGTCAGAGATCTAAAATCTAAAGAGATGAAACCCACAGCCTTTTAACTTAAGTAATTCCCCTTTACAAATATTCTCAGATGAGACTGAGTGAAACCCTCCACCCAGCTACATCCTGAAAACCAAACTATTTCCAGTCTCTGTGTTAATGTGAGAGTGGGCAGTGCTGATCAAGTGACAGAAAAACAATTGAGGGGTAGGATGCATCCTGCTGTTTTTCCTGAATGTCTCTGAATTCCCTGCTCCCAGGGACAGTAACCCCCTTCCTTCCTTGCCGCAGGTCTAATGGATGGCACTTGCCCACAGCTGCTCAGGCAACTGCCCTGACCCAGTTGTTCAAGGAAATAACGAGCCCTGGAATTGACTAAGGAGCGTCACAAGGACAGAAGAAAAAATTGGCTAAGGGAGCACATCAGCAGCTGGAGGAGCATCCTCAGGTGGTGCTCAAGGAGAATGTATATTTTAATTTGTAGCCCATTTACTGCAATAGGACAGAGGTTTAAGACATGCCATGGAGGACAAGATGGCAATCCGAGCAAAGAAAGGGAAAACAGCTTTTCTGTACTTCTGAGAACAAATAGCTGTCTCTACCACCACATCATTGTTTTACTATTACCAGCTAATACAACAGCAGACTGAAAGTGCAGCTGCGGTCCACAGAATATTTGGCATTTCTGGCCCAAGCATAATCCCTCAAGTAATGAAAAACCTATTTCTATTTCTGCATCCTCGCTACTCTTCATACTGAAGAGGCTGCGTCTGTCTCCCATTTATTGAAGCTTATTCTTCATCTAGACAGCCAGAGCTGGTTTGTATTAGAAATTAGGTTTTAAATCACTATTTTTCTATTATTTGTTTTAGGATTTTCAGGAAGCCTCCAGAGGTGCAGAAAAATTCTTCTGGTTGGAAGAGACTCTAATACTCTTCATGAACCAAGCCCCAAATCCCTAAACCCTTGTATAAGAACTTTAAAGTTTTTAAGGTTCAGATTCTGACCATGAAGACAGTAACATGATAAGAGTTAAAATGACATAAAAATGTTTTTAAAAAAAGTTAAAACTCCCCCTGCAAGAGTAGGACTAACCAGATCCCTGAGCTTTTCTTAATGAGGAGACTCCATTATGATCTCTCTTTTCTCATGTGGTTGGAGTTTTGCATTTCGGCGATTAATGGAGTCTCGAGATGTAAAAGGGGGATATATATGAAGAAAGAAACAACAGGTGAAATAAATTGCTGGCTCAATAAATCACACAAGCCTAAACTGCATCTCTTTTCTCTTGCTGCTCCTTGCTACCTTGTGGCCAGTTTTAACAGGATTCTCTCTTTTCAGGTCCCAGCTCTGTACCACATTCTTACCAACACACACAGGTCTCTCCTTGGAAAAGGCTCGGAGTGCTAAAGGCACAGTAACCCATCACTGCCAGGTACATGGGGCTATGGTGTTGCATTTCCTATCTCTGGTAATTGGCAGTGTGCCTGCTGTGAAATTGTTTCATTTCTCTTTCCGTTTAAGGTTCTTTTGCATTTTCCACAGACCAGCAAAGATGTCACAAGTTCATATCTACTCTTGTATTACCTTGCTATGTACTCCTGACATTTTTCTAGCATTCATTAATTTTCTCAGCATATCAAGCACTATTTACCTCAATTTTAAAGCTTTTAATAACTGAACACAGAAATCCTCTAGTGACAGTACAGTCTGACAGAAGGAATATCTCCTTCCTTCTGCAAAAGAAAACATTATCCTCACAACTCCAATTCCAACTGTCAGGAGCAAAACTCGAGTTTGTTGACAAACCACCTGCCTTGGATTGAACTAGCTCCCCTGGAATTACAGAGGGGTTTCATGGTTTCCATATTTAGGAGGCAAAGCTGTAGCAAAAAGATCCTAATTGAAAAATGACATCTCTTGATTATAGCAGGCTGGCTTTGGACTTGCTGTGGGTACAATTGCACTCAAGTCAGTTTATGTGAAGCTGGGATCCCGAGCACCAGCAGTGGATCCCCTGCCTTCTGCTGCAGTCAGCACACATGGGGCCTTCTGCCCAGCTCCTGCACCCTCAGGCCGTTCCTCACTCTCTGATCCCTACATTAGAGATTTGTAGCCACCTGCACCTCACAGAATGCAGGAAGACTCTTGCAGGAGAAGTAAGTGAATTGAAACAAGATGCAAATATACAGAAAATACAAGAGAACTGCGAGAATAGTGCACTACACCCAAATTTAAACGAAACAACTGTTAACATGCAGGGATGAGCAGAATGCATGGAATAGACTGTCTGACCTTTCCAAGAGTCTTGTCTACTCCAGGCTGATTCCTGCAAGGCGAGTAAGGTGCTGCAGACACAGACACACCTTGTCATCCAGAACGTGGGGAACCTGCTCTGCCACAATGGCATCAGGATGTGAACACATCTTCTCTTCTGTGGCTTTTCTCAGAAAGTATTTAGTAAGAAAAATGTTGGAAGAAATCAGCTGATCAACCAAACAGCAAATTAAAATAAAGCTTAAAATTCAATTAACTGTGGCACTGTTATGCATTATGTATAATATCTTTTAAAAATTAAATATGACACAGAGGGATAAATCTGGACACCCCAGAGAAGAAAACAAACTAAACCTAGAGCATATTTACAGTTTTAGGTAAGGTTCTGTAAGATCAACATTAGAGAATGAAATTCCTTTTCCATTCAGGAACTGCATTAATACAAATGCTTGCCTTTTCTAGTAATTATTTAGTAATAGCCAAGATAAAGACATTAAGAGTGTTTCATAATCACACAGTGGGGTTCAACAGTGATTCTCTCATTATCAAATCTGCTCAACATACAAGTCAAAACAGGATTTTTCTAACCAACTACATTCTTCATTTTGGCATTGTAATTCAAGCTTCTGATGTCAGAAACAATTATGAGGAATTAAGAGAGTTTGCTGACTATAAAGTATACATGCACCAGTCCAAAAAGGAGCCTCTCCTTCCTACACACATTGCTCTAATAAGTAAAATAATCTCTGGCCTGCCTCTACCATCATGGTCAAGTTCTGTTCTGGAAAACAGACATTCATTCACACTCAGGAAAAGGACCACATTTCTCAGATCACTAGAAATGGGATAAACTTCTTGCAGTGGTACCAAAGAGGGGCTGCTTGGCTGGGGAGCAGCTCTGTGCGAAAGGCTCTGGGGTCTTTGGACAAACACGAGCCAGCACCAGGATCTGGCAGCAGCATCTTGGGCTGCAGGAACAGAGCATGGCCAGGGAACTGGGGGAGAGGGTTATCCCCATCTGCTCTCATCAGGCTACTTCCAGGATAACTGCTTCCAGTTTGGAACCTTCCTATACAACAAGGACATCGATAAACCAGAGCAAGTGCAGGGGATGTCACCAGGACAGTTAGGGGCTGGAGCACCTGCCCTTGGGGGAGGGGGAAGAGATGGCTGGAGGGCTTCACAGTAACCTGTCAGAACATACAGGTCATGAAAAGGATAAAGCCACATGCAATCTCTCTCCTTGGAGGTCTTCAAGAGCAGAGTGGACGTAAGAGATGACCCATTTGGAGCAGAAGAGACATCCAGAGGTCCCTTCCAACACAAAACATCCTCTAACCTTGCAAACCCAAACCTGGAGTGCAAAATTTGTCCCAGGGGTCAGACAGGTTGTCACAGATGATGTCATTTTTCCTGTTTATAGCCACAAGGCTAGCATGTAAGGAATTACTAACAAGGCACAACATCACATGAATATGGTGTATTAGGTGTTCAAACTCGCTGACCTTGGCAAGTCAATGACTTTATTACTGGACACACAGAATATATATGATGGCTGGGATCTCAGCAGCGACATGAGAAGGCAGGTCAAAGTGTAATGCAGCAAGACTACATAAAATTAAACCCTGAATAAGCAAAAGCTGAAATGAACCTGAAAACTGTTTCTTAAACAGCTTTTAAATCACTGAGATGAATTCATCCCATTATATCATATGGCGAGTAAAGTTTTCTGTTAGTGATATGTCATTTCTCTTCCCACTGTTCAACTTCTTTTGCTTCATAAGTTCCCTATTGTTACCCTATCTTATTCTTTTCACAAATTGAATTTAATTCCAATTTTTTATTTTGCCTTCCTTCAAGTTCCTTGAATACTCCCTGAATATTCTCTTGTCTCTTTAGTACACTTAAGTATTTTTGTGTTTTGTTTTTGTTCATGGCATTCATAATGCTGCTTTAAGAGCTACATTAGCCACACTTACAAAATCCATGTCAAATCTTTCAACCCTCCATGAACCCATAGAGCAATAGTTCTATTCCTAAAGACAAATAAGCACTGCTATACTTAAATAAATAAAATCCATAAGCACACTAAGTGCAAAACAACACAGTGAGTCAACAAAGAAACACAGCAACAAATAATCAATATAAATGAATCTATAAACGATCAACTGGTGATCTCAATCTAAATAACTGCTAAGAGAGCAATGTTTCCCTAGGAAGAAACGAGACATTTTACACTGATATTGAACATTGACTTTTCAGAGAGAATGACCACAGGTTTATTTGATAGGTATCTCTGACTTGGCATTATATTAGCAAAATTTAATCTTCAATACCCCTTATGCTTACCCTTCCCCTGAAAAATGGCCTCATCTCAGTTTGTTGGGCTGGGTTATAAAGCATGTCTCACAAAAATATCTCAACGCTTTTTCATCATTTTTCCCCCTGACTTCCTGCAAGTCTCATTTTGCATCTACTTATCTCTGCTATCTCTTTGCCCTGACAAGACTTCATACCTGTGATTCTGGGATTAAATCCTAGACTACTAAAAAATTCATAATATTAGGTATTTGCACTGATGAAAGTGAGAATAGGCTCTGTCACACAGCCACCATGAAATCCAGCATATTTTCTAGTTTGTGCATGGGAGGATGGCAAGGGTACATGAAGCACAACCTGTACTTCACAACTGAGAGAAAAAAGAGAAAGCACCTCTCAGGAAGCCATTCTTGCAGCTATGACTAAAAACCCCCAAAGTTTCTACTATATAAATAATAACTGTTCTAATAAATTACTGATTGTAAACAGCATCTCTCTGTGATGTCTGGGTGAGCCATTTCTATCCTGCCACATCACACTGCTCCTTTCTGTGGCACTAACCTTGGCCAAGCAGATGTTTGAGCAGCGCAGCCACAGCCAGGACAGTGAGCACCAGCCAGGCAGTTGTGTTTCTTTACTCAAGTTCAAAGCAATACATTTTAACAGCTCCTGAGGAGCATTACCAGCATGTGTGAAAAATGTTTCCTCAGACCCATCCGAGACTGTGCTGTGCAATTTGCATTAACAACCCAAAACGTGCCCTGAAAACACAACTCCAGTAACACACGAAAGAAAACCTTCTATGATCCTCTCTGTCCCCTGTCTCTTGCCAAGGCTTCAGAGCATGTTCAGCCTGGAGCTGAGCAAGAAAGGTTTTTAATTGCAAGAGCTAAGCTAAGCACATGATAGCACTTTGAGAGTTATGGGAACATTAGTCTCACTCTAGTTTCAAGTGCTGAGGTTTATGGTATGAAAATGTAGGACTGACCAGGCTGTAAGACTGCCCCTCCACAATGAAATCCTCCCACTCCCACCTTCCCCGAGATCTCTGCTAGGCAAAACAGTACTACACTGGCTTTTCTTGGAACAAATCTGCAGATCAAGTTTTTTTACTTTTGATAGGAAAAAGCCCAAGAAAACTATACCCAAATAATGTCATGTCAAAGTCGTCCTGTTCTTTGTGGCATTAAGCATACAGTGCAGCTGGAGCATCTTGTCTCCAGGAAAAGTGTCTTGTTCCCTTAATGAATCTCTCACACCTTTGGACTGTGGAATAGGGACACTTGTTAGCTAGAAAGCCACATCTAAATTTCCTGGACACAAGCACCAAAATTGCCAACACTAGCACACAGTTTTCTTATGGAATGAAGCCAGATGCTTTTTCCTAAAAGGCTCAAAATTTCTCAGAGGTAGCATCAGACAAGCTTATTGAGCTACTACCACGCTTTTCTCACTCAGATTGACTGATAGCAGTCAATAAGAATCACTGAATGTGTGACATTTAGAATATGACAGGCATATTCTACAATTTAATTATTGCCCCTAACTGACACCTATTTTCAATGCAAATTTAAGAACAGAACCTTCTGTCATCAGCTAATCTTGCAAGATGCAGCGTTCCCTCGGTTTACATTGATTTCAAGTGAATCTGATCACAGTGATTGGCAGCCAGATGCCCTCTGCCTCTCAGAGGTTCCAGCTTTGCATGATTTTCCCTTTTTCAGTCTTGTTTTCCAAAATGTCTAGCATATTTGATTTCAGTGAAGTCTGGACAAGACAAAGGCCGTGGTTTTCTGACTTCGCAAGTAAAAAACAAGTGCAACATAAGAAATCAAGCTAAAGGTAAGTTCCTGTTTGTCAAATACAACTCAGAGAGAGAGAAAAAAAATCAATAGGTACATAAGACAGGCACTTCAGCAACCTATTTTGATGAATCCTCATCTGTGGAGTCAGAGTCAAAAAGACGACTTGGCTCAGGACTGGAAGAACTTACAAACATGAATGAACAACAAGCTTCATCCAAGCACTTACATTAGCAAGAACCAGACTCGTTTGTGGGAAGAAAATAAATTGATATCAACACCTGAAGGATAAAATTTTATGCAAACTGTACCATCTACAGATATGTGATGCAGAGTAAAGATGAGACTTCTACTTCCAAGTAAGAAATCCTATAGATTTTTTTTGTCTGTCACACAAACAAATGAATACTTCTGGGGGTACAAGAAGAATAACTACATAAATTAACCATTTATTTCCCTACATCTTATGTTCTGTCAATAGCTATTTTTCAGGTTCTAATTTCAAATTAAAAAAAAAAAAAAAGACATTTTCATTTGCTTAATTAACTGCCAGACCCTTTGGCAATTCAGTCCTTTCTGTGGCACTGAAGTGAATATATTATTTCAAGTTTATGTAGAAACCTGAAATATATCTTAAACCTCATGTGTATTTAAGGTCAAATAGCACTGAGGAATAAATGACTAATAATACTTTCACGTGCAACACAGGCACTAAAGGTGCAGTGCAAGCATGCTGCTCTCACAGTCTATTATTTTTCTTTATTTTTTCCTGTATCTTCTTGCATATGATAGTAGATAAAATAGCATCAATATCTAAAAGTTTCAGTATGAGTATCAAGACATTATTTGCAAGTGAAACATCTTTAAACCCATCGCAGTTTTTAAATTCCACAGGAAGTAACAGTTCCGTTTTTTTTTCCCCACAGGAAAGTCTAAATATTTAAATTACCATATTTTTAATGTACTGACATGTTGATGGTCAGATGTTCTTTGATGCTCAAAGATAGATTGGCAGAAAGCAGAGCAGCATAGGGACTTACAAAAATGTGGTATTTATGTTTGGCAGCAATTACTTTGTGAAAAATAGAAGGTGACTCTTTTTATGCTCCTTCTTTCTTCTTTTTTATATTTTTCTCCTCCAAGTTTGGCATGAATCAAAAGAGCTAAAAACTAATTTAACATGACAAATGCTTTCATCACTCCCTTAACCTCTGAAGTGAACACTCTGACAAAGACAATATGTGTGGTATATGCTTTCCTTTTGACACTTTATAAATTACTTTCTTGTAACTGGGTTTTACCACCAGCCCAATATCTTCAGGATGTCCTAATTTGAATGGCTGGTTCTGCATTCTTCATATGTCACCCCTGGATAATAGTAATAACTCCTGGGCTTTGTGAAATGGCACAAGTCTCAGAGAGGACTGTGGGACAATTTTATTTCCATCCTGCATGCTGGAGTTTACCAAAAGATTGTGCAGTACTAGCAACTAATACTCTGCATTCTGTTCACATCTGGCTATTGAGGAAACAGGGAGAAGTGACAAACCTGGCTTTAAATGTGCAGACAGCCCTGTGTACACCACGTAATGGAAAAGTTAACTGAAGTGACTTCTTTCCTATTCTCTGCTATTAAAAACAGTATCACAATCAGCCATAGAAACATCTTAAAGTGCTCTTTCATACACACCATCTGAACTTTTTTCCGTTGTCTATTCCTTTAACAAGAAGACCAAAAGGAGCTTGATTTATTTTCAATCTGATGAGTTTGATCTGTGTTAAAAGTTTCTGCAGAAACCCTGCCATTGTAAAGGAGTTCACACATAGACCAGTATGTCTAAGATGGCAAAATGTCTGCACACAGAACCAAGCATATTCTGCACAAACAGGTGTCCTATCAGTGCAATGCAGACCTGCAGAAATTTTTCCCAGACATCAGTCAGGGTAGTTTGCAGAGGAAGATTTAGGAAATTTCAGATAGCTGTGGTACTGACGGGCCTATAAAGGAAGAGTCTATCTAAATAGCTAGACTTTGATGACATATTATGATATAAACCATCAATCTATATGTATCTTTAAAAAGAAAATAAAACCCGAAGTTACCTTCTAACAAGGCATACAGCCATTATTTTGACAAATGTTTAACTTAAAATCTCAGTAGTATCTTTATTTAACATCAATTATGTAGTGTGGCAAAAAGTTCCAAAGGTTATTTACACAATATGAATTTATTTTTAAAGCTTTAAACATACTGTCTTTTCATTTCATTCATTGTATTATAGGAATGCCTAATAAGTTTTTAAGTATTTTGTCTTTTCTATCAGTTATGAGATTTTTTTTTGCTTCTCTATTTAAATCACCCTCATTAGAAATTTTCTCATGCCAGTCATTATCTTTTGCAGTCTCAAAGTTCCATGTTTAAACCTGTAGACATTATGTTTTCAATGACCCATCCATGTCAATTATCCCATCTCTTTTATGACAGGAAAATTCATTTAGAAAACCTGAGGAATTTGAGAACTTTAATGTACTCTTTCAGTATAATTTACCCTATATTTGTCATCACTGCCTTTTGCATTTGGCCCTGCGAGAGTCTAGGTCAGCACTGATACCTCATGTTCACACAGCCCAGATACACTGACAAGCCTAAGGAGCAGAACCATTTGCTGCAAATTTTGATGACTTTTTCCATAACTCTTACTTTTAGCTAATGTAACCCCAGTGATGGAACCTCTGCTCTGTTGGAGAGCAAGAAATTTTCATTGTGGACATGTAAGGCAGAAATACAATAGCAGCACCTTCAAAGCCTTTCCTTTTTTCAAATCAGGAGATGATTTAGCACCTTAACTCATACTCTTGGAGGACAGCAAGGATTAGTTTATAGCTGATGGTTTACACCTGCTCTTTGTCATGTGCAATGAATTGTATGATTTTTTGCTGAGAGTGAAGGAATTAATTTAATAAATGGCCTAACTTAAGCCCTTTGCTTTTACCTTTCTGTTGTTCTCATGCATCCAAGGCTACACCACTGCTTTTTTGTTTTTTCTTTTCTCTCTCTTCCATCACTCTAAATTATGATCACGGTGGATCTATCAAATTTATTCATAGGATTAATTTCAGCTATTTTCAAGTTTTGACATATACTTATTCTTTCCTGTGTATGCCATGAAGCTTGTCAGGTAACTTCTCATTATTTAAACCTTGAGCCAACACTCTCTCCTAAACCCTGCTTTGTTGTGTTCACTACCAACTCTACTGTGCTCATCATTCTTTCAATAGGAAAGACGACCTCAAAAACTTCTGTCAAAATGGATCAGTTATGTCGTTACTTGAAATGATACATCATTCATCAATTATTAAGAGTCAATACATTGCCTTACATTCTCTCTTGTCTTATATATGAAAGCATGAAAAGCAATAACCACGTTGCAAAGCTTTGCTTAAGATTACAGTAACCTAAATACCAAGGAAAAACACATTTCATAATCCATCACTTCAAAGTTATGCACATGATTAAAATGTTCAACTTGCAGTATATCATTTCCCATGTGCATAATCACTCTAACAGGGAGCTGCTGTATGATAACTGTCACGTTCAATGAATCATGTGCTTTCCAATCTTTTCATTTATATACCAAACTAAGCTTGTTATTCTTCTGAGGCTTTCTACAGGGGAAATACAGAAAGATGATTAGATCTGTAGTATTCAGTATGGGATGTAGGTCTGGACTAAACAGACAGCAGGAATATTCAGCCAGCTCTTTCCTACTACTGTATGTATTAATCACATTTGGAAGCTCATTAGTATGAAAAATGGGGTTTTCAGGTGTCTGTCCTGAAGAGTCAGGTTATATAGGATCAAAAAACAAAAAAAAGAGAAAATTCAGCACATCTTTATAGATCTTTTGAGTGCCATATGTGAAAATAGCTTCACAGATGAAACAAATCCCATAAAGAATAGGTCTGGAAAGTATTAACAGAAAATATTGTCAAGCTACCATAATTTTGCCATTTAGTCAGAGAAGCTAAAGAGTTTGTGCAGCACATCACTGTCATCAGCATATTGTTAAAGGCACTGAAAAAGTGCAGAATACACTGGCAGTTTGTGCAGACAGTTAGAAAAACCTCTACAACAACAGAGATTGAGAGAGGTACCGGGGGAGGGGGAGGAAATCCGAAATTAATTGAATTAAGAAAGAAAAAATCTCAGCAGCATGTTAAAAACATCTCAAAAAACCACAGAACGGATTAGGACACAGTATAGTCACTACTGATATATGAATCATGAGAAATAAACACAACATTCAGAGTTTCTATATTTTTCCTTACAAAATGCTAAGGATGAGTGGAATATGGAAAATAACTGCATGCAAAATGGAACCATCTAATGATTCAAATTTAACACCACCAGGATTTAGGCACACAGACCAATACAGACTGTAATCTGTAATCAAAACGATTTTGTTCCTTTTTTTTATCTAAAGGCAGCATGTGATGGTAATATTTGAATTCAAATGCCACTAGCTTCTGTTACTTATGTGAATTCACCACTTATCACATTTTTTTCTAAATACTTTTTAAACATATGGCACTACACCAAAAAGTCATTAAATCACTCTGTTTGGACCATCTATGAGATGTGCATATCTGACACCTAAAGTTAACACTGCACATTAAGAATCCTGAATCAATTTCTTGCTTCCACTGCTCTTACAATAGTGAACGTGACTTGAACATTTTATTTTTCCTCATTAATCAGAATAAGGAATAATAATATTCTTTGCTCACTAAGAACACGCATTTGTGAAACACATTGACCATCCTTTCATCTGCTGAACTTTCATTTTCTGACACAGCCATGTGATTTGACAGAGAAAACACAGCCTTACCTATGAAATATGCTAGCAAGATGGCAAGCAGGACTGCAGCAGCAATTGCAGATAAAGCAGCACATTTCCAGCTACAGTACTTGGAGGGTTTTTTCAGCTTGAATGCATTCCTGGAGAATGTATTTCTAGGTAACAGTCTGGGAGGTGGAGTATAAACCGTTCCTGAGGTCAACGGGTAACCAGGGGAAGAACTACTGAACAGCGGAGTAGTTCCAGAAGATGTCTTAAACAAGAAATGCCTGAAAAACATAAAATGGAACATAGTTGAAAATGGCAAGTCCTGTAGTTAAGAAAGAACATCTCCTACTCCTATATCATTCCAGCTGCCACAGCCTGGTAAATTCAACCAAAAAGAAAAAGGATTTTGTAGGAAGAAATAGGGAGATGAAAATTCTCAGTATTTTTGCTACCAGATCTTTACAACTGGAACTAAAATACAGTGTCGGGATATCTTTCTTAATCTTTTCTGTAATTAGATGCACCTTGACCACATACTAGCTAAAACACCAGCATAACCCATGAAATGTCTGGGAGTTCCCTGAGGAATCCACCACTCAAAATATTCTACGTAAACCACACTCTGAGTCTCATTTACACTCTTGGCAAAAACTCCAAACAAAACCGTAAGAACATACTGAGCAAAACCCATAGTCCTGTAGGAAAAGATCTTGCCAGAATTAGAATTAACCATGATTTTGTGGTTTAACAGCACACAGGTTTGGTTCGAATGGCTAAGACAATTACCAAAAGCATATGACTCAGCAGATAAAAAGAGGATTTCAACTGCCCGTACATTTGTTAGGAAGAAAATAAGGGACAGAATACACTCTCTAACAAATCTCAGAAAATGCTGTCAACACATTCCAGACAGAAGAAATGGAGAAAGCAAACTGAAAGACTGGTTTCTTTAGATTAACTTCTCACAGTCAGGAAGAACTGACTACAAGCATGTTCCAGTAGACAATGAAAAGAGAAGCACAGAATACAGGCTGTGGTCTTACAGAAAGTCCCTTGGTCTAAGACAGAGAGCTCTGAAGACTTGCTCCATACCCTCTCCCTTCACAGCCCTGACAAACAAGAGCTTCTTGGCATTAAATACAATGAAGATACTCAGTAATCTCCAAAATCAAAATCACAGCCTAAAATAACACAGGTCTTACTTCCAATGTAAAATATGTTTTACATTTTTATTCAGATACAATCCAGTATGTCACTCTCAAACCACCTGTTAGAGCTTTAAAATCCATGTCACTCACTGACAACAACAATTTGGAAGTTTGAGGCTGAAATGTATTTCCTAAGTATGTTTTCCAGCCCACAATCATGAATGTGCCTACTGTCAAGCACAGATCAGTGTATACCTATTCTATGGAATACCAGATGTGATTTTAAAGGCATTTTTTAAAACATTAGTTTTGAAATAAAACCCAGAGCATAAGAGATTGCACAGAACTTGCACACAGGTAAAAGACAGTAAAAGGAAGGCTGTCTAGGCTCCCCAGATTTCTGATTAAACATTTCCAATTGAAGACACCTCTGAAAATATGGTGTGGTTTTTTTTTTTTAATTAATCAGTTAATAAACTCAATTAATGAACATGAACAATCACTTTGACACTGCCTTTGTTATTGATTTTTAAACTCTAAGTGGCCTTGTACATCCCTTTCAACAGTGACCAAAATCTAGTTTGTTGCAGAAAACAGACAAAGACAGTAGCAGTATCCACTGTCATAACTTTTTCTTTGTGCTTTGGAGACTTCAGAAATACAATCAAACAGATTAATTCTAACCAGTTACTTAAAAGAAACATTGGGGTTTTTTTAACAAATAAAGCTGCCCTCCTTTTTTCTTCATCAGACAGGCACATTAGAGGTTAGAATCGCTTCTTTCCTGAACATCATAGGTGATCTATGAGAAAAAGCAATAAAGGCAAATGCTAAAAGACTTCCCCTTAAAATTACCCAGCCTTTTAAATTACGAAAAACATCTTTCAGTTAAAGGAAAGCAAGAAATAATGAAAGTTTGATGTCTTGAACACTTCATTTTAAATGTTTCTTTACTTTGCAACAGTTCAATTAAAGTAACTGATGGGTAAATGATATTATGGGGCTGGTTGTGTCACACCAGACCTATTGACTCTTCTGCTCCTTCTGTCTGGGTAGAACCTGATTAACTTGCCAGCAGAAGCAAGTTTATTCCTTTCTGCTTGCTCTCCAGTGTTGGGAGCACAAGACCACTTCCATGATTGGAGCTAGGGATTGAAATGCCATGGGGCATGAGGAACAAGGGAAAGCCAGAAGGAAGACAGAGCTGGTGAGACAAAGGCAGGCAGGAAAGCTCCTCTCTTATCCAGCTAACTCTGCATCTGCCTCAGCCCAGGACCCCTTCTCCTCCTGAATCCTCATGGCAGGAACGACCCTCTTAGGTTGGGACATAAGGGTCTGTAACAAGCAGTGCTTACCCTTTCCCTGCCCAAAAGCAGATCTTGGAATGAAACTGGAAATTAGAGTCTTTGGAACTGTCTTTATCTGAAATGCCTTTAAACCCAGGAATTTTATGTCCTCTTTAGCTGGGAAGGCAGCTACAGCACCAACAGAAATTTTAATATAAAGCATTGTTAAAGTAAACTCAGATATATAATGAAACTCTGCTCCCATTAAAATTGAATTAATGAATATCTAGATATGCTTTAATAGAACATGTCAATCATATACTGTTGCATGTGAGAAGACAAAAAAAGTAGAACAAAAAAGCAGTTCCACCGTGATCCTCTTTGAGATACATAAAGCATATAAAGAAAACCAAAACACTTGTCCATGCAAACAGGGTCTCTATGATATTGTTAAAACTAATCAGAACTTGGTAGAAGCAAAAAAAGCCGACTGAAAAGGATACATGAGATGATGTCATTCTCAAAGCCAAAAAGAAAGAATGTCATTGGATAAACCCTGAATTTTGTCCTATCCATGCATTTTGAAAGCCGAAAGTTCATTGACTCAATATGAGGACCCCTGACAAAGTGGCAGCTATCAGAAGACATCACTCCATCTGAAAGTACACAAGTTCTGCCTTCAAAAGTTTAAAAAAGACATTTAACTAGAGACGTGTTAAATATCCCCCAAGACACTCTGGAAAACAGACACTGCGTTCCAAAGCTGGGGGCCAGATTAGCAGGTATACCTTAAATCATAGCAAAGCACACCAGAAAGACTGAGAACATAATGGACAAAAACACTTGGACCCCCAGAGTTTTAAATCTAGATTCAGCTACTAATGGAAATAAATTGACTTGTCTCAACTCTATCCCTAAACCCAGTGATCTATAGCCATATTTTTATGTGAGATTTGACATGCTCTGGTACAACCAATTGTCTGTGGGCTGAAGCTGCACAGAGGGAACATGAGCATTTATCAACATTAATTACAGCCTCACAGTGGTAAGGCTGGGAGCATTGTACAATGCCTGCTTATGAAAAGAAATGATCTGATTTGTACCAGTTCACCTAATTTCAAATACACTCCATATAAGAATTAAAAAATTGTATTCCCTGTCTCACCTGTTCACCTATCAAACACAATTAAGAAAAACACATTTTCTACCTCACAATTAAGCATTAGCAATTTGAATTAGACTAGAGCTAATCTTCTATTTTGAAAACATGGCAGTAAATTTGCTAAGTCTCAGCCCAGTCTCCCTGATTTCTGTGGATCAATAAGACAATTCCATACTGAAAAAAATCACAAAATATGGTTGCCAGCCTACGATGATTCTGTAATTTCAGTGTCCTTGAAAAGCTGTGGAAGGAGCTTGGGTGCTGCCCACAGAACAGAAGCTAACCCTGCAGCTCACTCTGTGCTCTCCTGCCCCCCTCGCAGGCTCTGGCTGCAGGATTCAGGACTCAGCCCCTGCTTTCAGCACTGCTGCTGTGGGGGTCACACGCGGGCACCTCATCGCTGACACCACCACAAAGGTGACATCTGGGAAAGCTGAGCTTGCAAGGGGACGTTTGACCACTGTTCTGTGCACTAATGGTAAATGGAAAAGGCTATATTTTGCTTTCTTCATTAATTCAGAGCTCCCTCTAGCACGTGCTTTCCCACAGGTCAAAAGGACCTCTGGTGTTCAGGGAATAGTGGTCTGACAGAGACTGTATTAACTTCCATATTCTTTGAGAGAACAATCAGCTTTTTCCCCCCTTCTTTCTGGACAGATTGTCATGGCAGCACACTGCAAGAATGAGTAGAAAAAAATAAAAAAAATTGGTTTTGTGATGAAAAACTGTAATAGAAAGGAAGAACAAGACATTTTCTAACATAAATTGCTTCTTTCCCTCCTCATACTGTCCTAAACTTATTCTGTATGAAAAAAACCCCAGCATACAGAGAATTGTAATGCTTAAATTTTCCTTTTTTTTTATTTTATAGGGTTTTTAACAGTAATTAATAAATAGAAAAGCTACATGCCAAGAGAATAGTAACACCTCAATTCAGTTGTTCTAGGACTTAAAAATATCTTTAAGCTGTGGTAAAATCACATCTGTCTATAATTTTATTGGACATTTATTCTTAGCAGAAAAGAAACAATGGAATACAGAACATAATATGCTGGCTTTCATTGTGATAAAAAATATCTTCTGCAGTTTTCAAAGTCTGCCATAAAAGTAGCCATGAGTCATTTTATGTCACTGGAAGCCTCAAAGTAGCTGCCAAATTCAGACAGTGAAGTTTTATGGAAGATTTCTAACTTCCAAACAAAAAGAAACCAATTCTGAAGAAAACAACAAGCTATTCTCATGCCTATTATGAAAAAAACCGAACTCTGAGTGGTAGACTGGTGCAAGCTTTGGTTACCTATGTCACAGTCTTTCCCCAATTGAGATTTAATTGCATGTTCTCTCAGGGTCTTGCAGAAAACATGGGACCATCAGCCACGTTTCCACAGCTCAGGGCTCTCTGATGTGGTAAAACCGCACAGAAGTTTCCTTTTGAGTGCCTAGAACTCTAAAGCCAGCAATAAAGCTTAACGAGTGTTATCTATTTGTGTTTAAATTGTACAGTTACAAGAAGTTTTCTCAATCATGTCAAATCTACAGACTAAACTCAGTAACACAGATTTTTCAGTGGAAAGCTATTTCAAATACGCACTTATATAAACCAACTGGCCATTTTGCACACCCATGTGTTGCGCACCCCCACACCCAAATGCCTGTGGAAACAAAGGACAATCCATGACAAGGCCCTATTTCAGCGATTTTCAGCCTGCTGCTGCAGATACTGATGCAGGAACTAAGGACACTGTTAGGTGCAGAAACAGTAATTCAGGATGAGCACATCAGTATCAACGCGACACTTGTACCCACTGTAAGCTGCTGATCCTTGCAGCAGTCCTCCAGCACCCAGAGCAGCTCCAATTCCAGCTCCTCAGCTCTTGAAAGGCTGCTGGTTCCTTAAAGGCGGGGCTCTGCACGTCCCCGGGCAAAGCGTTCTGAGGAACGCGGAGTGCAGAGCAGTGTCACCGAGGCTGCCGCGGGTACCGGGCTGGCTTGGCCCCGCCACTGCCACCCTCTAACAAAGACACAGCTGGAGATGTGCAGCACAGTAATTGAACACTGCCTGACAGCCGGGCAGGGTGTTGTACAGAAAGGCAGGTGCCAACCTTTGGGCACCTTGATCTGTCATATTATTAAACAAAACCAAGCGGGCATCGCTCACAAAGCCACAAAGGCAAAACACGTGCACGGCGGGGCAGCAGCAGTGACAGCTCTGCGCTGGGCCCCTCTCCACAGGAGCCCTGCTCTTCAGCTGTGAGGCTGAGATACTCTTGGATACACTCTTACAAGCTTCTCTCTTCCTAATCCCTCTGTGAGCTGACCCCTGGAGCGTTCTCCAGGGGCTCTCACCATGTGCTCCTGGCCTGGCTCTGGCATGTCCCCATGGCACTGTCCTGTCCCAGGCTGCTCAGAAGCTGCTGAGCTGTGACACTGCACAGCTGTGAGAGAGGCTATAGAAAGGCAAGGAGGAAAATATGGAGAGGGGAAGGACTGCTGAAATGGGGATCATGAGCAGCTCCAGAGCTTGAGATGGAGAACACCAACTTGGAAAGGGGTAAACTCCAGAAAGGGAAAACCCAGGAAGGTCAGCAAGGGAGAGGAGCTGCTGTCACATGGCTACAGGAGCCACCCATCACCTTCCTGACTGGTGCCTGTGTGGTCAACAAGAGTCCAGGTACTCTGCAAGAGCTGGTGAGCCCACTCACTCAGCGTGTCTGCTTGAATCCTCGTTAGCTTTTGAGGGAGTGAGCCAGTCAATAACTGCTTTGCCCTTTAAATTTATGAATCTCTTTCTTGCACTATCATTTATTCCCCAGGAATGCAGCAATGAAACTGCTGGTTAGCACCTAGAAAAGAGTAACAGGCACAGCTGCAGACACAAATACAATCAGGGTCTTTGCATATGCACTTACATGAAAGTGTAGCAGGATCAATCAGCAGATCCAGGAACATTTAGGCAGCTCTGAACCAACTCAACTAGAGAACTTTCTCTTCTTAAGCAGAAAACCTTGTGTGTTTTTTTGCCATGGAGTTCTGAGTGGTTGGCACATAGTACCAAGTGACGAAGTGCAATAATGCCTCCATTTGTTATTCCAGTGGTGAAGATAATGATAACAGTGTTTTGCATTTCAATGGTTCTATGCAGTTTTAACTTTCTACATCAATTAATGAACATAATTTCAAAACACTTCTATTTTAAAAGGCATACATGTAAGCTCTCCACTATCTCTTAATTCAACCACTCACTTAACAAGAAAAAAGGAAAAAGTACTAACAGTGCTATTTCAAGTCTGTAAGTAACGGAACAGAGTAACAAAACTCAGAACTCTGAGAGAACTTTATCAGCTGACACAAACTTGAAAGAAGAGGAACCAAAATCACATAACTCTAGACTTTTTTTTCATAAAGACCCTAAACGTGCCTGTCTCTTCCTGTGCAGTCACTCACGCTGCCTGTTCACTCTGCACAACCCAGAAGTTAAAAATGCAAACGAACAAGATCATGAAAACATGCAATTATCTGCAATCAGTAAAAACTTCTTTGAGCTTATGTGTACGTGAGTGGGAGTACATCTAGATCGATTTTCTGAATCGTCATTATGTATCCTGCTTTCGCAGTGTTTCCCTTCACCCTTTTCTCTCTCCTATTCATGCCTGTATTAGTTATGAAAATGATACTCCAGTAGCCTGCTAAAAATGACCTTTCTACAGTGCTTTTGGAATTCCTCCAAGTACATGGCCCAAATGTATTTAAAGTCCTCGGGGATGCTTTTGACTGTGCTTTCCTTAACCCTTTAAAATGCTTTTGATTTTTAGACAGGTCCAGAATCTATCTATGCAGATCCCAATTATCTGGAAAATCCCCACAACCTTTCTGCAACCTTCACATGCAGGAAGAAGAGAATGAAGGAGTCAGTTCTTGCCCCAGCCTTCAGTCTCAGAGGAATAACCTGCTCTAGCACATGTACCTGTAGCTGCAAGTAAATGATAAGAGAAAGCCACAAAAGACAAAGCAAAATTAGAGTGAGGACTCGCTTCACCGTTCCAAGTAGTTGTTTGTTATGCCCAATATATCCTAGGAATTTGCATTAACAAAAGGCAAAGAAATTTCGTTTCACTGTTCTGTTCCAGAACATTTTGCATCATGTACAAAGATATCAAAATATTGAGACATCATTGAAAATAGGCAGACAATTGCAGAGAGCAGCTGTAGCTTGGAACTTCAACACATTCAGAAACTTCAAGTTTACATATTCAGTTCAGAAGTTCTGCAGCTGATCTTGACACCCAAACATGGTACAACATGTGAATGCAGTATTAACAACATTTCAGATATTTAATTTCTTTATCAAAAAATTAATGATGCTGTCCCCCACCATTAAATCCCTCTCCTCATGTGCCCTATTCCTGACTGCCATAGCCTGTGCACAGGCACAGGGCACTGTTCATTGCTGCACTGCAAGGCTGCAGCTCCAGGAGCACTGGCTGCAGATGTTTCCTAGCTGTGATACCTCATGATTTTGAGTTCAAGTCCTGCATGTTGCAGGCTGGGATACAGCTCACATTGCTGCTCCATCCGTTCATCTCTCATTGCTGTCCTTAGGCTCACCCAGAGTGACTGTGCTGGAATCAGACTGGCAAAGTAACAAGTGCAGCTTGAACCCCAGGAAAAGGCAAATACTTTGAAGAGCAATATGGGAGTTCTTTTAGGGTTCATAAGAATTCTTTTCAGGTTAAATTTTCAGATTTCTCAATCTTTAAACTGAACTTTGCACAAATGACCCCAGATTTGGACCACTGGTCTCATACTACAGCCCACAAGATCTAAAGACACGGATTTCATAATCACCGGAAGAGTGGCCATCATCCCTTCTCCTGAAACACAGAAGAAGCATTAGGATGCGAAGTCTTCCTTAAAGCCTAGCATCAGCTCCTTGTGAGCAAGCACAAAGAAATTATAGACATAGATACAAAATTATCTTTACAACTGAAAGATTTGGACTGAAAATATTTCAAGTTATGAGACTAATTATGAGAACTGAAGAATAAGAGTAATTTCTATTTAATTCTAGCCTTTTTTTCTCCCAAATTAGGTATTATTAATTATAATGGTATCAATTAATTTTACATCAATATAAAGTAATGAAAGAGGCATTAGTAAATCAGGCAATCTCAGTGAAACATCCATCCATGAAAGCTCCTCTGTTCTCCTCCCTCACCAGCCATCCCATTACGCCCAGTGCCCCTGTGAGGTTCCCACACCAGAGGACTCCTGCTGTGTGAGGAGCCCTGGGAACCTCCCCTGCAAAGCCATTCCTTTCTCCCTGTGCCCTCAAAGCATGCCCAGCTTTAAAGCAGAGCGCTGCCTCTCTGGCTGTCAGGAAGGAACGAGACCCACACTGGGATGTTCAAAGGCAGTATTTTCATCACACATTCCCTTGGAAAGCAATGATTAAAGCAGCAATAAAGGAACACCTCTCAACTGGAGAAGGTAGAAACCGGCACTTTGTTAGGAGGAGGAGGAGATGCTTTGAAACAGACTGCAAGAGGACAATAAAAGTTAAAGAGCATTAAACAGCAGCTCCGAGCCTAAAGGTAAAGCAGCTAAATACTGCAGAAATGAACCATAAAAATAGCACCATAAAAGTGCTACAGCCATGCATTACTGTGTCCTTACTTAGAGATATTTCAACCCTTCCATTACAGACCTTTATTTCAAAGAAAACAGAACGATTATGCAGCCAGCCTGGGAGCCTGTTGCAGCCATAAAGCAGCAGCAGGCTCGGGAAGGCACAGCCCCAATTTGTTTGCCTTGAACCAGGAACAAACACACTAAAATCAAGCACACATCACTGGAAGTGTTCCAGGTCAGGTCAGTCAGGGCTTTGAGCAAATTGATCTAGTGGAAGGTGTCCCTACCCACCATGATCCTTAAAAGCTCGTTCCAACCCAAACCATTCTATGGCTCTAAAAAAGTACAATTAGGAACTCTGCATAGGCATTTTGCAAACTCATACCTCCACTACAAGCAACGAGCTGCTGCATGACAGCTAAACATAATTGTGTAAAAAATACAGCACCACAAAGGATATACAACGATTTAGGTACAGTTGCCTGAAAAGGCCACATGAAAACATGTGTGAGCAGTCAAAGCTTCCTTTACATCACAAAGAAAATAAACCAAATGTGACTAACAATCCCCAATCAATATTGAAACAAGAGATAGAGAAAGGATGTATTTGCAAAATGTGATGTCTCCAAACAGTCTGAATTTAGTACAAACCGCCTAAGACAGCAAAGGAACAAAGGGAAGGTTAAAATATTCTTAGCAGGAAAAAAAAAAAAAAAGCAACATGCAGACACATGTTGTATTATTCAATGATTTCAGCACTTGGTACTGTTAGATAAAGAGACATCTGGAATCTAAATTGTGATCTGAGTTTTGTAGGGCTGACACAAAGCATTCCCTTCAGACAGCTCAGGTGCCACTTTTTGTTTCATAATCAGTAACGTGACCACTTGCACATCATTTTCAGTTGAGAGCAGAATCTACTGAAGATAACTTGAGAGATGAAAACTCAAAGTTATGAAACCCTCTCTTGATAAAGCAGGTGCTGTCAGTGCTGGCTTTGCCTCCTGAGCACTCCACTATGGAGATTAATAAACAGATAAGATAAAAAAATTAGAGTAGTGCACTGTGAAGAGGCAGTATGAGAGGGGTCAGTGTTTTGCAACAGGCTAAAGATACAAAGTAAAGGCTGATGTAAAAAGTTCCCAAAAAGATTTTTTTTTCTTTTTTTTTTTTTTTTTTTGTGTGTGGCTATTGGTATCAATATAGATGAAACACCAGTTTTAAAGCGAAAGAATTACAGGCTAATTCTGAAAGTCTCAATGATTTTACAAGCATCAATTTCAGTCATCTTCTGAGTTAATATTCTTGTGATGAAACTTGTCATCAAGCCCTGTCAGGTGTGTAATTTCAGAAAAGAACTAAAATCGATCCTGAAGCAGCTCTGGAATAGACTTGGAACACAGCAATTCTGCCAGGACGTTTTCTAATAGCTTAATGCTTGCCTGTGACAAACCTGTCTTCCAAAAAGCTCCAATTAACTGTCGGGCATCCTGCAACCTCCAAAAATAACAGTATTCACAAAGTAACCTTTGTCATCAACATGACACACCCACAGGTTTCACGATAAGAATCGAAGTCAGTAATGGAAATCAGTCACCTCTGGCTGGGAATAGGTACAAAATCAAACAGTAAAAACCCCAGCCAGACAAAATGTCCCCTGCTGTGGATCACGGATAGCAACGAATCCTTTTGTGAATATCCCAAGGAATTCCCTCCAGGTAATGTGGTAAATTGGGACAATCTTGAGCCTTCAGAAAGGACAGATTTCAGGTATCGTTGTACCCAAGAACAATGCCATACAGAAAGAGGCAGACCAGGCACAGAGGTGGCCACTCTACACCAGAATTAAAAGTAGGTACTAATCCTGGGCTATGAACCACACAGCAAGAACCAGTCTGGGCTGAACAGGACCAACATTTCCATCTTGTGATTCTTAGCAGTAAATAACAAATTCAGGATGTCCAAATTATGTTCTATAAAACAGCAGAGCTTCTCACAGAAGCAGCAGTTCAGAGTTGAGCATCATGTTTTTTTTTGGTTTGGTTTGGGGTTTTTTTGGCAAAGTTAGCTCCAAACCTTCAGTAAACAAGAATCCCTTTCCTTTCCCTTTTTGGCCATCGTGGCTTTGGATAACCTGCATTTGCTTTTCAGCACCCCACTTCTTCATGGCACCTATGTTCCCATTTTATCAGAGCAGGACAGCGTGAGGGCAGCCCCTTGTGCACGTCCCAGCCCAGCACAGACTGGCACAGGCTCCCTGCCCTTTCCCACCTCATTTGCTCCCCATGGAGCTGTAACCAACCACTGATTAACCACTGATTAACAACAGCCTCGGTGTTGTCAGCTCCAACCCAGCCACGCCAGCTCCTCCCAGAGCTCCAAACCAGACGAGCAGGCTTTGATCAAATGTTGGAGGAATTGGGCTGAGGCTGCATGGAGGTGTAACTACCCCATACGTGGCTACTCGGGGTGTAATCCAGCAGAGCGGCATTACAGACCCGGGAGGCTGCAAACCAAATGTAACATCCCAGAAGCTGTGGCAACCAAGCAGCTGAATCCCTGGCAGGAGCCAGTGCTCCCAGCAGCCCAGCTCCTCCACCTGCTCGCTGTGTTTATCACTATCTGGGCAAGCAACACCACCCTGCTATTCCAAGCACTTTATTCAGCACCACAATGGCTAATTTTAAATTCTGAGAGATCAGCTCTGCCAACTCTGCTATTTAAAGTGCAAGTTAAATATGTTTGACATTCCATACCCCAAATGACAACAAACCAGAATATTTAGACCAGCAGCATGTCAGGCATTTATTTATTTATTTCTGTGTCAGGCCTAAGTGCTGCACCTTTTCATTTATATGCTGCTGTTTGCCCCACAGGCATCAAGCTGTTAACACGTACAGAAGAGATTAAAATGAACTTGCATGCTGGATGAGGTATAAATTAAAATTATAGTACTGTCAGTCTTGAATCTCGGATTGTTTCTCAAAGTCTCCCAAAATGCATAATGTCAAGTGAGCCTCTGTTTGTTGCTTCAGGAAAGGCAAAATGTATAATTTTTCAGCAGCACAGTCAATATGAATTCTAAATAAGCTGTCCCTGAGCCTGCGATATAAATATGCTGTACTAATCGCGTGAGCTCTGTATGCAAGGAAGGTCCAAGTGAATAAAAGGCTTTAAGAGGGGATGTGAGCAGAGCTATTCACTGTCTGCCTCCCAGTGCAAAGCAGACTGGGGCTGTTGGGTGTTCTAATGCCACTGGCTCCCCATGCTGTGTCACACAAGCCACCCCTGTCACACAGGACACCAAGCCCCATCTCCCACCAAACCAAGGGTTTTCTCTGTGCGCTTTGGAGGACCATCAATGGCATCCCCCAGGGTGTCCATCCACACCACCCACCTGGTCTCGAGCGGGACGTTGCTGTTGAGCACCCAGCTGTCCTGGAGCTGCACGGACTCGGGGGTGGTGGCCAGGTCATTGGGCGCCGGAGTGGGCGCGTGGATCTGGTTCCGGCGGTTGGTGAGCGAGTTCCTGTTGAGGGAGTTGGCAGAGGAATGATGATGGGACAGGGAATGGTTGTGAGGAGGAGGGAGAGGTGGCCTCAGCGTTGACTGGCTGTGATGATTTGAAGGGCCTAAAATAGAAAAGAAAAACAAATCACAACTGTGTGCGATGGTACTGCTCTCCTCGGCATTTTCAAGGGGCCGCTGCCTGGGAAAAGAGATTGTGCCTCTCGGACCTGTGGGCGTCAAACCGTGGGCAAATCAGATCAGTGATTATTTGAGATCAGCAACATAAAACAGGGCTTCCAGCCTGCACAGCTGGCATGTTGACAGAGACTGTATTTAAATTTAAAAATACTTCTTTATGGATTCTCCCTAGAGAAAGTCTCCTCAGTGGGGCAGCCAGGACAGAAGCCTAGCTTGACCATCCCCTACAGCTGCCGAGAGGAACCTTCTCCCCCTGTTTCTGTCAGGGACTTTGAGCAGATGAACCTTAATGGATTAAAAATAGCTTTTGAGAATATGGTCTTTAGGCCCCTATAAAACTTAATCAGAGAAATCAATCTTCTTTCATTCACTGGTATTTTACCAATCAGCTTCAAATGAACAGGATTTGTGCCAGCACAAGAAGATTAAACTCCAAATATGAAAAGAGAGCAACAAGGCAGTGATGGTATCTTTCTTGTTATTCCATGTGGTCAGGATTTGGCCTGTATTTTTCTATTTAGTAATGCCACAAACACAAAGCAAGATCTGGAAATTATGCAACTGTATCAGTCTCTTTCACTGAAAAATGATTTTTTTAGTGATAAAGAAGGAATAAACTTTTCTCATTCTTTGAGTACGGACATGTTTGCATTGATAATGAAAAATTTTTTTCTAATCATTAAGGCAAATGGATTAAAATAACGGCACATGAAAAGAAAATGTGATAAGCAGGTGTCATTCTAACATTGTCACTTTCCTAAACAAATGCAGACTGGTAAATAAGTTCACACATGGCAATAATTTATGTCTAATAAAACCAGCAAAAGAATAAAGAAAACAAACACAATTATGAACTGCAAGCTTTAGACATTGTATCAAGTTGTAGTTTTCTAGTGAACATTAATCACTAATACTAGAGAAATGATAATTCTAATGATGCGTGTTTGTGTTTAGAAACTGAAGCAAATTCTGTACTTAATGAATCAAATAATAAAAGAAAACATCACAAAACATCATTTGCAGCAAGATTGATCTTTGTCATATGAAACAAAGAAGTCTAGAAAAGCTGCTGAACTGAGTAATTACTGTAAGTTAATTAAGGCCAATATTTATAAAAAAACCCAAATAAACAAAAAAATCCAAGACACAAAATAACAAAACCCAAACCCCAGAGCACCAGAAGGATATTTCACCGGTATGGAATCCTGAGCTGCAGCAGCACTTAGGGACATGGGTTAGTGGTGACCTGCCAGTGCTGGCTTAAGGGTCAAACCTAAGGATCTTAGGAGGCTTTCCCAACCTAACTGATTGTATGCAACACCCCCAGGGGCAGCTCTCTCCTGACACTGCTCTGCAGACTGCCTGCCCCAGGGGGAAACAGTGAAAGCACCTCTTCCTAACAGCGATACAACCAGGGAACAGAAAGAGAACAGCGCTTTTGGAAAGAGGCCGTCCATTTTCTTCAGTGTTTCTGTGGGCTTGGGGAAGCCCAGGCTGGTGAAGAACAGACAGGTTTACTGGGACTTACGCAGGGCAAGTACAACTTGCCCTCTGACAAGAAACTTTAAGAAATGAATTATAATAAATTCTGCATCCTCCACATGTTGCCTTAAATCTACAGAGCGGTTTTTTATCTTTCTTGAATGTCTGTTGCCCAAATGTGCACCCTGTGGGAATGTCAACTGCTTTAAATACAAAGTCACCTTTCATGAACACATCCTAAATTTTAAGGCCATCATATGTGCAGCTCTCCTCACTATCCTTGGCTATGTCTTATCTAAGCATAAAAAAGACTGTTCAGCTAATGAAGTTTTATATTTAAAACCCCCATTTGGACCTCTAAGAACATCAAATCTCTAATCTATACTAGGTCCTGTGCCATTCCACAAGAGCACAAAGAGCAAGACACAGCAGGAAGAAAATATGTTTGGACAATATCCACATACACAGAAGCTTAAGTGGAATTACTCTCCTAGTCTGTGTTCTGACTTTAAACAAAGGATGCTTGGATTTCAATAAGTGAATTTTTATGAGTGATAAAATACAAATATGTGCCCTTGTGTTAATAGTTACTTCAAAAGATTCATGTGCTTCATGTTTTCTCAACTTACTTTAGATGCAGCTTTTCCTTCTCAAGGATAAGTAGGAAAAAGTCATACCCACATACACAAAACAGTTTTGCTCTGAGAGCCACAGTAGCACCAGTTAAATAAAGACTCTGAATATTGTCACCACAATATCATGGAGGCTGTTCTTAAAAGTGAGCCAAGTGCACATCAGTAAGAATGAACAGCATTTCTTTAAGATTAAGGAAGCAAGAGCTGAAATCAAATTACCACAAATTATTTAATCTGTGCAAAATAAGCCATGCAGATGTAACTGAACACACACTGCAGCTGCAAAAACTCTGAAACCTGGTGCAAGACAAATGTAGCATTTAATAAAGAAAAATAAACAAATACCAATATTAACATCATATAGATATTATATAGCTTATATTAAAACATATAAAAGCTTACATATATATATATATAAAAAGTACTAACTGGGGAGGAAGCACACACTCGTGTCTATGTGAGAGAGATAAAAGCATAATACGCTGCTTCTTCATAAACCTGCTCAAATGAATCAAAAGCAGGAGCCGAACACTATTGAACTTGCCAGGGATATAAAATTGGATTCACATCTGAACATCTGAGCACTTCTTTATGAGCATCTTTGCCTAAATTAAAACTTCACCAGCAGTACCTGCAAATCTGCTGAGCTCTGAAGTTCAGAGGAGTAAATCACTTGTCCCGTAATAAAGGATCCGAAGGGATTGGCCCGACGGATCCTACGGCACGACACGCTCTGAGGCCCCTTGGAAATTGCTTTTTATTTGGAAGCTTAAACACAATGAGTGTCTTGATGGAGTACATCTGGCTTTTTACATCAGGAAATAGATTTTATTTTTGATATAGCAGGAGCCAGTATTGGTTTGGGGGAGAGTACTGGGGAAATTATGCCTTTTCTCAATTATTAGCTGAATTAGTCATTTCACCAGGATACACTATACAAGCTCTAACATTTAGGATTTAAGGAAAAGTTTTTTAAAACTGTAATGACAATCAGAGACCTGGAAATCTGAAATACTGGTACTCTCTACACTTTGGCTTTTTAATTTTTTTAATTTTTCATTTAAATTCACAATCATACAACATATCTAATTCCAATCAATTTTAGTACACATTGATTGTACTGAGCATTTTCAAAAAATCACAGCCCGGTGTCCACATAATCAACCTGATTCTTCAAGAGATCTTACTGCAGTCAAGAATATCAGCAGCACTCATTTCAAATTAGAAACTGAGTGAGGGCAAATTGTGTTGTAATTAAGTAATCTGAGAATAAAAAGTCTGATCTATGTAGCTTCGAAGCAATCATAAGCTATCCAATTGACTTATTTGGGTTTAATCAGAACCAAAATAATAAAAAAAGAAAAAAATATTTTTCTCAGTTCATTCTTTTATCTGGTGAAACATTGAAACAAACCAGGCTAGCACAGAGGTAACACTCAGCTGAAACGAGATGAAAAATAGCACTTTTCTCCTTGAAAACAAACAAAACCCCCATCAAACCCCTAAACCTGAGCTGCTACTATGGTCTTCCCTTCCCTTGCATGCAAAGAAAGAGCAAAGGACGTGCAGCCCGAAGGCCAGCCCTGCTGAGCACAGGGCAGCTGAAGGCAGGGCTGCCATGGGAAGCAGGGTGCACATCCTTCAGGAGCCTGTGCAATGTACCAGTCCTATTGTGGCCCAGCCTGGCAGCCCAGGGATCAGACAAAGCCCCTGGATGTCCCAGCGCTACAGGCACATCAGCAATGGCCAAGTGCTCCTGAGCACACGCTTCCAAACATCACTGCTCGGCCTTTCTCACTGTTCAAATGTTGACTAAAATACAAAGTGAAACTTCAGATCTGCTTTAACATGGTCAAATTGTTTTTCATAGCTCTTCCCAGGCTTTGGTACACTCACTTAACACATGCACTAAATCCAAGCAACACAATGATCCGAGGAGAACAAGTTAATCTCCCACCTCAGAGATGAAATACAAAGCAGAAAAGGCAGCATCCCTAATCTAAGCAAAGCAATCGCTTCCCTGCATCCCAGTTCTTTGTCAATACTACCTCAAAAAAGTAATGGAGATTGTATCTTAGTTGTGCTGAATTATCCTCCCTGACGTTATTAAATGCTAAAGAGACATAAACACCTCTTCATCATTCTTTTTCACAAAAGAACTAAAAGAAAAAACCCAAACATGTATTATTTTTCTGAAATGAACAATGACACAACTATTTCCTCATGCTTTAAACAATACAAATGCTGAACAAGAAAATCCCCCAAAACCGAAGCTGATGCATTAAAAGAAAATAATTAAAATGCCCACAGACAACCCTTGTCAGCCAGCATTAGAAACCTAGTCTGCAGCACTGCTGGTTCTTTATTCAAATACCTCTGCCACACTGTTTTCTCAAGGAAACCACATCATCTGCCATCACAATGAGTAACGGGTGTTTCACAGAACCACAGGGCCACCTTCCAAGCTAAATTCATCTTCAAAGGCAGCTCACATTACTCTGAGTCAGGGAGAACAGAAAGCACTGGAGTGCCCAGGAATGCGACAGTGTCACAGGAGCTGCTGTCTCCAGCACCAGCCTCCAGCCTGGCACTGCAGCCCTCAGAGAGCCTGGGGTGGGACCAGGGCTCCTGCCCAGCAACACGGACCGGGCTTTACGCTGGGTCTGCTTCAGTTCTCCTGTTTGTTCGCTTAATTCTCTGCATTATTTTGTGCAAGGCTGGAGCTAAATGGCATCTCAGTGTTCTGGAAATGTTTTCAACACATTCTGTAAAGAAGAAAGGTATCTCACTCCTAGCCATGGGTACTATTACCTCTCTCTCTTGTTGTTTTAAACCCAAGACATTTGCCAGGTGTTCCTTCTTTTGTCTGCCTGTTTTTTACACTCTTTGAGGCAAGAATAGGTTGAATGACTGGCTGTCATCCCAGACTGTACATTTCAAACTGAAAATTCAGTAAATGTGTGATACGAAATGGTAAGTCACTTATCAGAGTCTGCCAGTGCATTGCAGCCATGTCCCCAGCACAATGTTACAGTAGAAAATTAAATGTTGCTGTGGCAAAAAGATAAACAAAAACAAACAAAAAATCCAAACCAAAAAAGACAAAAAAAAAACCCCAAACCAAAACAAAAAAACAGAAACCAAAGAAAAAAATACCCCATTGCTTACCCACAATATCCAGTGTTCACAGTCATATAAGCAAAGGCAAAGTTGGACCCTTCACCAGGAGTCAAACCTAAGGGATTACAGTCATGTAACCACTTCTCTCAAGTGAGGGTCACCTGCAAAAACCTTAAAACTCACTGCCCTACAAAATAGTATTATGTGAGACACCATGTACTAATTATATTTGTTGAAATGCATCACTTAAATATTCATTATCGCACTGCATGAGGTGCACAGGCTGCATAAAATAATGTCTTATCAATGGCAAATCACATCACTTCAATAATAATGCTTTAGGCAGCCTCAGTGTCCCGTGGTACTTTTATACATGTATACATGTGTATGTTATACATATATGAAAAGGTAGGCACACTATTTCAAATTTTGCCTATCGTAAAAATGAGTCACAGAGAAGTTAGAGTTTTCTTCCTTCTAATTCAAAAACAACCATCTCACATCTTTTTCAATCAATCAATCAATCTTTTAATTCAGTTTCCCAATACTGATATAAATATAAAACATATGTTAGAGAGTTTAAGGATGTTTTTATCTTCTGCAGCTCAGGTACATGACTATTGTTTGAAGAAAGCACTGATGTAAGAACTAGAAAGAAAAGCAGGCATATCTATTTCTAAGCAAAGAATTTCATTATTACTGTCATCACTACCATGGAACATTTTAGTGCAGAAAGGTAAATGTTCTCTAGACTTGGTTCTGCAGAATGGGAAAGAGCTGGACCCTGTCTAAAGACTCAGACAAATTCTTGCCTAAGCTCACAAAATTTGAAGCACTGGGAATCCCACCAAAGTGAAAATGAAGACACAGATTTTTCTGAACAACAGACAGAAATTTCTGAACAGAAATATTTAGGCCACCAGTGGAACCTGGTGACATTTTCCTGACATTTTCAGGATTACAGCCTGAAAACTGCTGCTTCTCTGGATGGTCTATGGGGGAGCCTGATAATTTTCATGGTGACATAAGAATAACTGTGCCATAATTTCCAATTCTTTGTGAGTCTGGAGTCAGGTGCAATAGAAAGTCATCCCTGAAGCTGTTACAGCAGCACTTAGGATCTTGCATCACCCAGTGAGCTGGAACACATTTGGTTTCCAAGTGGGGAAAAGAAATGCCAGTCATGGGTGGTTTAATGCAATGCACCACCTTGATTATTTCAGAAACATCACAGAATATGTTACATGTCGTCCAAAACAGTTTTTTTGCTAAACCAAACCTCCTAAAAAATTTATACCTGAAGGTCTTTCAAAATAAATTACTGAAGTAATTGTGTCAGAGAGAAGATCTAATAGGAAATGGAGCTTTTTAATAAATCAGCCTTCCAGGTGCTGCAGGTCTTTAAGAGAAGGAATGGTCTATCAGCAGAGTAATGATTTTGAATCTTTCTGTTGATTGAAGACTCTGTAAGGTCAAGTTGCACCACTGAGAAGTCTGGCACCTGAACTACTAATGAAACTAAATACATTGAACAAGGCTTTCAGCATCATGTAATTTCTCTGTTTCTGAGGCAGTATTATCATCTCTCCCCAGCAGCACTAACTTTTTTCAACTTCTGAATTTTTTTCTTATTCCATCTTACACTACTGGCCTTAGGACAACTCACCATAATGCACAGTGCATACCAATCTAGATTTTTTTTCAGTTCAACAGCATGATCAACAAAAATACAATATTTTTCTTGACTAAAAGGAAAAAAAAGTTCTACCTTATTTACCCATGTCCTTCAATGGGTTTTCAGGGTTTCAGCATTTTTTTTCCCAAAAATACTTATAATATAACCCCTTTGGCCCCCAAAAAGCATGAAAATAATAACTGAAAACAGTTTTACTTTTAGGCTGAACCAACTGATAATCAAATGATGGAAATAAACACTGATATATAAGCATGATTAACATGAAGGTTCACTGACATATACCAGTAAATACATGGTTCCTGGAGGAGCTACCTGGGAGAATTCAATTTCATAGCTTCTGGGAAGCCACTTATTTACTACCTGAACCATCTGTTTCCCAACATGCAGAACAGGTAAAAATAATTTGTGTAGAATATATGGAAAAAGTAAGAGGAATGTTCCATAATTCTAGAGTAAAGAAAAGCAAATATAATGCAATGTACATGTTGCAGTGGATCAGGCTTTTCAATGGGTTATTTCTCTTTTTAAAAGCAGGCAAGATACAAGCAAGTACAAGACAGAAACAAGGATTTGTCTGCCTCCAGGGTACTGCAAGCTGCAATACTACATGACTGGCATTTCTTTCACAGGCAGTGAGATTTCATTTGAATTCTTTATTGGTTGTTACTGGACTAAAAAAAGAAAGTCACAAACCATTCAGATGAGAAGTCCTGTTGAAGTTTCCTGACTTTTCAAGGTACCAGAGATGTTACCTTCAGCTACTACAAGTAAAAAGTTCTGTTACTCAGATGAAACCATGGGTTAATGAATAAAATACAGATTATCATAAAGTGGTGTATGAAAGCCCTCACACAGCTTCACTCGGCACATTAACCCAGCAAATCTTATACAATTCTTTAAACAGAGGGGTTTTTTTGTATGAAGGGCAAAAAAAGGGACAACAAACAGCTAAAAAACCAACTGTAACCCCTCAGTCACACATGGTAAACCAGAAACATCAATACAGGATGATTTCAGCTGTGAGAATGATGGGCCTCTCTCACTGGGAACTTCTCAAAGTACAATGCCTGGTGTGACCCTCTCCAGGGGCTGATCCCAGCTCCCACCACCCACAGCCTCCGTGCCAACCCTCCTTGGCCCTGGGTGTGGCAGAGCTCAGGGACAGACAAGCCCCAGGGGATGCTGTCAGGCACTGCCCAGGGATGGAGGGCTCAGTGCAGGGCACAGGGAGCTGCAGCTGAGCCGAGCTCAGCGTGGGGAAGGTCAGCGCTGGTTTGGGAGCCAGTCCCACACCGAGCTGCTGGGAGTGCTGCAGGAACAGCTCCATCCCCGCGGCCAAACAGCCCTGCCTGCAGCTGGCTCTCAGTCTGCTTGGAGACCAGAAAATTAACTGAGCAACACCAGCATGATGAGGCACCCACGGAGCTTGTGCTGGCCAGCAATCCTCTCAACAGCACTGCAGCAAATACTTCACTACTACTGCATTTACCATGAAAAATTTACTGCAAGCTAGGAACTCACTCTGCAGCACAGCAGAAAGGAAACAGCCCACTGAAAACTTAGCTCAAGATCAAGTGTTGTCTTCTCTAAATAGCATTACTAACATCTTGCAGAGACTTAATCCTTACCAAGATGTTAAACCTCCCTGCAATTCTCTATTATGTGAGCTTGAAGAGACTATGGATCTTTTCTTTTCCATTTTTAAAAAAAACTAAATAAACCTGTCTAATCACTTAAAATTAGTGAAATAGGAGGCACCATCAGTACTCATCTCCTGGGACTGTGCTGTTTGCCTAGCTGACACCCTCTGCCCCATTCCCACAGCCTGTCTCCCACAGCACCATCACAGTGCAGCCGTGCTCTGGGCTGCCACTTTAAATATGCACTGCTCTTCCCTCGCCGGCATGGGGAAGGCAATCGAATTCCCAGCCTGAAGAGCCTGTGTAATCATGCCGGCAGATACCAAACACTGAAGTGTTCCCACATTACCAGAACAAACAGAAGGCAGGGAACTGTAATGCCTTTCAGCAATGCTGCTTGCTCCCAGTGTCAAGGGGAGAGTGAACAGCACAGCCCTACCCATCACTACACTGAATACATTTCTGAAAGCACAGCCTCACCCCAGCTACTCACACCAACATCAGCTTTACAGGCCTGGTTTGTCTCAAGGCCATGGCTCTATTTTTCTGAGCCCAGCAATGCGAAGTAAAAGTACTCAAGTAAAAAGCCACAGAAATATGCTATTAATCGAGAGATGAGAGAACAGATACCATTTCCTACTTAAGGTATAAAAACAGCTATCATAATTGCATTATATACTGTTTCTTCCTTCTGAATGTCTGAGGCTGCCACAGAAATAAGTGGTGTTTAATACCATGAAAAGAAAGTGGAAAAAACATCTCTCAAGTGCCATGCTGTATTGATATTAATGCCAGTGGCAATACTAAAGGAGAATTTTAAAATGGGAAAAGAGGATGACCACAATATTTTATCCAACTAAAGTCATAGGAGACTAGAGAATAGTTAAATATCAATATTGCAATTTGGGTAAAACCTCTGTCACCTCTAAAAACCTCTGCAAAAATTGCTAGCAGCTTTTTCTAATGATGTGAAGCACTCAAAACCTGTGCCTGAAATCTCTGCTTTACTGTAAGTGTGGACTGCTGGAATCCCTTGGACAGAAAAGGTTCAGGCCAGGTAAAGCCATAATGCAAGAGATGAATTTGAGCAAACCCACAGACCGAGGAACAAAAGTTTTTGATACTGAAGTTGGCTTGTGAACTCATGGCACAGGAGAAAAGATGAGCATTCTGAAATCAGTCAGTTCAACTTCTTTGAGACATGGGGGCAAGGAAAGAGTCAGCAGAAGAGAAGGGAAAAAGACACTAAATAAACCTGTCCTAAGAGCTCTTGCAGAAGCTTCTTCCACAGAGAAATGAAGCTTTTGACAATCATGTGCATTACATGTATAACCCACACGCAGCTCAGCAAGGAATTATCAGTAGATGAGAGTAGAAGCTCTTTTGACACCCTGGTCTATATATATAATGTTTGGACAATGTGGGGCAGTAAATTTGGATTAGAGTTAGTCTGATATACCTGGATCAAGAGTCTTCCCCTGCTCATGGCTTTGAAGCAGTGTCATGGACCAGTCGTTTTTTCCACCTCTCATGAGCCCACTAGAAGAACGAGCCCATTTGCATTAATTTGTCAACACTACTAATACTGCAGATATTAAATTGCAATTCTGTATTTGAAAAATTCAATTAGATTATTTTGATATCACAACTAGGATACAGAATGGCAGCACACAGTCTTCCTATTTCTAAATTAATATGCAAGAAAGATCTGTGTTAAGTCTTCTATAGAGATGCTCAGAACATCAAGACTTTTCTTCATGGACCTTCTATGACCCACATTTTCAGAGCAACATTCAGGAACAGATGTGTTGTCAAGCTTAAGAAATTCAAAAGCAAAGAGAATGTTTTTTCTCCTAAACGTGTAGTGTCTAAAGTGAAAGTTATTTTCGTTATAGTGTTACCAGTAAATTACAGATATCTGTAGTTTTAGATAGTGGGATACTCAGTAGATGTCCATACATATCATGGAATGAATGAAAACCAAATTACTTAAAAAATAAAGTTATCTGATTAAATTATTGCTGTTGAGTAGTTGTGACTCTCCACACCAACAACAGTTACCTTACAAATTAAAAAAAAAAAAAGAAATTTAAGATACCCATTCATTTTTAGTAATTTTCTTGCATCTGCTATGTGTGAAAGATTTTAATTTACACTCATCACCTCAGACAACTTCACTAATGGAGGAATTTATTCTGATAACAAAAAATTAAACTCCAGTTTCAGAAGGTTATGAGAAGGTGGGTACATGCACATGGCACCTGGATCAGGAATAAGTATAATTTTTTAACACAACTCTTAAAAATTAGGGTTTTCATATATACAGCTCTAAAGGAATATGAATGCCCACAGAGGAAAGATTTTATTTCAAATGAATGTATTTAAAGAAACATTCACAAACAAGGGAAGGCAGAGGAGACTGCCTTTAAGTGGACAGTTAAACATGGTACAGAACGGGACCTTAAACCAAATAACGTTGTACTCTGGCAACGTCGACTGTGGAGTTTTTATCTCTCAAAGTGATTGCAGTCAATGTCACATGCATGGAAATGATCAATAGCAACAACCACAAAGCAACAGTAGTGGTAACGCTTAGTGTTCTCTACAGTATCTGCTGTGTGTTCTTTCAAAGCGTTTCACAAACAAAGCTCAATAAGGTAAAGATGTTATCGGAATTTTATGCGACAAACTGAAACACAGAGCAGAGAACTCATATGGAATTGTGTGACCAAACCCTCGTCCACTGGTTTCACCCTGGACTTTTTCTTCTTCCACGTGTCCATCTGACACATTTCTCCAGTCACAATAAACTAAAAGACGTGAAAATTAATTCCAGTGGGTGCTGACAGAAAGTGTCCCATGTTTAACTACTGTTTCAAACAGGTTTGGTTTGTTTGTTTTTTTAAAGCAGAATATTTCAGTAACACCTCTCAAAAAGCAAAAACAAATGAGGCAATTTTTACACTGGATGAAGATCTAGAAATGCAGTTTTGTTCTGCCAGATCTCTTACAGCTGTTAAAAAACAACAACAAAAACCCCCAAACAAATCTCACACAGCTGATCAAAGACTTTTCCAATTGATACATGACCCAAATCCTGCCGGTTGAGAAGGTTTAGACTTTTAAGCTAATGTCCAAGCAGTATATTTTAACGGAAATGCAAGAGCAAAAACCAGCCTCTACAGGGCATGCAAGCCAGTCATCCTTAAAGCTTGAAGATTGATCTACGCATATTTTCTGCATCATAAAATAGTCTGGAATAAAACCCAAACTGCACATCAGTGTGGGATGCTGACAGACATCTTGATCTGGTTTCACTATTTCAATTTAGTTGCATATTGTTTGATACTGCTCAGGGAAATATGACAAGCTGTGCCACAAAGGGAAGGGAACAGAACCAACTCTCTGTTGCTGTACATTATGTTTTTATTAACAGAGACTCCACAAAACTCTAAATTTATGAAATACTCAAGAAAAATTATTAAATTATTCATCAGTGATAAGACAATTAAGAAGCAAACTAAGGAGCAAGTGGAAGCTTGGTCCTGAGGGAGAACAGCTGGTCTTCTCATTAAAAGTATGTTTTGGCAGCAAAATACCCTCGGAACAGAGGGAACCTGCTGCTAAAGCAGCCTCAGAGTCAAATTTAGGAGCAAGTGACAAAGACAGGGTGATGTGAAGAGCAAGGTGGTGTACTCAGGGTAGCAGTGTGCGGCTGGTGAGAGCTGCACACCCCTGCTCCTGGCAAAGAGGTGATGTGACTTTATTGTACTTTAGAGCCACAACATGACATGAAAGCTGTCTCAGCCTCTGGCAACTTTGTGCTGATGCACCAGACTACAAAGAAATTAGCTTAAAACTCAAGGAAAGATGTTATTTATACCAAATAAGTCAACAGCTGAGCACAGAGCCCAGTGGTGAGAATGGTGTCCAGGTCACTGAGTCACCCCATGCTCCTGCCTCAGATCCCTTGTTTGTCAAACAGCAAAGCTGCAGACCCCAAAGGGGCACTGGGTCAGTACATACTGGGAGGCTTCCCGAGCAGGAGCAGGTCCTGTGGATGTGCTGAACATGAGCACTGTCCATCTGCACAGTGGGCAACAACCACCTCTGGGCAGGAAGGGATATTCCACTTTTGAGGCTGTGATGGTGCAGGTGCTAAAAATGAACTGTATCATGTTAGAGACATACAAAGTCTTTCAGAGGTGGAGAAGAGAAGGAAAGGAAATAAGAAAGGGAAGAGAGAGACAGCACTTTGGTGCAATGTTTTTTATGAAGTTGAACCAGCACATGTAAAGAAAGTAGACCCTGCTCCAACAGGCTGGTGCAGGGCTAGAGCTCTGAGGGGGTCTGAAAAAATCTTCATGAAATACCATTTCTCCTTTCCTTCTCATCCCTCTCTGTCCGCTACCTACTATTTTTAGGATTGTGGGTTTTTTTAAGCCTGTGTTTTTTCTCATACTTTCCTTTTGTGGTTTTTAATTCTTTCCCTGTCCTGCCATCAATAGTTCAGGAGATTGGCCTCTTGCCTCCTCACCTCTTACAATCCATCCTCCAAGATCACCCACCTTAAACACCTGGTCAAACAAAAAAGAACCACTGATACACCAGCTCTCGCCCACAGCAACACAAAGGACCTCTTATGATGCCATTGCTGAAATACATAATTAGTGACAGTACAATCTGTGTTCTTTAAAGATAGTATCCTTAAAACATGTCTACAGCAAAAACCCCCAAACATTTCTGTAGCACCTGCTGAAATATGAAATCCCCTCTCACTGGAATGCCTTGTTCTAGATGTTTGAGAATTTTTTTCAAATAACATCAAGGTCCATAAATTTTTTGTGACACAGATACACAAAATCAGATGCTCCATCTTAATTTTGGACAAGCTTACTTTCTAGTTAGTTAAAAAATTGACAGAAATTTTCCTCCCTTAATGCCATTCTCTTTCCCATATTTCCCCATGTGTGTGAAGTATCTTTACAGCAGAAAGACAAAACAGGTTGTTTCTTAATCAAATATTCTGCTTAAAATTGTTACTCCAATTCTTGCACTGATTCAAACATCTTGCATAACTGACAGGAATTCTAACATCCCTGCACAATACCAAATTACTCTTAGCCTCCTTCAAAACCTGATTCATCACATAAAATATAACAATTCCCACTCTAATCTTTCTGTACCTATTTGTTCACTTAGGTTAGCTGGCAAAATAAGCATGTTAGCCTTTTCCCTGCTCCAGATATGTCATACCAAAGTGGGTTTTGCATAAAAAGAAATGGCATGCTACTATCTTTGTAACATTTTTAGAGCCTTGGTTATAAATACTTCAGATGATGCTCAGACAGAAACTCAAGTGATGCAGATTTCAGCTCTTCCCATGAACAGCAGGGAGAGTAACACATTCATTTTGATTTGGTTCTATACTAATTTACCTCAGATGATCAAAAAAGGGGAGCATAGCTAAAATAGAATTTCTGAACTGATGGAATTTATACCTATCACATTAAAATTTATTAGGTACACAGAGGTATCTGGACACTCGTAGGTACTGGGTAAAGAGCTCTACACAGGACAATGCTCTGATGTACAAAAATAGGAACAAATGATGAGCAGGTGAAGCAAATAAACCTGCATGGGGCTCTTGGAGGAGCCAGACTGGGCTGTTGGGGCAGGTACAGCCCTGCCCCAGGACAGCATTGGCCCTGCCAGCCCAGAGCCAGCACAGGGAGGGAAGAGGAGTTAGTAGGAACGTGGCCAGGAGCAGAGGAGTGGGGTGGCCAAGGCACTGCAGGATCCACTGGCTGCACCTTCCTCAGGTGAGAGGGAGCTACAGAGGGACACAAGCATGAGGGCAGACCAAGAGAGTTGGAAAAAAAGGAAATAAAAAGGTGCAGAGCTCCAAGACAGTTGCACTTCTCTTTAGGCAAGATTGAGGGTAAAAGCAAGGGAAACAACCAGGAGAGCTGTGAAAGACAGGACAAGGGAATTGCATGGGCAGGAGGAAGGCAGTATTGAGCAGGGTAAACTCTGCTTCCCACTTTAGGCATGCCTAGGGAGCTGTACCACATACAGCCAGCTCCCATACTGCAGACATATCTATACCTGTAATTATAGATACAAATCCATTCCTTTTTGATTAGTGCTACAGATGAGCAGCAGTTTGTGTTATGTACACCTTCCCTTCAGTCCCAGTAACACCAGCTTGTTTCCCAGTTCAGAGACACTACTGCAAGGTCCTAAGACATATCCTTCTTAAACCTCGGTACTACCTCAGAGGGTTTAGAAAATAGGGAGTCCACAGCTATGCACCTGTAAAACAGCAAATTAAAAAGATACTTTCATGGACACATCATCATTCTTTCACCACAGTAGCTTTTGCAAAAGTAGGTTCTTTTTCTTTCTCAAGAAGGAACAGTTTTTACAAACAATGTTTCTATTAAGGGGAAAAAACCAAATCCACAATCTTAAACCATGATAAAGACATTATTTAAATTCTGCTACTTAATACATACTGTTTGGAGGGCCAGCTTCACCCAAAGGAGCAAAGACTAATAAAGGAATTCTTTTAACCCCAAACATTTCAAGATACCATTTTTAAGTCAATCCTATTCAAACAACCAGTGAAAAGACAAAATTAATATTTCTATATGTTATTCTATACTCATAAAAAGCCAGACTCTTATTTCCTAAGCTAACTGAGCCATCTTTTTTTTTATGCATTAACAATATGGATTCTGCTTACAGACATCTGTAATGCTTTGGGCTGTATTTATGGTGTGATAATTGTCATTTTGAGACACAGAACACCAAGATGATAGAAAGACATAGCTGAACTGTTCACTATCTAAGGGACAACACTGCTATCATGTTCAAAATACTGCCCCAAGCAATGAAAAGTTTCATAAATCTTTTTTCTACCACTGTTGTCAGCTTCTATTTTCGCCTGTGGCTGAATGTGATTATAATCTGTTTCCAGCACACAAGAAAACAAAGTGATCTAGAATATAATGAGTGGGGAACATTTTGGAGCCCTCCTGAGCTGCAGGATATTTCCAGCTGCTAGCAGAGCTGATAACGGACTTAATAGAGCTAATGATTTCTAATACCACTAACACAAGGCTATTTTCACAGTGGGTAAATAATGACTCTTTTGTTTTGGAAATAGTTAAGGAGTCATGTAGATGTTTGATAAGTACATGATACAGTATAAATGAAGCAATATTTGGGTAGCTAATGGTGGATTACACCACAGCTAGAAGATAATATACTTTTGTGTTTCCTTCTAAGAACTTAAAAGTTTATAACCCTGTTAAGACCAGTGTGACAGCAAGGAGATTTCACTGTAAACAATTACAAGTAATGTTTTAATCTAAGCATAAAAACGCAACCATTTGTTTCAGTGCACTGCATCTTTGTTTTTATGTTGGTAATTAATATTACAAATCTTCGCTAGAAATAAAATAAAATCTAATTGGGTAGTAGAAGAAATTTTATTGAGAATTGAATGCAAAAACTGCATCAATGAGGCAAACTATGAATAGCACATATGCCTTCAGTATTTTACCTGATCAGGACTGCATGTTTCTGATGAGGATTAACAATATTGGCTTGGTTTTCTCCTTTCCCAGTGTGCAAGCTGTGTTCCCAATTCCAGGGGCATGTGCTCCCACCAATGAGAGCTCCATTCGGTAGGCTGCAAGATTCCTTGCAGGTTTTTTTTGTATGGCATTATACAGAAAAGATTTGCTATGGTAAAAATGCATTTCTTCTTCCCTCTTCTCTCCAGAAGTTACCTTCCTTCAGAGGCTGCACATATGGATCTTCGATTTTTGCTTCAAGACATTTGAACACTATTTCACATTCAGTTCATGGCAGCTGCAAGGAGTGTTTGGGACTTCTGTCCTACTCACTGCAGCACTCTGCATGCCCAGTGCTTCATGCCCCCACAGTTTTACTGCTTTTTGAGCTTTCTGAGCTGCATCCAATCCCAAACAGGACTCCCTGGATGGGACTGTGTTTCCACGTCCCTCTGTCACCCAAAATGGGTGGTGTCAATCAAGCTGTTTACAACCCAAACTTCTTAATGGGAACAAAGAATTAATCATAACTGTAAAAAAAAAAATCATAACTATGTGAAGGCAAAAAGGTAAGGTTTAAACAAAATAATTCAAGCTAGGCAGAGCTTTTCAAGTTGAAATGAAAGAAATAAAAGGACTTATGGTGTGAACAGAGGATAATAAATTGTGTAATGCAATAAAGCAATATCTACCCATCATAAACTTTATAGATTTAAGGAAAGCAGATGATAACCCCCATTGTGATTCATTTTCACATATCTTGAAATATTACAGGAAGCAAGCAAAAATAATTAAATTTACCTAACTGTATTTGAAGGTATGGCTTCACTGGTTAAAGAAAATGCAAACTTAAGCAAAGAGTCTGGTGTCAAACTGAGAATGCAATCTCTTCTCTGGTTTGTTACTGCCGTTGCTTCATTATGAGCAGAAATTGTAGATTGGAACAGCAGAAATATTTCATGGTCTAAGAGTTAATATCAAATTTTGTTTGTGCTGGTGATACAGCAGTTCTAAATGACAGGTCAAACATGCAAGGAACAGCACGAGATTGTTCCATATCACAAATAAATCAGGTTAAATATTGTGAAAAATACATCCAGTAGGGACTCCAGGTTCCAAATCAGGTTTTATATTAGAAGGCCAAGAAATACAGGGTTTGTAAATTCATATATTTGACAGGCATGAGCAAGCCAATGAATTTAATCATAAGGAAACAATACCATGATCAAGTAATGTGACAACTGCAATCACTAACTTCAATGACTCGTTCAAATGTTTCTTCTCCCTTAGCAGGGAGACAGGGAAACAGGAAAGCCACCAGATGCTAACACTTTCAGAAAATATTAGGTATCATATTAATTGAATTCCTAAACACTAATACTCAGAAATCCACCTTTTTTTTTAATAGTAGCAGAAATAAAGACAAATTCAAGAGACATCAAAAACTAAGCTAGAGCAGAGAACACAGCAGGCATAGCACTGCCAATTTGAGAAGGATGTCAAAGGCCTACACAATCTAAAAACCAAGAATATTGAGCAAGTTTGAGAACACGACGGCTAAGCTGCTCAAAGAATAAGAATTAAGGATTGCTTAATTAAAAACCACTACAGTATCACAGGGCAGAGCTATATTACATGCATTAGCATATAAAAAATGAAAAAGTAGGTATTTTGGAGATCAAGGAGCTCTTCTGTATTGATACACGACTTGTAATGCCAACTAAAATTAGATTCAAACATGTAGATCAGGAATTTACAATAGGAATAGATAGCTGTTTAAAAAAAAGGGTAATAATCAGACAGTGAATTCAGCGTTGTTATATGGAAAATGTCTAAGGAATGGAAAAAGTCTAGTAAAGAATACTTAACAAAAGGTCTTGAAAACTGAGAAGATATAGAGGGAACATTTTCTTAAAAAATACTTAAAATACAATGCACTAGGCAGTCCTTCACAGGCAAGCAGAGCCATGTGGGACAGGTGGTGGGACAGAAGATGCCATTCAGTGTTGACAAATGCAAGAGCAACTTAAAATTCTTCTACTAATGCTGATTACTTAAATGAACACCAAGAAGAAAAAGGTGTGGAAGGATGAATTTTTGTGAGCAGACCAAGGAAAAAAGCGTAATGCAGTGAATATTCCAGGATGACATCTAAGTGCATAACAAAGGAGGAAAATAAAAATGTAGCGTATCTGCTAAGCTCTGACACCAAGTGCTGCATCCTGTTATAGAAGAGAGACAGCCAGGGGCTCACTTACAACATGCCTTGTGCAAACATCAGAAATCAGCCAAGCTGGGAAACACAGCATCATTCACTCCCATTGGCTGAAAGGTGCTCTCTGCTATCCCACATTCATCCTGCCTCACTCCTCCTTAGCCTTGTGAAACCAGCAGAAAAGATTTAAAGTGTCTACTAAACGCAACTGTTGTCTGTAAACCCAGATTAGCATTTAGCCTGGGAACTTCCCAGTGTCCTCCCTGCAGTCAGAGCTGAGCTGTGCTCTCTGGGAGCAGAGGAAGCACAGAAATCACAAGGACCCTAACACACACCCTGGCTGCTGGGACGCAGGGACAAGCGTGTTTCCCAAAACTCCCAGAGCTCTGCATTTGCAACTGGGCCTTACAGAACACAATCCCAGCATTTCTTTACTGACTATGCCCCTGAAAAGTTTGTCCTCCGTCTCGACGTGGACTCAGATCTAAGACATCTTATTCTGTTAGAAAACTAAGAATTGAAAAAACTACAAGGTGTGCAGACACACATATTTGTTGCTCAAGTCTCAGCTGAGTGAAGTCAGTGTTTCAAAAACAGTCCATAATATCTTCAGTGAATCCTTACACTGGTGTTTTACTAAGACGCACGTGCATATCTGACCAAGGCAGCAGGGAACAGGCACTTACCCTAATGTCAGCATCGGCTGACAAGCACAGAATTTGGCCATACTTTGATATGCCTTGAACTAATAAAGAAAAGAAACCTGCCCAAAGGGTCAGGTAGCCAAGAGGTGGCTTGTGATTTGACTCCCCAGACACAGCCATGAGTACAAGCAGTGGTTTCAGACCTGACAGTCAGGTACACTGCTCCTGCTCAGGACAGCTGTTCTTCCAGCAGTCAGGCCCAGCATTTCTCTTGGGAGATCACCCACGCTGCCAAAGCACGCAGAAACACACTCCTCTTCTGGCATATATTCACAATTGGGAACGTGGGAAACCCAAACATCAGGTTACAATAACCTGTTAATCAAGCCCAATGTGTAATTTCCTAAGTGTGAAGAGCTGTTTCAAAAAGGCCGTGTGCACACTTACTGTGCAGGGATCAGATTCCTGCCTGGATACTTTCCATCTGAGTGTCTTGGCAACATTTCTTGGAAGCTGTGTCTGACAGCACCTACCACACACCCGTGGCTTTTCCCATGTGGGCAGTATGGTCAAGAGCCAGTGTCCAGGGCAGAGGGCAGAGGCCAGCCTGGGACACTCTGAGCTCTGCAGTGAGTGGAGGCATCTGGTAGCTCAGCTTCCCCCTGGTTCACCCCAAAGGATCCCTAAGCTGTCCAAGGAACTGAGGTATCTCCATCTCCAAATGCAGGGGTTCTGTGCCCACATTCTAAGCACAGTTCATAGCTGGACATAAACTAAAAGAAGGTGCAGCTTCCTGTTCAATCCAGCTACTGTGCATTATATAAATTATTCTTTCCACTTGTGAGTCAAGCCAGTTATTGCTGGATATTGCTCAAATGAACTGCAGCATCATCAGAGCAAAATAATAACAAAGGCATCACTTAGGCACAGCCTAAGTACTGATATTACTGTCATAAATGATAAACAACAATACACTGTCTTCAATTTTCTAACGTTTCATAATTTTTCAGTGAAAGAGACAATACTCTTCTGCTCTCATTTCTTGGTAATTCACAAGGCTCATACTAACCAGTTCACAAACAACTATAACACATTTGTTCTTCAGATATTATTAGTTTACACATCTGATTTTTTTAACTCCAAGCAATTAGAAGGCCAGTGCACTGCAAGCAAAGCTGGCGGTCAAGGAGACACAGCATAGTAAAACCAGAATAAAGCTTCTCAAGATCAAAAATTAAAGAGCTACAGTGCTACAAGCATTGTTTATTCACATTTGAGAAGGCTGGAAGAGACAGGCATGCTATCTGCCTCAGTTTTTATGGGGGATGTGGGAAAGAAAAAAGAATCTCCCGATTCATAAGAGCTAGAAATAGCTTATCATTTATTTGTGGTCCCTGAATTATCTGTCTGCTGTCAGGCCTGCCCAGGCACACTGCTGGGCTGCCTTCGCTCCCACCCCACAGAGCAGGACACCTCTGAAAAAGGACAATCTCTTTCCTTTCTATTTTTCTTTCTAAACATCATGTACTCCCCAAAACTGTATTTATTTTCTTGAAGTAAAACCAACAATAATGGTTACATGAGTAAAGAAAAAAAAAAAGGAAGGAGGTGTGAGTGGAAAGACTGGCACTGAGATGCTGCTGAAAAAAACACACAAAATGTATTCGCTTGCTTTGATTTTCACGATGGTAGAGCTTCCAGACCTGAATAAGGCAGGTGATTATTATCTTTGTCTTTATATATATATATATGCATATATATATCTATCACTGCTATCATCAGTAACTCAATAAACAGTTTAAATGCACACCGCACTTCCTTATGACATTTCTCCAATTACTCCTTCAAATTTTGACACAGATTTCTTCCTTCCTAAACATATCCATCAGTACTGTTTCCTCCCAAGCTGGTGACTGTCACCTTCTAATCAGTTGGCATTTATCCTGGGATATACAGGAATGCAAACAGCTTTTTCCTCCCACACCATGCTCTTCTGCAAGGTGCAGCTTGTTTCCCTCCCGAGAAGGCACAGTGTGCCACCATCAGAGTTTGTAAAAAATGGTGAACTCGTGGTGCGTGGAATTTACCCCAAGCAAAACAGAAGGGTCACTGAGGCATTGGAAGGTTCTGTACGGGGTCCTTGGAAGAAGGAAGAGGGTGCAGGCAGGTGCCCCAGCTATCTCATTTCTATGCCCCTGCTCACCTCTGATTATTTTATTAGGTTCCCATTATCAGCCTCCACACCTAAATTGATCTATTGAGAACCGCAGAGCCCGTTTCCACGCCTGCTCTCTCTCTGCCAGCCTATTCTGATTGCCCTCATTATTCCTCTTTCCAACAGAGAGAGATTCATTACTCAATGCGTAAAACGGACTCGCTCCAGCCCTTTGCTTACAGCTCCAAATCTGTCACCACACACAGATTATGCCACTATTTCTTACTTCCTAAACTGTTTGACATCACAGCTTTGAACGGGGAAGGAATAGAGAGAAGGAATGGAATACAAACTGTTAAAATGATTATTAAAAAGCAAAAAATCCACAGGAAGCATAACAGCTTCCTGAGGCCGCTGGAAATTTAAACATTTCTTGTTTAATTCTCATTTATACCGCAAAGTTTTCAAGCCAGTCAGCTGAAAAAATTAAAACCGAAACTATTGTTTACAAAGAGAGCAGTACTTGTAGAGCAGCCCATGCTCTGCAGCTCTCTGGACTTTACTCGGCTCCCTGCTAAGAACAAGGAATAATGTTTTTAAACCATCATTAGCTTTCATTCTGAGACTTCCCTTCTGTTGCCACAGTATTCCTCTATGTAAATGGGATTTATTTATTCATAGGCACTGGCATACCATTACTTTTGTCAAAGCTGGTCTCGCATACACTGTTGTCTCTGCGCTCTTATAAACGAACTGGAAAAGCAATTAAGATTGCCGGGATTCTGGGGCGGGGGCAGCGCCGCGCTGCTGCGAACACAATCTCTGTGGGTGTGCGCGAGAGCGGAGTGACTGCAGCTCTGTGCGCGGGGAGATAAGAGAAGTGACACAGATTAAAACAAATTGTTGATCCGTACCAGAGAGGAGCTAGGCAAACAATAGCAGGAAAAGCATAAATGTCAATTTAGAATGATAAAGGATACAATCTAAATGTAATATGAGAGGCCCCCAGACAAAAGGGAGAAATAGAAATTACACATTACCCAAGTACCAGATGCAATAAACAAACAAATATGTAAACACACGCATGAATATGCATACGGAAAAATTCAAATCACTGGATTGATGGCTCAAGTAACTCGATTTTAGAGTAAAATACTGAACCATTTAAAAAAAGTTTGACTGCTAGATTTGAAGGAAAAAAAAGCTTTTATTTATACTCCTGGTAATTTTATTTTAATTTTGAATAATCTGCAAGTGTCTCAACACATGCTTTCCCCTACACTCTACATTTGCATATTAATGACACAACTGTCCATAAGACACAAACCAGTGCCAGGAGATGCTTTCCTTTCTCAGAAAAAGATGGTTTTTTATCTGCTGAAAGAACTGTCAAAAGGGTTCTCTAATTGCTTTCAGAATTTCCTCTTTTTCCTTCACAGTTTCCAGTCTCCTACAGCAGCTTGCCAGATTAACTAAAAGGTTTCAAAGCTCATTTAAATAATCTTACACCTATTCTAGCCCTGGCAAAAAAACCCAAAGAGTTTCATCCAACCTGTGACCTAATAACCAGTCACACAGATCACTTAAAAGACCTACCCAAGATTTCCTTATCACAGTCAGCTAAAATCTACCTGATACTGTTGGAAGAACAAAACATTTATTTTGTTATGGGAAGAAGGTTAAATTTAACTTAATGAAAAAAAGTCACAAATACAAATGAAATTATCAAGAGCTACATGTAGGAATCGGTTTGTAAAGCACAGCACTGTACCAAAAAAGATTTTCACAGTGGCACTAAACTGGGAGAGAACCCAGTCAAGATTTTGACCTGTATCTGGTCTCACCCACCTGTCAACAGCAATTTTTTGATGCGAGCAAAAATCAACACAAAACCAAATTAACCAAAAGATGTGCATATACAGACATACACAGCTCCACACAAACAACTTCAGTCAGTGTAGTTACACAGCAGCTGTGACACAACTGATGCTACACCGCGTTGTGCATTTAAATAAAGATACATTCCAGGTGCCTGGAGGTAGTGTCACGCTACAGACTGCACTAATATGTGATAACAGTGGCCATCAGCACAGCTCCCTGCCGACTCAACTCTCTCCTTAGTTTAACATTTCCAACTGTTGCCTTCAAACATTTAGAGATGAGAAAAGGTGGGGAAAAATGAGAATGTACATTTTATTCCTCCAAGTCTGAAATGCAATTCCTATTTGAAATACAGTCCCCAAACATTAGGTGAATAATTTTAGATTAATAAAATATGGCATTACTGCTGCTGCGTTTGAGTCCTTCAGGAGGCTCTCTATAACTAGGGGAAGTTACTGTTCAAAACTCTGTTATGAGGCAATTATACTGCCTGACATCTAACATCTTGCAAGGCAATCTCACTTTTGGGCATTAAGAATTAGCTGTGTTAATCTCATTTTATGAGAGACATAATATTTGCCTTTCAAGTATTCTTTTTAGAAACATGAGCTGCCAAATCTGCCTTATAATCTAAGGTTTCCATTCACAACTATTCTGTATTCTAGTAACGTCAACTTCTTTTTTATTTACAAACAAACAACACTGATTCTTTGTATTTTCAATATTTTCATTTTTGCTTCTATCCTAGAAATATATTAAAAGGAGATCTAAATATGCAATAGACCTGTTTGAACTACTGCATCTGTTCATCATCATTCCAAGCAAAAATGTATATTTATTTTGTAAGCATTCTATTACTTTCTGCATAAGGATTTTTTAATACTTGTCCTATTTTTAAAGATGTAATAAAAGATTAATTTCAATGTAGCTGCTCCTCTGCCATTTTTCTGAAGATTAATAAAACTGATAAAAGAATTTGAATGACAAAAGAATATATTAATTTACATGTCTACCAATTTTGTTTGACAATTTTCCATCTGTACATCCACCCCATGCACTACAAATTCCACCAATTTTTAAACTTTTCTGTGTTGCCTACTTGAATATTCTGGTTTTCTTCCTTAGAACTCCCCCAAATAACCTGGCCATCATTCTACAAAAATTGGCCTAGTCTCGCTTTGGGAAGTGTCAGGCAAAGGACCTGCACTTTTCCTGGCAGACAGGCAGCAGGAATGTTCTGGTCTGCCTGTGTTCTAGAGAGCAGAGGAACATTCTGTTTGAGCAGCACAGACATGGCCCCTGGAGGTGCAGTGACCACTGGTGAAATGCTTCCTGCCATCCCTGTGTCCATGGACACCACAGCTGCATTTTGCTTCCCGAATTTCACATTTCCAAAGACTCTGCAGCCAGCTGCTGCCAGGATCACAGACAGGCTTTCCTCTCTCCCCTGCACTGGGGCTCCTACTCTAAACCCTGGCTGTGACAGGCAGTAAAACAAACCCACACAAACATCACATTGTTCAAGGCACGTGAGAACAAATACCAACAAAATAATGAGAAACTGGCAGCAGCAGCTTCATCCTCTCCCCTGGCTCTCTCTGCTACAGGGACTGGAGATGAAATCACCAACAAAGACCTCCTGCAGCAGCGATGGAACAGGCAGGAAGGCCTGGAAGGGGTTAACACTGTGCTCCCACCTGCTCAGAGAGCTGCAGTCCTTTTTCTTCAGCCATGGGAGAAGCACCTGAATGTGTGGGATCCACAGAGTCTGAGGATCTCGGACTGGCTGATGCTGGCACTTACTAGTCATGGAAGCCAAGGACTGAGGGCTAAAAAAGATTGAGGCACGATGAGGAGCTGGGAAATGGGAAGCTGTCAGTCAGGGGGATGGAGCCAACGAGAGAATATATGGAGGTTCTGAGAGAAACAAGACAGAAAGGTAGACCTAACAGAAGGGAGAAAAAGAGACATTCAGAGTTCCCAGTAGAGGAAAGAAGAACTAAAAATTGTTGAGAAAGGTGAGACAAAAAACAAAACAAAATAAAACCTGACACAGACCCAGAAAAATTAAAGGGTGAAAGTCAGTTCACAAGAATCACTAGAAGATGAGCAAGGGAAATGATGATTAGGACTAGACAGACAAACAGACTGTGCACTGAATAAATAGCAAAGCTGGAAAAGGACCACCAGGAGAATGGTGGGAGGGGTGCCCTGCTACCCCAGGGCACATTCCCAGGCTGGCTACAAAGCTGCTGGGGCTGGGGGGCCAGAGCAGTGCTCCAGCTTCTGGTACAGTGCATTACAGAGGAAGAGACTGGGCACTGCCAGCCTTATTTCTGAAAATCAGAGGCTTCTCCAGGCTTGATTCTGCAGCTTAGGCTTCAGGTCTTTCAAAGTTCTGTGTGTTTTATTTTCTTTGGCCATTTTGTTATAAATAGAAAATTACTGTCAGTGAACAGAGACTGACGGCTTCAGCTGGTCAGCAGGAGCTGTGGCTGCCACCAAACAACACACAGCTATTAATTTATTTGAGGGTTATTCTTATTATTTCTCATCACAATAACATTAAATGAGCTATGTACACACACTGATGGAAAACAGACTTCACAGTTTCTGTCAACAGTGCTGTATGTGTTACAAGTTTGAATTTTTATTTGAAGTTTCCAGAGCTGCTTTGTTAGCTAGAGAGTTGATCTCAATTTTATGCTGACACCAAAGCAGAGCAGATTAACTTGGAAATGATGCCCAAAGCTTGAAGTGCTGTTGGATCATTTGTCCTTATTGAATGAAGGCAGATTTCTGCATTATATTACACACTGCTACTGGTGCCACGGTTTTAAATATTGTTCTTTTCATCACTCTTTGTCAATTATCCTATGTTCAGAGTATTTTTTAACTAAATAAATATTCCTGTGTGGTGACTGTCAGCATTAGGAGAAAAGTCCTGAAAAGCCAGCTCATAAGTGAAATCCTGATTTCAGCAGATTCATTCTTCTCAGATAGCTACATTTCCAGAATAAATGATAATCTCTAATATCATTACCTGAACATAGCAAACCTGGATTGTAAAGGGTCTCGGCAGTGAATGATGATAGGCATCAGAGGCTCAATGTTTAATTACTGAACAGAGTTTTCTGGTGAGTTAAGAGCTAATATCATTCACTTGCTGCTGTTGGCTGTGTGGCAGAATATTGTGGTTGTTGTGATCTGTCAGGGAGAAGTGATTCATAAACTTTGCTGCCTGCTCCTCAAATGCACAGCTGGTGGGAATAAAAAATGGACAGCTATTTATGGCTGAAAATCACAACAGGAAATGTCTGACTTCAAACCCCCACGAAAAATAAGTAGAAAATCATAATGAGAAGAGGACTGTGCATTCCTATACGGTGCAAAGCAGAGAACACAAATTAGTTACTGATATTCCCTTACACCTGTATGTTTTAGGAGCTAAGGGTAATAACTAAACTAATTATCATGACAATTAACAAAGGCATCCCCTCCGCTTAACGAAGAGAGTGAAGCAAGCTGATTTTGGCATCTTAATACCCTCTCAATGTAAACTATGTTGGAAAGAGACAAAAGAAAGGAAAGATTGAAGAAGATTCAAATGCCTACTTTTTCTCTTGCTACAAACAGTAGGGACACATTGTGAGCTCTTCAGGGAACTGAACAACATCCCCAAAAACCCAGAGGCAAAGGTTTTCTGGGAAATGGCAGGTATAGGTGCCTGACTCACAGACAATGTGATCTTTTCCTTTCCATCAGTCTGTTCTCTTCTGTTCCAAACCACTGAGAAAACTGAAATATAGTGAGTTAAAGATCAACAACCCACCCAACCCAAATCTCAGGAACAAAATTCTTCTCTCTTTATCCAGAAATGCTCCAACAGAGGTTGCAGGAACATTCAGAAGTGCTATGAGTGTTCCTACAGGCACAGCAGCTCCCCGGGCTGAGGCTCCCACCAAAGCAATCCTTCCAAAGACACAAACTCTAAGCACCACAATTCAGAATATTCATTTTCAGAGACAATTTCAACAGGCAAGAAGGTGCATCTCATATATAGATATGCTGAGCAGTAGTAAGTACAAATATTTGTCGTGGTGGTCATGAGGCTCCTTTGCTATAAAAAAATGCTCTATTTAAAAAGAAAAATTCTGCACTTTTCAGTATTGACATGTTGCTTTGTATGCATGAATAGTTGTGTACATGTTTAAGAGTGAAGGCAAAAAGAAAGAAATTATTCTTTTTCATATAGGAGCTTAAATGAAGATTAATTCATGAAAATCTAAAGCTTGATCTTAGGTATTGAATACTCATTTAAATTTGTCTGACAGAGCTCTGTTCTCCACTCTCATCTGTTTCAATCTAGTTAATGAAATAATGTTTTATATAATAAATAACAGGGGAATTAAGCCAAGGAGTTAACAGTAAGCACTAAATAATGAATCAATGCAAGTCTGGCGCATAGCTTAAAGTTGTTTGCAAAAGAAATACATCAGATTTGATCTTTAAAAAGGAAGCAGAGCCCTAAGTTACTTGGGAAGGGGGATCTCTCTTATTTTGTACCTGCTGGCAGAAGGCCCTGTGATTCTGCCATGGCTGCAGTCAGAACTGAACCATTTACTGATAACTAGAAGAAGGAAGAGTAAGAGGAGATGGGAAGAAAGAAAAAACCAAAACCATCACAGAAAGGCAAAAAATAGAAGAGATGGAGCAAAGTACAGAATTCTTCATCAGAGAAAGGACTAGCAAGAGGCACAGTGTGGCATGTGCTCCAGAGAGGTCAGCAGTGAGAATCAGTTTAGACTTACACTTGAAAAGGCAAAGAAGGAACAGCACCTCTCAGCACAGCAGGACATTCTCCAAAGGAGACACTGACAGTGGATCCGAAGCAGAGCTAATTGGAACCTCATCTTTGCACAAATATCTCGAGGAGTGCAGCTTTCCAGCTGTTTTTGACAAAGTCCAGAGCGCTGCCAAAAGAGGCAGCTCAGCCCCAGCCCTCCTGCCCCAGCCCCTTCCCTCACTGCTGGCAGGTGACACCAGCAGCGTGCCCTGAGTGACACCAGCCTGCCAATCCAGCTGGGACCAAACCTCCTGCCGGGCTGGCCGAGCTGCCAGGCGGGAGCTTTGATGATCCAGCTAACACTGAGCTGCTGGAGCTGGCACAAAGGGAGGGAGAGCAGCAGCAGCGTGGAGCCAGGGGCAGGGAAGGCAGCAGTGTTGGGCTGATGGCAACCAGTGATGAAAATGAGACTCCAAACTAAGACTGTGACAGCCTGTGTGTATGAATGAGCTCTTTCACAGCTGGCTACGGCACTCTCTGAGTGATCAGAAAGACTCTCTTCCTTTACCAAACATGATTTTTGGCCAAGTCTGTCCTGCATTTTGGCAGGTGACACATGCAGGCTGTGCTTACAGGTATAACCCCATGAAGCTGTGTATCACTTTGATGAAAACGAGGTGCCTTATAAACATTAATGCATTTTAAGTCAAAGCTGTCAGTCTGCTGTGGAAGTGACATCAGTCACTCCTTTTCGGGAGGGACAGGGTGGTTCAGCCGCGGCTGCTCACAGCAGTGAGCTCAGTTTGAGCTAAGGCAGGGCTGACTTGTGCTGCCAAATGAAGGCAGTGGTTTGGTCAGCTCTGGGGAATAATCAAAAGAAAAAGCTCTCAATGTAGGCATCATTACTGAGACACTTAGAAAAGGGGGCCTTTAGGAAAAGCCTGGATCTGAGGCTTGCTGCTTGTCAGCACCACTGATTAACCTCCGTGCAAGTCCATGCTGAGGCATCCCACCTCCTGGGCAGGAAGGAGCAGGGGCTGAGCAGGGTAGGGAGGAACTTCGGAATTGAGGCTGTATTTCTGCACTCTGAGGGAAATAGTGTAAAGGTCACAGTAATAAAATAAAACAGGGTTATATCCAGTTAAATGAAGGGATAAAGGCATTCCAGCCCTACATGTTACAGCTCACGTGTTTCCTTTTAAAAAATGTAAGCACACTCTTCTGTAGCTCAGGTAGGCTTTTTGCTGTCTTTTACTGGAAGTTAAAAATTAAATTTAAAAATTGTGACTAACTTTCTTTAAGCACAACACTGAACAGTCTGTAGTCTACTCTATTAAAGCAAATTTAACTGATGTAAGTGAGAACACAGCATGCTTCCTAGTATTACCTAACTTAATTTTTCTGTGGGCTGGCTATCAGTTCCGAGAGTTACATCACACACTCCCACTTCTTGGCTCGGATCCTGGCCCCCTGCTTTGACAGCTCTGCAGTGCTGTTCCCCAGCTGGAAGAATTCTAGTAAGACTTTCTAACTTCCAGAACACATATACCAAATGGCTACTCAAAAATATCTGCAGACTTCCATGTCCACAGTTTAACAGAACTTAAAAAAAACCACCTCGCCCTTGTAGAAGAGAAAATGATAGAAAATGGGGCTAGGCTGAATAAATGAATCAGTTTAACTTCTGAAAGAAAAAAGAGATTTCTATTCTCCCTACTTGCTTTCAGATGGCTTCCATAAGGCTCTCTATAGACATCACTTGGATTTCCACACCTTTCCTCAGTTTTAAACTTTCCATTACTTCCACAGAAGAAAGCCCTGTTCAAGGCTTAAATTAAATAAGAACTACTTTTGAGTGAAAAAAAACCCAAAAAACAAGGACCTTCCTTACAAGTTTTTGTAAGATCTTAAACACCCTAGAAGCACTGTTAGAGCACTTGCTGTTGATAGACACTGAAGAGATTAAAAGTCACTGGAGTTAAACTGAAAACAAAACTTTTTCATAAATTACACTTTCAAAAATAAGCATCAGATGCTAATTTGAGAAGATTGTAGGGAAAAATGATTTGCACTATCCAATCCAAAACTTCATCTAATATATGACATAATTTCTTTCTAAAAAGAAATCTGTTACATATCTGCAGTAACAACAAATAAAGATGATAAAAAGTAGCCTCAGCGCTTAATAGTAATTTAAGAATAAGCAGAAGAAGTGTTTATTAAAACTGTGTCCACAACCAATACTTAAAGTAATGGTGTTCTTCTGTATATTTCTGTTTGGATCTAGCTTACTCCCAAACCATTTTCAGTCATTTTGAAACACAGCAGAACCAGAAAAACACTGAGTTTCTACTTGCAAAATATTACCAATAAGCCACAGGAAAATCTCTGAGATGTTTCTTAGAGAAAATTTGATCTTACAGAAAGCCAGCACTGCTTCTTACAGCTTGGATGCTCTCCCCTGCTATTAAGGCACAAAAACATTTCTACGCAAGTGGTGTGATATATTGTTTTCCTTTGCTTCAAAAAATAAATTCTAATTATATGGGTGAACATTCATGATCTATGTAAAAGCATGCAGTTAGTCTGTAAAGAAAACAGATAAGTAACATATGATGTATTTTTTCAGAACGTTTTTGATGCGTAATGAATGTTTTGTTTCAAGTGCTTTGTAACAGCATTTTCATGAGGCTTTTTGCAGAAATTTCTTAAAACACAGTGAAATTTGAGCAGTGTAGCTGACTGTCTGTATGAAAAAAAACCAAACAAAAACCACCCCCACAGCCAACCCCCCCTTAAATCTTACCCAGTGCTGTCTCCCAGGAAATTGTGACAGATTCTATGAGAAACCTGGGTCCCGTGCACATTAGAAATTCCTTCCTGCAGGGTTAGCAGGTGTGGGCTATGTCAAACAAATTTATTGCAGTCTGTGCTAATCACCAAAATTATAGAAAACCTAGATGAAAGTGCTCTGCATCCAGCTAATTTGAAGCTACCTTATGAGACAATAACAAGCTTCTAACAGTTTTCCCCTTTTTTAAAATACACTAATTATGCCTAATGTTCCCTGTCGCATTAGCTTTCATGGTAATTATATTTCAAAACTTTTGCAATTAGGGTACAGTTAATATTGTGGAATATTGCAATTATTTTTCATTGTGACACCTCTATTGAAAACTGGTGGCATAATGATCACATTGTTCAACTAAATCAGAACTGCAGAAATACGGCAAATGAACCAATTATAGATTATTATTTCTAATTAGAGATAATGCCCTTTTCCTTGCTTTGTCCAGAACAATTTCCCAAATACCCAGACTCTCCCTAATTCAAAAAAAAAAAAGTCCAACAAACCGATTTCTGCACCTTCATTTTTGTTACACACATTCCAATACATATATGTGTGTAATATACAAATATATACTATACATTATCTATTTATAACGTGTGTGAGCATGGACAGATGTGTACAGGCACATCAGCACATACAGAGATAATTTACAGCTGACACAGGTTCAGTCAACTGCAGCTATAAATGTAAATAGCACTAAGTGCCCACTCTGAGCAAGGATTTTACTCAGTGACGGAGCCTCGAAGGTAACTTCAAATGCATTACAAATGCTCTCTGCACCACTTCTCATTCAGCCCCACACTGCCCCAAAGAACAGTTCCTTATTTCTGCTCACCTTCCCTCCCTCTTTAATAAACTCAAGGGCTTTGGCTCTCTACCCTTAAGCCTCTTGCTCTCATTTCCATCATTAAACCTCCCCCCAAACATCAACCTCCCCCCATTTACAGCCTGGATTCTGTTTATTGATGCTGAGTGAGTTCAAGCCCTCAATAAATGACAAGAGCAGAAATGCCTAAGAACTAATACATATAATTGTGAAAACTTGAGGTTCACTCTGGGGTTTTGAAGAGCTGCTTGTAATTAAACCAGTCTATAATTTGGCAGGACAGAACACTATTACATAAAAGTACTTTCTGAAAAAACACAGCAGAGGAGTTGGAGAGGTACTGCTAAGAAAAGCAGCCAGACAGGTAATAGGAGACATTCTGTTATTTTCAAAACTTTAGCAATTCTGATTATTTCAAATTCTGATTATTAGCAATTCTGATTATTATTTCAAAACTTTAGCAATTCTAATTATCATTTACCATTTGCATTCTTCATATGGAATTTTAATCAAAGCTCACTTAATTAAGTTTTCATTTAAATTACACTAAACCAATGATAAATAAATCAACGATCAAATCACTGACTTCAAACAGAGAAGACCTTTACCAAATTCACTGGCTTGCCAAACCCCACCATCTGTACATTTCCCAGCTACCAGACTAATGAATTTCAAGGTTATATTACCAAGTGTAAGATATAATTTCTGGCCAACATCCGACAGTGGAAATAAAGCGTGTATAAAATGCTTTCACATCATTTCTGACATGAAAAGATCTGGGAACAACTTTACATGACTCCTTATTCCCTTCAATAAAGAGCAATATAATACTTCAGTAAAACTCCTCCAAAGATTATTTCAGGCAGAAATCTGAAAATTGCAAATCTCAGCTTATTCAATACTGTGTAGTAAGGTTTTTTTAAGAGCAATTGCCTGAACAATGAGCACATTTTCAAAATGAACTATAACTCTCTCTCCTTTGACCCTCTGAAACTCTAAAAGCTGATTTGAGTGATTAAATGACAGCTGCAAGTCATGAGAAATCTGGCACAGAGTATAATTTTTAAGAATGCTTCAAAGTCCTGCCATCAGTAATGTCTGTCATCACCCACCTTTCCATCATTTCTTGGCTCCTATTAATTGATTTTTTTTTTTTAAGTTGACGTGACTTATTTCTCTGGACATAGTATTTTTCATGCAATTTTCGTTTCCATTAACTTAAGACACACAGTCTCCACCATCTGCTGGGCACTGCCAAAATACAGGACAAATAAACTGTGCAGTGCAACGTGTTTCTCCCACTCTGGGTAACACCATTTATGTACCTGTACAGGTGGGAAGGAGAAGGTGACCCATGGGGGTTATGTTCATGTATATATGTGTATATACATGTTCTATATGAAAATCACCTATGAACTATACAGGTTTCCAAGATATGGATATGGATAATTACCAAACACGTCTAGCAATATAAATATCCACTGAATATCTGCTGAAATATTACTGGTAGCAAATGTTATAATAGCCTTGAAATAGTTCAACAAAGGGGTTAAAAATAGTCATTAGTGGTTTGAAAAGAGGGACTGGCTTCTTTTCCTCATGGGAAAAAAAGTAAGTATTCAAAATAAATAGCTTTTTTTTTTTCCTAAGCTATTGGCTGTATATAAGAGCAGTGCTCTAAAATCTATCATATTTGAAAATTGACTCATCTTAAAAGACTCCTCCAACATATTCTTAACTGTCAAAATCAACCACTTTAATAAAATAACAATTCTACAGAACAGGGTTTTTTTTGTTGTTGGGGTTTTTTTTGTTTTCTATGGTGTAATTCTGCCCAATTCTTTCAAAATTTTCTATCACATTACAGATAAAAGTTTTAAGGTAATGATCACCTTAAAGAGTAACGGCTTCAAGATTTTGAAGATTTAAGAAACAAAACCAGTACTGACGTGCACCTATTTAACTGCACATCATCTCTACTGGACCCATTTTCTGGAGCAGTGAAAGCTGCAAGCACAGGTGTTAGCTGCCCCGTTCTTCCTAATGAGCATCATTTTCTATTGGACAACAATATTTGCTTTACTGACAGCTGTCAGAATTTTCCATTACTCTCTCCAGAGGATAAAAAAGGGCACACTTCATCATATGACTTGTCAAATTTGAGCACAGTGATGTCCACCCAAAAGTTGCCAGTAAACTTCACTTGGGAAATTCCATTACTTTTCTAGAAGAAACACAGATATCCCAAGTTCAATTAGAAACCCACAGCTATTTTAATTTGCTTCATTACACAGAAGTTTTCTCCTCACATGTGTTGTGTTTATAAGTGGAGACACAATTTTATTTCCAGAAACCTTTACGATGCAGTTTTAATTATATGCAAATTCCTGCTTAATTGATTAGTACAATAATGCCTATGTGAGGCATAACAATCCTCTGTAATGACACAGCAGAACTCTATGTTGCTCTTAGCCACTGTTATTTAAGCATCCCCAAAGTGAGTGCCAATGGCTTTTTTTGAGCTCTTCCAATATTCAAAAGAAGGACCTAACTTTGCTGTCATTAAAAACAACAGCATTATATTTCTTTTTTTTGTCTCATCTTTGAGAAAATTCAACTTTTTTTTTCCCCTGGCAATTTAATTTTTATCACTATTGAATCTCTAATGTTTCATGAAAAGGATTCAACCAAGCTCAGTGGAAGTGCAGGAAGTTTGTTTCTAAATTCAAAAACTTCTTCATAATACTGCCTCTGTCTTGACTAATATATAATGTTTATGGACCAGTCAATAAATCTACTATTTAGAGCTTGCTTATCAACTTATTTCAGATCCTGTAATAAGCTTTTAACACTTCCAGCTAAAAAAAAAAGTGGCATAAAAATTTCTTGAAAAAAAATCTTAAGGTTTCCATCAAGACAACACAAAACCTATCCATACTCTGATTCGCATTGCCTGTAAGTATGAATGGTTTTAATGCCCTTATGGCAAGTTGCTTAGCAGTGAGAATTCAGCTTGGAGAATCCTTTTGTTGGTTTACATTTTGTAATTGTGAAACAGAGATTGCCACATGAAAAGGTGCCAAAAGTAGCACTAGGCATCGAGTTAGAGGCTCAAACAAGATTTAAGAACAAATAAAAGCAGGCGAGCAGCTTCATTATGTGAATTTTGATGAATAGGGTGCAAACAAGAAATCATTAGAGAGCCTTTAACCATCATCTAATAACACAGATTAATAAAAGCACCTGGGAGAGCTGCAAGAAAATCGGTTCCCTTTCATTTCATGAAGCCTGCCAGAGCAGGCAGAGCCCAGCCACAGCTCCCTCCCTGTCTGAGCAATTTGCTCTGTGTCTGCTCTAAACGTTCTCCTTCCCTGTGAGCATCACTCTCAGGGATATTCAGCAACAGTCACATATTGTTATGATACTAATAAATTAACCGTGTCTCATACCTCCAACAGATCTCAAAGTGCAAATCAAAGGTGGAGAAAGCATTAAATCTTATGAAAATATGAACTGGGCAGTTTCTACAGGAGCACAGTGGTCTGGAGAGCCACTCCCATGGCTGAGCTGCTGTGGGCAGCACTCCCTGCTCCCACCCAGGACATTTGCTCTGTGTTTGCCCTGCAGTGAGGAAACAAAAACTTGGACCTGAAAAAAGGAACACAAATCTAACAGTGGCTCAGACTGGAGACTAATGGGGGCAGATACAGAGAGTTTTGGTTAGAAAACACATGATGGGGTTAGAAAAACTAGAGGGGGAAGTTCTCCTTTTTATTTTTCTCTTTACTTATTATTTTATGGTTTTGATAACACTGCACTGAAACCACAATCTGAAATAATACAATTTCCATACTGTTTTCTCAAACTTTTTAGATGCTTTCTCATAAAACCACCTGAGAGCATTTGTGGAAATTAGAATTAATTAAAGACCAAAAATTTTGCACAGACAAACCTATTGGTTATATTTCTATAGATCCTCTCAATACGAGCCTATAATGACAGAGTATTATTTTCTGAAAAAAGCCAACAGCAACTTAACAGCTTTTTTGTTAATCAAATTAACCTAAGAGATTGGTTATTAAAAACCACTTCAAAATTTAAGATTCTCAGAAAAAAGAGAAAGTAATTAATACGTACATTCAGACATCTAGTTAAAAAAAACCCCACCATCTGCCAAAAACCCAGCAGAAACCCCCAGGTATCCTACCCTTCTCCCCAAAGCAATCAAACATCAAACCAGCTATCGAGACTTTGAAAATGTGCCTCTACATCCATTAGGAATTTAGAAATTTGAATTGAATCTTGCTGTCCTATAAAGACACTACCACTCTGTAAGCCAGTCTGTACTATGCCGCGAAGAAACCACTGGATGCAGAGGCTGTTGATCCAGCAGGATCCACCAGCACTAATTTGCTCAAAGAAATGTCAATGTTAACCATGAAGCACTTGGCATCAGCTGAACCCAACGTGACTGCTCGGTGTTCCCCACAAGAGTCAGCTGCACTGGGGGGTTCCTGGTCTCAATGAGCAGTTGCTGGAGCTCCCCAGAATAAAACAGCCTTGATAAAGAGCTGTGAAACAGCACCAGTTGCTTTGTGACAGCAGGCTATTAATGGAAATTCTTCCAAAAAAAGCAATTGAAACAAAGTTCTCTAGTGCATTTGCATTTCTGGCATGATCTCAGAGGAACTGAGGAATCAAGACTGTGGAATTCTTCCAGCTGTCAACAAGAGAAAATAAAGAGAAGGAAAAAGATATTTAGAACTGGCCTGTAGTTGGAAAGCAAAGGAAGTACTAAGTTTTGTGGCCATTTTTGTACATCTGGATGACAACTGCTAGTGATTTGTATTGTCTCCCTTTCTCCTGTAAATCATTTGGAAGGATGGCTGTGCCACCTGGGAGATGGGCTGGCCTTCAGCTGCTGACAGGGCTCTTAGGCAAGGTGAGTTTCCAGCCAGTCCCGAGTCTTTTCCTGAGATTGGTTTTGTGAGGACAGTCCCTCACCAGCCTTTCTGCAGTACCAGAACCACCAGTCCTCAGCCTGGTCATACACATCAATCTCCATCATCTCCTAATCCCATCATGCTTTCCAGTCAGTCTCAAACTCAAAACTTAAGTCTTGGAAATTCCTCAATTTCTTCAAGGCACCCTGTTTTTCTCTTTGCCATCTTGTCCAGCTGCAGGCAGCACTCACAAGTATAACTGACTGGCTTTAACACGTCTACTAAGTTTATAGAATAAATAGCTGGGGTTTTTTTAACTGTTTTCTGCCTAGTGCCTGCTTCAGACCACAAAGAGACAAAGTATTCACTAATATCTAACTGAATTTTGCTACATTTTAGCTGAAAAGAGATAGGGAACAAAGAGACAAAAGACTGTGAAAATGGGAAAACAATAATGATTTAGGTTTTGAAATTTGGAACCATTTCATTTTGAAGACTTTTAAGCAAATATTTTCAGCTTTCATTTTGAGGATTCAAGCCTGTTTTTCCTTTTTTTTTTTACTCACACTGGAAAGTAAAACAAAAAGGTTGAAACTTAGAGTGAGAAAAAACCTAACCCTCATTTTCCTACAGATTGAAGTGCTTCATATTGCCTTTCCTAACCAAATTTTACAATTGGAAAACTCCAAATTTATTCTTTCATCCCTCCCAAGTCTTACCAATGGCCTTTTTATTTGTTTGGCCGCCGTGTTACTCCTTTCTGGTTTTGCAGCAAGTTTTTTCAGGTAAGCTGGAAATGCAGGTGCCAGGAGTGAAATCTCTGTGGCAGAGTCAGGAAGGTTTTATATGCCCAGTCTTTGTCCTCAGTCTCAGCACCTGAGAGAATCACTCAGAGCCATCCTCTACTACTTGAGCTCCAACTCCTCAAACTCCCTCCTTTCAAATTTATAAATTATTATAATTATTTTATTTTTTCACATTATGTTTTCAGAAAACTGAAGCTCACAAGCTAACAGATTTTACACCTTTCCATGTTTGCTAGGCCTCATAATTGACAGGTTTCTGTCAAGTAAAACAATTACCCACCTGTTTGTAGGAAAAAGTATTAACAAACATGCTCAACACTTTCGTTAGGCAGAACATTTCACACCTCATTACTTAACTGAGGAGTTAGCCTGGTGTTCAGTGTACAAAACTCCTGCTGATTCCACTAGAATAAGCTATTTGTTTACCAAAAAAGTAATTACCATGTCATATACATTACAGATTTAATTATTCACTATGCAATACTAAAGTCCAGATTTCCGAGTGCTTCCCGAATCATGTGGATTTGCAGTTGGGACTTCCCATTTCATTCCATCCTAACAACTGTTCTCCAGGTCTGAAGAATGAAGACCAAGAGGGACCTTTCAAAATAACAGGGTCAGAAACCTTTTTCTTAGGGAGTACTGAGACAATACTGAACTTTTCTGTTATTACAAACGGAGTTTTTGGGGCATGGCAGTTCACAGCAAACCAGTCCCTCTTTTGCAGATTTTGAAAGATCTATGGGCACAGTAAGAGTCCCAGCTTTCAGGGGTTTGGTGTACATAGGCTTCTATGCCCACACATTATTTTTTATCATTCATAAAAAGTCATTCTCATTTTCTACAGTGTTCTAGTTATTGCTCCTAAATTAGCAGAGCATCAGGTACAAGGAGTCTTATCAAAACAATCCAATTTCCATACCAAGCTGCCAGTTCCCCTTCCTTTTGATTTACTAGGTTGTTTTTTTCACATCCAAACTATGCAAGATAAACACCAGTTATCACCAGAATCGTAAGGATGCTGTTATGGTTCTGCATGTAGGTGTGTACTTATTTATTTATTTCACCAATCATTACCCCTGATGTGAATAAAAGGAGAGAAAAGCTCAGTTTCTGAAAATCCCACTGTTCCAGCCCCATGACACCCAGCACAGGTGCATTAGATAGAAAGGAACCATTGTACAGGAGCGACGTGTGAGGCAGTACCTCGGTGGGGCGAGGCAGGGATCCAAGGAGAGAGGAATGACAAATAGCATCCTACATGGATGGAAAAGGTCACTGCAATAAAAGCAACCTGGGGAACTGGGAGCAAGTGCAGTGTTGCTACAGACTGGAAGAAAACACAAAATCCAAACAAATGGAACAGAGCAAGAGACAAAATTTCTTTCACGTGTGGAATGTCAGACTGAGCTGTGGAATCATTTTAGGAGCTGACAAAATGGAACAAGATTCCCTCTATGCCTTGATGTGAAACCATCTGAAAATTAAGCATTTACTTAGGTCAGTAATTAACTTCTACAAACATTCTAAGTCCTCGACTTCTCTGTGTAACAGCCTATCAGAAACATAAATTACGCATATTTGCAATGCAATAGAAAAGGCAATGTTATTTGGCTGATTTGCTTCCATGAGAAAAAAAACAACCTTCATCTATAGTTTTAGTCCGTAATCGTTTCAAACATTGTGGGAATTACAAACTCCACAGGAACTGGTCAGTTCAAGACTTGCACTGGAGCTCCTGACTCCTTGGAGTCCTGCAGTGTCAGCTGTGCACGGGCCACACCAGGGCAGACACGGTGCAAGCAAAGAGCATCACCACAGAGAGCCCCGTGAAACACCACGCTCAGCTCTGAGTGCAGCCCGGCTGAACATCTGCTTGTTCTCCCAAGAGAGATTTGAGTAACCCTGCACCAAAATAAAGCAGTTGTTTAGTGGAGGAACCACAGATCTTTATTACATTCCCACTACAGCAGTGGCTGCACAAGGTAGCTAAAGTAGAGGCTGGAAGACAAAATCCTGGTCTGCAAAAGCATTCACCAGCAGAAGATGCAGTGAGGCAGGCACAGGAGTCCTCCTTACAAGATGGCTTAGGGCATTTGAAGAGCTGGTTTAGGAAGTAACAGGAAAGGATCTTTTGCTTGGCTGAGCTCTATTTTCAGCAGAAGTTCAGTCAATAAAGCTCTATGTGCAAACCCTTTTAGGGCACGTGATCCCAGAGGGCAACAGGGCTGTGGCAGGGAAACACAAAGGGAAAAATATTCTGAGTAAAATGACAGAGTACAGATTTCTTTCTGTTTATGCTGAAGGGATGTTGCAGACATGCATGGGAGAACTGCCAGGCAAAGAGTCAGGCGTTAATAGGGCAAAAAAAAAAAACCACTGAGAATAATTAGTAACCACTGATCAGTTTCTCCAGTGATGTGCTGAAGTTTCCCATCTCCTGTACTTTTTAAAATAAGACTGAATGTCTTCTGAAGGAAAAAAAGTCCTAATTTCTATTGATTTCATCATACTATATATGAAGACAAACTCAGTTTCTAGAGATGTTAATGTGATAAATAGGTGAAATATATTTACAGTTTGCCTGATAAGATGCTAATATTTATAATCATATTAGAAACAGGCATCAAAACTGTAACTCTATTAATGTAATTTTATAACTAGGAGTAATAATTAAGCACTAGATAAATGCACAATTTATCATTTAAATAAACCAGAAGTGTATGGCATATCAAAATCAGAAAATCCATAAGACAGGATATTGACTCAGATGAAATGCGTCTCCTTGCCTGCAAGTGTTTCCACTTACTTGGATTTATAGGGAGAAAGAAGGAAGTTATTAAACTTTCTGCTGTTACAAAACCAACCAATCAAGCCACCCACAGAACCTTCTGTGTACAAATATTGCAAAATATTTTGAAACAATGATATCCTAAATTTGAGGTTCTCTACTTTGTAGCCCATGAAGCGCAAACAGCTTGCATATGTTCAACTCTTCACTTTCAATCAGCTACCAAATTGTGTTGGTAGCAGCTAAAAACATGAACTGTTTTCTAAATGCTGCCTTTCCACATAAACAGCAGGACTATCCACTGTGGAAGCTGTCAGGACTGTGCCACGGCCAACGAAAAGGAGATGCAGTTCAGAAGATTAAAAACTCTGTATCAAGAGACAAAATCATTAGAAAGCCTGAAAAATTCTTCCCATACTGCATGACTTACAGCAGACAGAGTTAGCAAGAACAGTTTTAGCCTTTTCTACACACAAAGGAAAAACACACAAGCAGCATCTGGACTCAGCACATGAAAGAAAGAGAAGGAAAAAGAAAAGATATTTTCTGCTTATAACAGTAGTACCCTGAGTGCCTTTCAGGTTCCAAGCAAGGTACCAAGTGTAGGCACTGATTTTCTTGGTGCAGTGACACAGAGCAGCAATAGGGAGGCTTTAAGTTTCAAAAGCTTTCCAAAGTTTCACAGTTACTGGTGATCTGTAAGTAGCTGCCATGAGGCAGAACAAGCATTGGTAAGAGAAATGAGAAAAGAGAAAAGAGAAAAGGCCTGACTGGCCACAGTCACTGAGTTGTGTCCCAGCCATCAGGGAAGCTGTCAGAAAGCAGAGCAATATACAGAGAAATGGAAACTTGGAAAGTCAGTGCTGCAGCTGCTTTGCTGGGGGGCTTTTATTGCTACAGGGGTTCCCAGTTCAACACGTTTACAAACCTTAAACAATGAAAAGCAGCTAAAAAAAAACCTCTCCAGCTCTCAAAACCATGGTGAGCTTAAGAAAAATGTGTAAACAACAGAATTCAAGTCTGTTCTCAATTCTATAGCTTTTTGTAATTCATTATCATTTTTATTACCATAGAACCTTCTGTTTGAGATTTGATTGCTGTTATTATGAATTCATAAATTAATAAATAGAATGTTTCTGCAATATCTTAATATCTAGAATCGTATCTTCTGGCTGAAATTCAGACATCTGCAGGCATCATCAACACAGGGTACACAGATTAGCAGCAGCAATAATATCAGCAATAGTTGCAGCAACATGGAGCTGATACTTTAGAAAAAGCACACCCTTGGTTTCAGTGGGAAAACATTGTTCATGCTGTTCCCTCCACTTCCAATTCCAGTTCTAAGCTCTAAAATTAGACTCAGTGCTCAAGAGATGCAACAGAATGAGAATGAAACTGGACATTAAGGATTTAGAGAATTTAAGTGTTAGAAACAAATTTGGAGAAAAATTATTTATTTAACAGCCTTGCTGCTACATCCGCAGTTTAAACAATACGTGTACAAAGACACTCTTGCTTACAACCTCAAAGCTAGGCCAGGCTCCAGAGCAGAAACAAATACATAATTTACCTTGAATTTGGAAACAGAAATGAAAATGATCAATCGACCACCCTTTTTTTGCACTGCTGTAAAATGTCATCAGAAGAAAGTTCCTTATGGCATTTCCCTGTGAATATATTGAATAAGAAGTACCCTTTCTCAGGAGAATTGTATACACAGCTGTAATGCAGGGCTGCCTTTTGGAGACAGTTATAGGAAAGTATAGGTAATAATTTAGAAAATGCAAACCTAGAACCTAAACTGATTTTAACTGTTGCTGCTCTAAGCATAACTTGACAAATTGAACAATGCAATATTCTGAAAGTAGTTCCAAAAGATGCTGCTGAACTCTTAATCATATACAGCAGTTAGAACTCTTAATCATATACAGGAAGATGATGGAGGAGGCCAAAATTTTCTTTCTGATTAACTGTTCCTCCCTACCTGAACTGAGAAGTGATGCACAGAGATCAAATGAAAGAAAACCAAAAGTAAACAAACACAAGAACAACCAACAAGCACCAGAGTAAAACAACACCCTTTCTCCTGGCCCCAGCTGCAGTACTGTGACAGGAAGATTCCAATTCCTTGTCTCCCTTGCTGCTGCTTTTCCCTCATTACCTACTGAGCTACCCAAACTCTTTTATTTAGTCTCGTAAGTAAACCAAAGTCAATCCTTCATGAGGATTAAAAAAAAAAAAAANAAAAAAAAAGCTATGGATTTTAGATTTTTGTGGCTGCCATTTTATTTTCTATCCTGTATGTTGATAGGTACAGAAAATTGAGGTCTTCATTCAGTAGGGGGTGATGCTTAATATGTAATTATTTTTCTATAGGATTCATTTATTTTTTAAAGATGACTATACTTCTATATTTTGGCTTGCATTATAGAGTAGAGACTGGAAATACTTCTTTACTTGATGCCAGATTGTAAGAGGGCTATAAAACAAACACTTCCAAGCACTCCCAGCAAAGGATCTAAAATAAGTCCTCCAGTTACAGTGCATTAGTGCAAGTTCTGGCTTCTTTCAGAGAAGATTTTTACAAACTGGATTAAACTGCATGTAGGTGGTGGTAATTACACATTAATAATAATGAATTCTGTAGACAGGTAGTATCTGTTGAATGCAGGAGATCCATCCAGATATTTATACTGAATGTAATGAAAATTGATGTTTTACATAAATTTCCACACAATAGGGTCATAAGCAAAAGGAGACCTGTTTTTTATTTCAACTCTAACTAATAGGCAGCATTAAAGAACAACAATTATTTCCTTCAAGCTGACCTGCTTCTCTTTCCTTCTCTCCTTGCTGCCAAAAACTGCTCATGAAAAAATCAAAGCAAACCCTGTCTTCTAAGCAGCGTCCAAACTACTCCATGGGCAGAGATTGCTCCATTGAGCCAAATGGTTTGTATCATGGTTTCTGAGCCAAAAAGACACAAAGACTGAAAAAATGGGCACCATCCCCCTTCCAGTCAAACTTCAGCAAGTTCTTGGGAATCATGACAATATCTAAACCACCATTTAGAATTTCCCCCAAAATCAAAATACTCCAGAGATCATTCTGCTTCTACTTTCTCATTGTTAGAATGGCAGAAGCTGATCCATGTGTCCAAGTATGGATCCATTATATGAAAACCTAATATGTGAGTAGGTATATCCTATGGCTTTTACTCAGGCTGAAAAATGAACAAACAAACAATTTTTGTGTTGTGAGTTCAAAATTTGGTTTAATAGCAGTAAATCCTCTATAGTAAAGGCAAAGGTGCAGACAACAGAACCCTTCTCTTTTTTCCACGTAAGGTTGAAAACCAGCCTGTCTTACTGTATTTTGACTGAAGACATTAAAATGGCATTTCAACAAGCTGAGTCACCTTATATTACCAGGAAAAAATATATAAAACACATACGAGAAGAAGAAATAAACCTATTCCTACTGTTAGCTGTAAGAAACCATTTCAGAAAATGGTATGACAGGAACTGACCTTCTTTCAAAAGGAAAAAAGAAAAAATCCACTAACTTTTCGGAGGTAAAAGGTTTCATTTCCTTCTACAATGTTTGTGTTTTTCAAAATACTATCAGCAGGTGCACCAGATTTCAAAAACCTCTTGTCCTTCATCACATATAATTGTGCTGCATATTATATTAAGAAATACAAGCAGAGGAATGTAAGTGATGGGAGTTCAATTAAAACCAGCATAATATCTCGTTGCATAGAAAATGATTCTGCAACTGAAACAGGTTCTAATGAGAGAAAAAAGGAATACATTTTCACATATTTTTAATTACATAGAACTTCCTCAAACATGATTTTTAATAATATATTCCATTAGGTTAGCATCATATTTAAAGAAAGTGCATTTTCTGATTTCATTTCAAGCCTGATTTTGAGCAATTATTGTGTCATTGTTCTGCAGTAGAAAGGTTGAATTCATTTACTGTGTGGTTATGCTAGTTATGATTGATGTCGCTTCTCCAAATGATAAACCAATCACCCCGATGATGTAATGTCATTTTAAGAGTGCTATAATCACATTTCTCTCAAACTGGGAGTTCTGATGAGTTCTAACAAAGATTTATTGTAGATTAAAGGCCTTCATAATATCAACAATAGATTGTTCATTTGATAGAATATTTGATTAGGTAATTTTTTTAGGCAAATGATTTCTTCCATATATATTAGGAATGGCTCTTGTGAAGGGCACAGGGCAACACACGTGGATGAGTGTCACCTCATATCCAAAAAGGTTCATCTTAAACCTGTTGAGGAGCCATCCTGTAATTACAGAGCTTGGAGCAAGAGAAGTATCCAATCAGAGAAACAAAAGGACACTTCTGTAGTGTAATTAGTAGACGACATTGGTAAATATTAAAAAAAAAAAAATTAAAAAATAAAAATAAAGAAAAAAACCCACGGCCAGAGCCTGATCAACCTTTTCTTGTCATGTAGATGGTAAAAGCTACTCTGAAAATCTTTCAAGGATAATGATAAGCCACAAAAAGTAGTAACCTTGTCCAATTTCATGTATAAGTCATTATCTGTGGTATTTTCTCATAAACTCTCTAAAGAAACATTGTGAGAACTAAACAAAAGAAATGACACCATTAGGAAAGGCTCATTATTTTCCAGAGGATGCATTAAGTCCAGAAGAACTCATGCTACAAAACCCTCCATGGTGATCAAGCAATTATGCACGGGTCTGTGGTAAAAAATATTAAAAAACGACACCTGCACTTTATACCCTGAAAATTAAAAGTCATTATATATTATGTGACTGTTTATTAAAGAAGTAAATGGGATATGTGGGGGAGAAAGTGTTAAAACGGAGAATGGACAAAGCAAAGCCTATGAGAGGATGCCAAAAAGGTTCCTTGGGTCAGCCCACAGTAACAATTGTTAAACATGAAGCTTTTAAGGATAGAAAGAAACAGTGATTATGATTTAAAATGAAACATAAAGAGCTCTTCCATCAAATTTTCTGATGTTTTATTGCCACTTCCTTCATTTGGCTTCATAAGAAAAGCCATGCTGGTTCCCTCAGTCCCAGCAGTGGCTGTAATTACCAAGTACTCAAGCATCCTCCAAGTCTCTTTTTTTAGTTCACATTCCCTGACCTTGATTTTTTTCTACTTATTTCATCCCTCTCCCAATTTACTTTTCCCATTCCCCTTTAAAATCCCATCAACTGCTTGATCCACCACACCCTTTAGACAATGTTCTCTCTTGTTCTTTGTTCCTTTCTTGAGCTGTGAACATTCCCTGTTCCTGAGACAGGCAAGCATTCCCCAGCTCCTCCTGCACAGAGGTAACGATCCAACACCAACCCAGGAACCAGAGCTGCTATTTCCATGAATATCCCCTCTACATTTCTCTGCCCTAAGGTCCCCTTGTCATTTTATTTCTCTGTTACTTGGACTCACAGCTTTTGTGGCTCTCTACAGGCTGATCTGCTCTTAGCTTAGGAAAGTTCTTAACTTTTTTACCCCACCATCTTCTCTGAGTATTTCAATGTCCTGTGAAAATTCATTGGGGAGCTCCAACTTGTGCTCACTGTCTTTCAAATAACTGCTCACCATGCAGGAACCTTCCCTCCTACCCTTTGTTAGGTAATATGCTTCCTTGAAAGCATTTAGTGACAGATTTTGCTGAGACCCTTTTGAAAACACAAATACCCTTCAATCAGCTGGATCACCCTTATTCAGAAATGGCTGAGCCCTGCAAAGGACCCTTGAAGCTCCACTGACTCTAAGATAAATCACACCCACCCACACCTCTCCCCATTTCCATGGTTTCTACAGAGTTGCCCATTACAGATTGTGAGGTCTGCAGCTCCCAAATCACCCCGAATCTCTTAAAACCCCCTCAAAAGTGGCATCATTTTTTCCGTAATAATTAACTTGAGGAGCAAGGAAGCACACTCAATCTCTGAATTATTATTTCTTTGTGCAATTATATTTTAACATACCTGAACAGGGTTAAAGGATAATTCAGGATGGAAGGAACCCCAGGAGGTGCCTAGTCCAGTGTCCTGCCAAGCAAAGGCAGCTCTGAGGTCAGAACAAGTAGCTCAGGATTTCAGCCAACGTGTTCTTGGAAAGTTCCAAGGACAGAGACCGGACAGGCTCCAGGGCCACCTGTTCTAACCCAATGCTTAGGGAAGAATTTATACCTAATATCCACTCGGAGTGTTCTGTTTCAGCTTCTGCTCCCTGTCTCACCCTCCCAGCACACAGCCCCAGCCCCTGTTCAAGGGGGGGTGTTCAGGTGTGCTGTGTGCACCCCAGCAGTCCCACACCACACAGAACCCCCAGTGCTGCTCAGAGCTGCCTTGTTACAGCACAGAGACCCCTTAGGCAGACCAGAAACTGCATAGAAGCTTCTAAACCTATTGGGTTTAGTTAAATAACATCCAACATATTTATTTATGATTAAAAAAAAGAAAGAAAGGAGCTAGAACAGCTTCTTTTGATTTGCCTGTATTTCTAAAAAGGGATTGCATCTTCATTCTTCAGTTTTTGGCCGTCAAAATGAAAAGTCAGCACCTACTAATAAAAATTAAAATAAAGAAAAAAAAAAGAGAAAAAAAAGAAGAAAGAAAACCCTAGGCACTACAGATTCCATGGCTGATAGAGCTGCAAATGTTTTAAAATAGTGGCCTGAAAGACAAGGATTAATTTGCTGAAAAATAGCAGATCTTAGTTAAATGTGACATTATAAGTATAGAAGCAGACAGATTTGGAAACAAGAACAGACACAGACTGGCAGAAGCAACATGCAATTTTAGATACAAAACCTCATCACCAAATGATATACTAGATTAGCCCATGCAGAATGAAGAACCATTGTGTGCACATTTCTCTCCTACCAGATGCAACAAGGAGCAGGAAACCTACTTTGAAAAATAAATCCCACTGATGACAAGAATTCAATAATATTTTTTATGCTGCTTCTACCATACTTCAACCTAAAAATCTCTCCACAGTAAAATGAAGGAACACCATATATGATTGATTGTGTTTCCAGGAATTTTCCATTAAATGAACAGTGAGATTTTCTTTGCCCCATTTCCATAGATGATCTCAATTTTGTGCTGATGCAAGAACACATTTGCACATTAAAAAAGAATGCATAAAACTGGCACAAACATGTCACAAACAAACTCCATATGTTTGCAATTTTCTTACCACTGCTGGAAGCCTGCTGTGGCCCTGAACACGCTCTCAGCAGATATGAATTGGGAGAGAACTCCTCATCAGGATTGGTGTCCATGATTTGATGGGACGTGTTGCTGTCTAGCAATGGCATCTGGCAGCTAACTGGTGGAGGATTATGAGAACTGGGCAGCTGAGCAGATGGGAGAAGGCTAGACGAGGATGTAGGTGGAATGGGACGACCTGGGAAAGAGGACACAGGGATCAAAGATCAGCAATGAATGTAATGAAAAAACCCCACCAGCCAAGAAATTGCACTGTAACTGCCCATGGTTACACTCGATTACTGCCGTGCACAGCCCCTCAATCTCTGCCCTGGTACCAACCCGTCCCTTTGTATCACATTCCCTGAAATCACATCACATCTGTAAATCTCTTAAAATAATAGTAGTGGGCTGATTGATTTTTTTGTTTTTTTTAACCAGGAAAATTGCTCCAGCACAGGAATCTCTCAGAGGCATGAAACAAGGGCTTTCTCCAAGATAAGGTTCTTCCTGTAATGCTGTGGATCTTCCCAGAGTCCACTGAGAGATGTGACAGGAGACACAGGGGACAGCAGGACTGAAAGGCAATTATTCCACTTTAGAGATGGGCTAAAGCTGGAATCTGGGCTGGCGCTCTCAGTTCTGCTGTCCTTCCTTGCCCATTGCTTTCTGCACCAGAGCTGTAGGAGGAGAATTTCCTGCCCAGCCAGGTTAATTCCAACCCTGAAGCCCTAACCCTCATTACCTCATTGTAATGGGTACAGTTTCCCATCCCACAGCAACAACATGGTCTTGGTCACCTAAAGCAATGGCATCAAGTCAACAACAACGTTCATGCTCATTTTTCCTACTCTTTTGTGAACTCCCAGAACTTTACACTAATCCATTCCATCAAATGCACACAGATGAAGACAGGTTTTGTTTTTTTTTTTGTTTTACATTGCAAGTTCATCTGGTGCATTGAAGAAATCCTTCATGAATAATTTAAATGTAAGAAAATATGACCTTTGTGATACTGCCAAAGTCTGTAAGGCAGAGATCTGCTACAAATGTTAAAACACAGCAAAACTACATCAAATGGTGTATCCTTATTGCCATCATTCTTAAAGAAACAGTAGCAGAGAAAATACACACTGATTTGCTCACTAGTTACACCTTCATTTTTGAATCCAGAACCCCTCACTTTATATGAATTATCCTTGGGTTTGTACCATTAGGTAAACCTATGTAATCACACATGAAATTCCAAATGAGGGAGAAAAAAGGCAAGAAAATGAAAAGTTCCAGCTCCAACATATAAATTATATTTGGGATGCAGCAATCAACCAAAGGCACAGGTAGATACTGAAAACCACAACTTTGCACTGCCTGGTACCAGCAAAAAGCATGAAATACTTCCCAAAAACTTTTGAAATAAAATAAATACCAGAACACAGGCAAGTGACTTCTATGATTACTTGTTATTATATTTCTAGCACTGGATAAATTGATAAGACTGAATGACCAAGTTATTCTTTGACAGAAATGGATTTAAGCTACTCCATAGTAACTCCCATGTACAATCTTTTATGCTAACCAAAATTCAATATGCATTGAATATTTTCATTGTGGACTTGCATTTCAGAGGAAATAATTCTAATATTGATGATAGGAATAATTACTGTTATTATTCATGATTATGCTATTCTTATGAAATACTACGATGAATATCCTAAACATTCAAGGGAAGTTTGAGCAAGACCAGCTTCTAATTATTTCTTTGCAATGTGTTGCAAAGAAGCAGAGAGGCTGGGGTTTGACACACCTCTGACAGGAACGTGACACTCGTGCCCACTGTGTGCATTTAATTTTCACATATGCTGGCTCAGCTTCAACACTGTGAAGTTGAAAGAAGCAGCTTTATAAATTCTAAATCTGCATTTAGTGCATGTATCATATGGAAATATATTACTATAACATAAAACTGTTCGATGTGGGAGGGTATGAGATGAAGGAAAAGATTTTTTTCCTTTTGTGGAAACTGCATATGGTATTTTAGAGCAATTTAGGTATATTTTTGCAGAATACATTGAGAAATGAAAAAAACCCCAAACCTTAAGAATTCTTTCGTTGGGAATGCTAATGATTGTTACCATCATGAAATAATACAGCCCAAATCCCTAAAGAAAAGGCAAAATGTCTAATTACTACAGCTCTGTTTGTAGTTTAGAGGAAACAGAAGGTATGAAGCTGTGAAATGTTGCATCATTTAGGTGGGAAGTTGGCTCCTGAGGAAGATCTGTCCACGTTCATGTGCTAATGGGAAAACAGAGATGTCTGTGAGCCACAGAACCTATTGCCAATCCATCCTCTGGTTAGATTGCCTATTAAACAGCCAAATTTAATTAAAACTTTTCTTGTGGTTGGGACATTCTTGATCTTTCTATCAAGTTGATTTTTTTTTACATCTACTAAACCTTAAACTTCCACTAGAGCCTTTCCCTCTTTGAGGTTTTCTAAAAAAGTATGTTCTCTTTCTCCACTCCCAGCCCCTGAAACACACAGCATCTCTTAAGACACCCAGTCTTTTGTAAAAGTTAGTGGGAAATTAATTGAAAAATTACTGAACAGGAACAGAAAGACACCAGTAAGCTCTTTTGCCTTAAGAAATTAATCTAAGAGGTAACTCTCTGCAGCACCACAGTTAAGAGAATGGCTCGTGAAAGTACCAAAGAGAAGTGTGTGGATGCAGTTAGGCTATAAAGAGCACCATAAATGTAATTTATTTTTTACTATACACTCTTAAATGAGAAATAAGGGCTTTGATTCATACTTATATGAATATCTTGGTCAAATACGTTAAATATAACATTTAAAAGAGCAGACTAAGCTTTGCAGGTTTTATAAACCTGAGCTCCTTGTCAGACCCATTTATGTGTCTACAGATATCTAAACAGTCATATTTTGAAACTTCCCAGCTCTTGAAAAGATTCTAAATTTCCACTGTTTCACAATGGGATTTGCAATACCCTATAAAACTACTGCGACATATGATAACATCAGTATTCTATTACACTGCTGTTTTCAGAAGTTAAATCCTAATAGAAGTTCCTACAATTTGTGTCTGGTCTTCATTTAGTAATATATTAAAGCTTCTCTGAGTAAGTTTTTTATCTAGTTGTGCATTGACAGACCCCTATGTAATGGATACTTACAGTGACAGCAATAATGTAATTGTGTGACATAGTCAAAGAAACACAAACCAGATACAAATGGTAGAAAGGGAACCAGACTTAAAGCTGATATATTACATTTTCAATAGGGAATTGTATCTGTTCTTTTGCAGTATCTGTTCATATGCATGTTCATACTGCATATACTCATGCATGACAAAGACTTGTACAGATACTGAATACAGCAGTTGTAAGGCATTTTTCAAAAAGAGCAAGCAGCCAAGAAGAAAAAAACAAATTTCCTCTCCTCCCACCCCTTTCTCCTGTCATTTATCTTATCTTCCTTTTTAGAGTGAAGGAAGAAACTTGGTAGCTCTTCATACAGATTTGGACTTACTTTGGGCTTCCACACCACACAGCACCTGAGCCTGCAAGGGCCTTCTTTACCCTCTTATCCCTTATATTCCGTTTTCCTTTACATCAGAGTCTCATGTTTCTTCACCAGCCCAGGAGCTTTTATGAAACCATTCCTCAATTACAGCTACACTTTAAGTCCTTAAGGCTTAAAATCCGCTGTAGAACCTACATTCAGAAATCAGGCCATGCTCACAGCTGGTAATGTCTCAAGCCCGGACAGGGAAGAGTTCTGTTCATCTCAATCACAATAACACATTGGGAAAAGAGATACTTCAGTTGCTATTTAGCCTGAAAGACCACACCATCACCAGAAGGACAGAAAAAATACAAAAGATAAAAGACTGCCTGCAATCACTCCCAGCATGAATATACATAAACAAGAGACACAATCAAAGAAGACGTGCAAGCTGCTCATCAGTTACTGAAGGGTATTTCAGATATGCTTTCCATACTCTCTGTTATTCTTTCTCCTTTAAAGGACCTATAGAGTTTTGTGGATAAATAAAGCCCACGTGTGTGTAAAACCCTGGCCTCTATATTACACCAAGGTGCATGACAGGAAACAGGGAACCAATAAACCCCCCTGGGGTGTAACAATTTTGAGCAGTAAGCATGTAGAGATGCATTCCAAATGTGTGTGCATATATTTATATACCATTTTATATACTGAAGTATATTTACCCACACACCTCTAGACAGACATGCACAATATCCAAAAACATACATTATTTTAACAGGTCTAAAGATTAATCCAGACTTCTTAAATAGCTATTTTGCCATTAATTTGTTCAGGAGGGAAGATCACAACTTGTGTGTTGCCATCTCACACTCTTAAGTTACTCATTTCAGTACGTCCTGTCATTAGAAAGTATCTGAGTCCCAGGGGTGGTAAATACTGATCTCAAAGCTCATTGTATCTTTAGTAGAATCCTCAAGCTTTTCCCATCAGGAGAATCTCTCTTCTAAGGTTAGACATGTTCTGCAAACATCTGTGTAGATTGTTCAACCTCACGCATTTTCAGCATGAATTTCATATTCCTAAGCAGCATATCTTCATTGATAACTTACATTTATGACAGAAAAGCTTCCTGTATGTAGAGGCTTTTATGAGCAACATCAGCTTTCAAAACTTTAAACAGCCGACAGTCTTCACAATCAAGGGGTTATGATATAACTGTTCTGCTCTTCTCTAAGGCTATCTGCTAGGCAAACAGCCAATAAACATAAATGACCTGTTACAGTTAGTCACATCTACTGCTATCAGTAAAGCCCCTTTGTCCTACAGCTCTGGTCATAAGGACCAGGACTCAGACAGAAAAGATCCACACAAGCCAGTATCTCCCTGTGCAAGCCTTGGCAGGTTAGATTGCAGAAAGAAAGGAAACTTTCAGATAACTGTTTTTAAAAAACAGCTCTTTGGAAGATGTAGCAGCGTTCAAGTATTACTGCAGGAAGCTAAAAAAGTAAAGAGTGAAAGCACAAGAGTTGTTTCTCCATAACTGATGGCATCAAAAACACTGTGTAAAATACTTAATTGGCAATTAAGATTTTGACATTTACTGATTGAAGCTGCTGATATTCATGTTACACCAATACAAAGCATAGGACCCTGTGCAAAGTAATCCCATAAAATTATGTTAGTGACTTACATGACGGACAGGATCATTAACTGCAGTTGCTGCATTGCTCATATATACCAAAATTATACCCAAAAGGCTATCTAGCAATGGAATTGGGTGGATATTAACTGGAGGTGACAAAAGAGAAGGATCAGATATCAGCCTCCTTTGCTCCCTTCCATCAGGAAAGCTGGACAGAATCAGTACAAGGACCAGAGGCAGGACCCTATAACAGCTCACAGCCCTCCTCCACTTAACACATTCACACTAGGTTTTCAAGTCAGCCTAAACTGAAGCACCTGCATTGTCAGCATTGCTAAGTTCACTTTAAAGAGTGAGAAAAGTTGCTAAATGTGTCAGGAAACAACTAGATAACGTAAGATGCACGTTTTTGCAGTGCAAAGCACTATAAATTAAGCAGTTGATGAAGGCGAAGCTTTCCTGAGCTACAGCACATTCAGCAGACTCTCCCTTTCCTCCCCAGAAAAATTGCCTTCTGCAAAAGAAAAAAAAAAATCTCCTTCTAATATGTATGCATAGCACTGCTCACCACTGGCCTGGGCACTCTTAAGCAGAGTTATATTTAATAAATTAAATATATATTGTCCTAACTGGCATGAGGAACATAAATATTTCGTATTTGGTGAAATTACTACAGTTAACTGACACGGGTGGGGAACAGCATGATGTATGAATTTTGTAGCTCAACTGGCATTTGTGCTTCCACACACTGGGGGCCAGAGGAGCCCCAGCAGGCAAAGCTCTGCTCAGGGGAGAAAGTTATTCCCCCTGGAGCCGAGCATCCTGTGCTGCCAGCTCCCAGGAGAGAGGGATGCAGCACCCAGGAGTTACCCAGGAGCGAGCAGCAATGCTCAGCCAGCTGTGCAGAGCACTCAGTTAACTCCTGACTCTGCAGACCACACTTCAAGGGGGCAAGACAAAACAAAAGCCCCAAATGAAGTATGCAAGAAAAAGAGGGAAACGAATCTAACAGTCTGTGATCGTTTTCTTCAGCACCAAGTTGTGTTCTCTTATTTGCTCTAAACTGCTGCACTTTTTCTCTAAGGCAAACAGGAGTCAAAAGAGGAGAAGATAAAGATATAAATCAGGATTTGGATGACAGAGAGTTATCACTGAAGAAAGGTACTTCCAGTCCTTCTGAAGCTCCTATCTCCAAAAGCAAACAGGCACAAAACCAGCCAAGCTAAGAAAAAAGGTTTTCACAGAGTCTGTTTCACAAAAGTCAAAGGAGAAAACAAGGTCTTTCTAAAAGCCCAGACCTGTTTGCTGATGTGCTTAGGTATTTTTCTGCGGCAAAATAGATAGTAAGGGCCACTAAGGATGCAGCTGATACCACCATATCATACCAGGGCAAGACAGAGAATGGCTCTGAAACAATTAAAAGAGAATGGCAAAAGAGAGATTTAGACACAGTAAATCATTACCTGTGATTTATACAACTGTGAGTCAGCAAAAGCAGTTCAGTACAATAGGTTTGTGTTTTTCTCATTTAAAAAAATTAGTAACTCTCTACACCTTGCTTGGTTTTCTCAAAACTTGTTATAAAAAATTTAAAATTATTTATTTCACAAAAAACAAAACAGAACAACAAACACTTAAAATATATTCATATTTAATATGTTCCTTCTCCCTCTCCTCTGAAGTAAAACCATTTACTCAACAACCAGGAATACAGTCTGAGAGCTGTAGATAATAGAAAAGGGAAAGATGAAGAATCACCAGCAAGTCCAGATCTCTGGTTTTTTTATTACAGATCCATTCTACAAGCTTGTTTAAGCTTTGTTATCTTCCTTAAACCATTTGACCTCTGCATGTGATTAATATTTTCTGCAGTACTGCGCATGTGTAATCTTTGAATATGGAAATCACTGTACCAATGCAAGATATTATCATTGCAAAAACTCTGCAGGAGAGTGAGACTGACTTGGAAATCAATCACTTCTGACTTCCAGTGTTAAAGTTAAATTAATTTTTCTAAGCAATCCATCTACAAAATGTATCAGTTTTATGAAATTTGGATATTAAAAATAAGGAGACAGTCATGACTTCAGAATTATCTAAACCAATTCAGTATGTAAAGGAATAATTTGCTGCTGTCAAAAGCTAATGTCACTTAATTCTTGTCTAGTTAAATCATCTGATGCCCCTTTCTTTTTTAGTTAAACAAAGATAAATAATAAAAGCAATTTACAGCTAGAAGATGTTAGGGTTCTGCAGCTGTTCAATGTCTTCTGGGCAGATTAGATTCTGTAATGAGAAGTTACAAGCCTCATTTTATAAAAGCTGTTGCTGTCTCGGGAAAAACATCAGTGAATAAGATTAGAAAACCCTTTTCCTTCATGAACCTATTACACTAGCAAGCTGATTACTTGGCATATGTTTGATACCTTCATAGCTGGAAAACAGTAATTTGTTTCAATGATTTTTTCCCATCACTCATAAAGTCAAAATGTCTCCTCTAATATTACCCTACCTCTGATTCAGCCAGGAAAAACAGAGACAAATCCATGGGAGCAAAACTCACACCAACCACAATTACTTTAACTTCCCTAAAAAAAGGTTCTACTGAACTAACTATAACTAACATTAAATTATAACAACTTATCAACTGCCTGTTCCTTGTGGGACAAAAATAACATTCTAAGATTAGGAATGTATTTAGTAGAAACTTATTGGAAGATCCACAACCATATGGGAATGAATTTTATGGTAACTTAATAATATGTGCAGCTTTTAAAAACTGGGAAGAAGGACAATTCCCCGTTTATCAATCTTATCAGCTAAACATTCATGTCAGGGAATCCCACTAACAAAGGGGTTGTAATTAGGCCCTGGGTAGGTAATTAGCAGGCACCCTGTGAAATCCACCCTCTCAGATCAATCTAGAAGTACTTGATTTGATCTTTATTCTGGGGACACCTGGAGTTCAGACTAAGCTGGGCTACAAACTTGTTTCCACTATCCAAACACCTTCTGTTTACCTTCACCTTATTTTAGTGAAATTCTAAGTACTGTTAAACAACCACTCACACCATCTCCACTGCATATCCCCCTGAATGTTGGCTTTATGTCTATTAGAGAAATTTATTTCCAGGAACGTTGCAACACTTAGCGATTCAAGTGCCTGGAGTCACTAATAGGTGGGAAAAATAACACTATCTTGAACAAACATGAGAAAACTCCAACCTGTAATTATTTAACAAACTCTGGGAGAGTTGTACATAGTTAGTACTAACTGGTAGGAGTTGGATAATGATTGGGGGATTTGTGTTAACTCTTCAAAGCCTACTAAAAAAAGCAGCTCTATTTTCTGGTGGAGAAATGAAAACAAGGCTTCCCATGACCCACATTATGTAAACAGCCAAATAATTTAAATAATATGCTTAAAATCTGCTCTATCATGTGCCAGTGCTATATTCTGGCTAATTCTGCTTCAGGCTATTAAAGTCTACTTTTCTTAGTTCCACCTACAGTTAAAATATGGTGTTTCTATTTGCTTTCTAAATGTCTGGTGAACACACTTCTGAATTAGTGCTGTCCCACTGCTGTGACACTCTAGAGGTGTTTGTATTTTAGTGCTGGCAGATAGTGAGGTGTAGTCAGAAAAGCACCAGGATGATGGGAATTAATCTTCCGTTATTCTTGATACTGATACTTAGATGACATAATCTTAAGATTTACATTTTTCTTGCTTCATCTGGTTTCTTCTCTCAACATCCAGCCTTGCATTTCTTACACCACCCATACTGACTTAGCAGGAGTTTTGGGTGCACAAGCAAACTGAAGGTTTGACTTTTCAGTCATCTCTGTCACTGGTAGGATTTTCCAAAGCACAAAAGCCTGTCAGCATTTAACTTCCCTCTGTCTTACTGCACTTCAGGTTGCTAAATATCCTTTTTCCTTAAACATTTTACAGGTGCTACAAAGGTTTAAGACTGTTATGATATTTTACACTGAACTTTTGTGTGCCCTTACAAGAAGTTACCACGCCTGTAACACATCCTCCTTCCAGACTGAACAACCACCCCAGCATTTAACAGCAAACCAGTGAAACCTCCATGTTCAGCACAGCCAGGGTTTCTGCAGTTTTCTGAAGTCCTGAAAAACTTCTGAACAGGGAGAAGCTCCCCCAGCCACAGTCCTTTCCTGACTGGAATACCAGGCTGCTGTGTTCACTCAGTGCAGGATGATCCCCTCTGCTCAGGTCTAGGAATACAGCCTGGACCCAAACTGCAGTTTAAAATCTAAGGGGAAGTGAAATACCATCACTAATGATGAGCTAGGCCTAATTAACCCTTTAAAATCTCTCTGATGTCTTCTGGTAGAGGTAACTATTCCCTGAAGATGATAAGGAATACACAAAATACCCTAGCATAGGATTGTGGACAACCTACCAAACCACTTACAAATAAGCAGGTAAAATTTTGTTCTCACCTAGTATTGAACAAGGTTTGAAATATTTCCATCTTTGTAAAGCTGACTTCTAGTTCAGAGCTTGGGAAGGGGAAGTAGACTCAAATAAAGAAACAGAATATAAACTACTGTTTGTAGGCCACACCTCAGCTGAACACTGGAATCGGCTCACTTTGCTTACATGAGAACTGAAAAATATTTATTTTTAAGTGAGAGGGTTTATGTCAAATTTCACTTTACGTGAAAAGATTTAGCCAAAATAAAACCTGAGTGGCAGATTGCAACAACAGCGATCAGACCATTAATTATTTTACCACTGCTGTGTATCGCCATAATTAATGGCACTCCGTGAGACCAATATAGGAAATTAAAAAGATAAAATTTTCTTTTAATGCAAAGAAATTGCAGACATGAAAGGCCACTATATGAAAAAGGGATCTTGATTCTGCAGTACTAAAAAAACCTGTAACCTGATTAATAGGCATTTGGAAGCACAAAACTAGGTGTGTTAAAAAGGTAAGTAATCTTTTCATTATAGTTATAGTTAAAATTGCCAGAATGAAGGAATAAAGATACTTGTTCTTCCCCTGCAACAAATGGGCTCTGTTCCATGCTTTTTGGTAAAGCAAAAACCCCACTGAAAATCAAACAGGCTACAGAATAGTTTGAATGTACCATTCTGTATTTCATCACAAACTCTATCTTTAAAATAATGTCAGTTTCTCTCATCTTTTCAATCTTAAAGCACTTTAAAAATACAGCCCAGAAATACATGGACAGAGAGAAATTAAAGCAACTGAAGCTTAAATATGCTACTTAGGAATCCAAAGTTTGTTTACACCATTAGAAGGCACTCAAATATATATCCCCATAAATGACAAGGTCCCAGCAGCAAATTAACAGGAACAATTTTCCCATCTCAGGAGCTGTCAAGATGGGCTCTGTTAGCCAATTTATCTTACTCTAGCACATCTCTGGTGCTTGTCAATCAATATGTGAAACATTTGGTGTTGATTGCCATTTTTCTATCCACTTCCTTTTGCCTCTCGTACCAGGCAATTTACTGCAAGTCAATCAAGGTTGAAGCAGACCTTGTTTAAATAAAACACTGTTGAGTTCTTTTCACACCAACAATTTCAAAAACAGAATGAGCTGTAGCTCTTCACATTTACATTTATACTACTTTTTCTGTTTTTCCCAAATGCCATGCTCAAGCTATAAGTCATAACTAAACTCAGCCGAAGGCTTATGGAGAAATCAGTCAAGGAAGATGAACTGCATATAACTGTAGATGCTTTTGCTGTCAAAAATTCAGGCTATCGATGGAGACAGAGGACATTAAAAAGTACTTCAGTAATCTGGGATTGTTTCTTTTTCACCCTTGCTTGAAGTCAGGTCTCAGCATCATAAAAACAACTTCTAACTTGTCTGAATTTCTTAACTCTGGATAATTACTTCAAATGTTCATTTATGCTGGTATTTTAAGGTAAGAGAGAGCTCAACTTTGCATGTTACAAATAAATATATGAAGAAAAATCAATTCTCCCAACTTAGAACTTGGTCCCATGTTAAACACACTGACAGCTTCCCTCTCACATCCAGATGAAACAATCGCAGAACAATCCCAGGTCACATCACATCTAATTTTGGCACTACCTTGGCATCACCTGTAAGCAGTGAGGCAGAGAAATAGGGCAGGAAGAACATCCTTTGCACTACATAATTTTACAGGTATACAACTGAAACAATATGCACTTATAGTATGCAACACCTGAACACTCAAAACTTTGAATTTGCTTCTGCACAGTAACTTGGTTTTCCAAACAATACCTACAAAACTTTTCTTCTGTGCATGACGCTGTTTCAGTTTTTAGGTTTGTCATGGACTGCAGAACTAACCCCATGACAATTCACAACAGTGGCACACAGAACTACTGGTTCTGAATTAGAACAACCATTAAATACCTGAGCCACACATTTAGGTGCTACAGCTACAGACTGACATCGATTTATTAAGTTTAATACCATTATTTATTAATCCCATATGCTAAATCCAACAATGTACAAGAGCAGCAAAAGAAAATGCAAGTCAGACCAAGCCTTAAGATCCCCAAAAGAGTGATCTCTTATGGCTAACACTGGACATATTCCTTTAATACCAAGTGAAAGACACTGACTATGTTACTGTTATTAGTAAGACCATCCACTCCTCCCCTTAATTCTAAAAGATAAAAAAAGGGCCAGACATTCAAAACCCCACAAGCTCAATCACAAATACATATGCTAGCATACGCAGAATACATATTATTTTATAGATATTATATATGTATATACACATATGAGAGTAAATACACCACTCTCTTTATGCTAGAAATTGAACGGCCATTGAGAGAGAAAAAATTCTCAGTTTCTTCTCTGGTCAATACTTATGAATTTGCAAAAACTCTCAAAATTGCCTGTAATTAACACCTTGTAAAATTTAATACCAAGAAGATCCTTGGTCATTTGCTTGTACTTTCGTCTGAGACCTAATATCTTCTTGATCTATAGCACACAGAGGGAAATAGATAAAATGCCTGTTACGGAGTCAGAGACTGAGTGAAAAATAAAACAAGTATGTTTTAATCCAAGAGTATTACAAGGCATATACAATCACCAGTCCCATCCTGAGCAGTATTTAAAAAAATCCTTACATTCTGCCAGCATAACAAATGCTATAACTCAAATGGGATGCATTTCACTATCTTTCGGGTAAAGAATGCTCCTGATCTCCAGATTAACTATAAAAAAATCAATGTTAAACAGTTCAGAGAATTAGTCTCTTAAGAAGGAAAAACCTCTGCTGTTTATCCTCCCCAAGGGGCTACTGCACGTAACCCTTCTCAAGCTGGCCCCAGTCTGAGGATCTTCCTTTACTCTGCTGCAAGTAATAGGTAAAAAAACCCCAAAAATTCACTTCATATATAAGAGTTATGAGTATTCCACCTATATGGATGCTATATAAACACATACAAATATAGACACACACACACAAGTATATGTGTATGCACACCGGGATATGTGCGGTCCTAACACTACTAAGAGTTGATCTTTGAGTTATTTTCAGAAAAACATTCTCATTACTCATGAGAAGGAAGTTATATGTTTTACTTGACATTGATGTCACTAAAACAAACATCCAAAACCAAACCCAACAAACCAGCAAGCTGGAGGGATTAAGAAGTATGTCCTGCATGGCAAAACCAGTTAGCCTGATTTATGCCAATATGATTTAAGATCTCCTTCAGTAACAATAGCCAGGAGCCCACAGTAAAAACTATCATAAAAGTAGTATAACAATACCAGATTCCCAGTTTTAATTAAGGGTGATTTTCCTGCCGTCTTCCAAAAGATGCCTCCTACACTAAAGCACGAAGAACCACACTTATATAACACTCATTTTAGAATTTTCAGTGATAGGAGATCACTTACATATCACGAAATTTCCCTTTCATTCCACTGCACCTATCTAAATCATTCCTAAGGAAAAAATCCTCTGAAAGCTCTGGGCTTATTCAAATCTAAATTTTGCCACAGGCCAAGGCATGTATGAGATTTTTACAGTCCTCTCAGCTACATGGATGCTACTCAGAGTTTGCAGAAAGCTCATGTCTGGAATTCAAGTTTACAGCTGGGCTTGGTCAAGTTATTGGAAAAGCTTTTGCTCCTAAATAAACTCAAACACAACAAACAAATCCCCTACACCTGCTTAGGAAGTGTTTCTCTTGGCTCACAGCAAAGCCTGTCTTTTCATCAGTAGGATTTTTCCCCAACAAGCTGTACCAATTTTCTGGTGTGTGCTTTCTGACTATGAATACAAAAGGCAATGTAAAATGTTTCTGCCACAGAAGGAAGCAGTAGGTGATGGGTGCAGTTATTTATTAACTGAATGCCCTAAATAAGCAACTGGCTGAGGTCAGAGAAATTCACAGCCTGTCCCCTCTCTGCCCAGCCCCATGCCCTCTATCCTCCAAATCTTCTCAGATTTTCCACGAGGGCCCTACAAAGGCTGAACCCAAGGTTTGATGGATTTTAGGAGAAGGTAGATGAAGTTAGTAAGACAGAGAGGCTCAATATAGAGAGAAGCAGCAGTGTACACTGCCAGAGGGTTACAAAGAGTTAGTTACAATTCTCTCTGAAAAGGTGATCACGTATTTTACTATCCTTACCATCAGACACAAGTCCAGGACTTCTATCTCTTCTTACCCTCTTTTTTTTCCCCCTTCAATACCAGATTCTTTAAAACCTTAATTTTAACAAGAACCTGCAATTTTAGCTGCTAAGAGAACTTCACTTTCCTGTCTCTCTACAGCCCCAGGGACTAATTGAGAAGATTACCTGATGGCTCGAGGTCTAAACGCTCGAGAAAGAAAAACCTGCTTAAAATGATTTTGAAAAAGAATGCTGGCAGAAATAGGAACAACTAGGAGATCTTCCTGTCAGTGCAGGCTTTTATAACCACAAATGAGAGCATGCTGTATGTTATCGTGTGTTGGGAAAAGCAGTAATAACACAGCAAGTTTCAATGATTTTTATTGCATTACATAAAGGGGTGATAGATAAGGAGCTTGTTTTCACTACAAATCACAGAACTGAAAAGAAGTCTTGATCTAAAACTATTATGAACTAAGCAGGGGACAAATTTCTTCTGTCCTTGCTAACTTGCCACGGCAAACAGATGAAATTTGTTAAGTGTGTAAGGTTGAAATTGTGCTTCTCTCAGCTATCATAGAGATCATGTAAAAGTGGGATGGAGGACTAAATGGAGTAGGTATATAAGAAAGAGTCAAAGACAATTTTAAAAGATGTCGTTTTACCTACACTTAGTGAAATGAAAAATAGAGAATCCACCCTCCTCTTCTATCAGAAGTCATGACCCCATCAAAAATTGATGTACAAAACGGTTCCAGCAAGGTTGGTTAATAGAAATAATACATCACAATCCAGCCCATTTGGGGCTTTTGTTCTTAAACACTTCAGTAAATGGGCCTGTTTTTTAACTCCAACAGATAATTATGAAGTGCAATAAAAAATTCAAATTATGTTAATAGGCCAGAGAACAACGGCTGTTTCTGAAATCACTAGCAATTACTAGACATAATGGTTCTCAATTAAGCTGGAGGGTATTTTCAATCGTTCATAATTCACTATTTTAAAAGTACATAAAAATATATAAATGTGAGTTGTTAATAAAACTTTCAGACCAACAATGTAGCTGTGTGTCACAGAAAGTAATACCTATTTTATTTTGATGGTGCTTTTTCCCTTCTGAATGATATGTGAATTGTGAGCGAGGGGAAGGTAACTACAGGGGATTTGTTTCTCACAGTGCTCCTAAGTGGAAGAGGAGTGATATTTCTTTCTTGATCAACTTCAGTTTCCTTTAGGAATACACTCAGCAATCATACATGTCTTTACCAAGTCTATTTTTACATTCTGCACCTCACTATATAAACTTTAATGCATATGTGGATGTGAACCAGAGGTATCATTGCTTGCCCACTTTCAGATTGCTATTTCACATATTTTTCAAGGCAATAAAATGGACAAAAATGGAAAAATTAAGGCCTAAAGTAAGAAATGTTGAGGAACATGAAATGATGAATCCTAAGCATCATCTTTCAATTATGAGCTTGATTCACAGTAGATTTCTACCAAATCAAGTAAAACAAATAACAAATGAAGCCATTATGGAAAGATCAATTGGCAATAATTACTATCCACACTTCACTAAAACTAGCACTTACTTACCCACAACATGTTTAACCTTGCATTAGGGAAACAGCACAGCTGGCAATTGCTAAGTTCTCCTTGTAACTTTACTCCATATGATGAATGATCAACATACTTGAGACATGCCTGAACTACCTGAGTAAATGTATTTGAACACACATGTGCACGTGTTTTATCTATTTATTTCCAAATTGACGACACCTTAAAAACATTTTCTCTAATCCAGCCACTTCAACCTTCCTCCAGCAAAGAAGAAACACTTCTTTGATTTCTATTCAAATACATTTGCACACATATTACTGAGGAAGAGGAAATCATTTGAGAATAGTTTCTAACTGTAGAAATTATTATTTTCATATTTAAACAGCAACTCAAAGACTGGAGCACGGCACCATGACTCATCAGTGGAAGACAGCCATTCATCATCCACACCTCAGGATGTGTTGGAAGTCTTTATTGCTTTGGCCTCATTGAAACAGTGCAAACCATGAGCTAACATAAATCTCTCTAAATAGTCTCTCCCTTACTTTTTTTAACAGCTCCACACAAAGGGAAAGGTTAAAACCAATTAAAAGAGATACAAATACTAGTAACATTGCCCTAATGAACTGTTAGTTATTGGTTTTAGCCATTCACTTTAAAAAACCATTACTTCAATTTCTGAATGAATTAGTAATTACACTCTTTATTGACCTTCCTTGTTTTCTGTTTTGTTGTAGGATGTAGTGTGTTGGCATTTTTTTAATCCCTTAACTTTTATTCCCTTTTCTCATTTACTTCTTTCACTTTTAGTCTCAAACTTACAGCTAAAGTAAATCTCAAGTGTTACAGCTGGACAAAGATATCTACATAAGGACTATATTGTAATTCAAACTTCATTCCAAATGGGACAAAAATATTCTGAACTCATTCCTATGCAGAAAACACTTGTTTTTCTATCTCATTAAGATCATCATACAATATCAACAGATGCTTAAAAGCCTCTAGTGCTGAAGGAACTGTTGAGAAAATTGAAACAGAAGTACTTATGAATGATAATCTAATGATACTGCAAAGACTTTACTTTTCTGTATTACATCTAGCAAAAGACACATATCCCAACAGTCCCTCCACCAAAAGCCAAAACCTGCCATTAAACAGATACCATTTTTATGTTACTTCTTACTGTTTGGCACTGTGAGCAGGAGTTCATCATTTTACTTCAGAAAAAGTAATAAAAAAAAAAGGACAGGGTTGAAGTGTCCCCGAATTCCCCAGGCCCTCAGTGGCTGCCATGCCACAGAACAGAATATTACCATTGCATTATAATCACAGTAAACAAGCATCTGGCTGTCATTTAAAATACAGCTTTTCTCTACTGGTAATAAGAAGCATTTTCTGCTAATTTCTGTTATCTGTAAATCTCTCTTGGCATTCCAACTCTGCACTTAATGTGCTGTACACGCTCCACTTTATGCACAATGAGCACTGCCATCAAATGTCAGCATGTCTTCTTGTTATCTTAAAGATAGGCAGGGATTCACTCAATGAAATATCTAGAGAGCGAGAAGAGAAGGAATATGGAAATATTTACCTCTTATGCCACAGATATTCAACACAAACACATAGATACACACATATATACATAGGTATATTTTTTTCCCTTTTACACTGGGGAAATAATCATATCTTTTGGAAAGAAAAATATTATTTTTTGGCTAGCTCCTTTAATTTAATTGCAGAACGGGAGCTGAAGTCAAGTTTAGATCAAGTTACTTATGGATCATGTACCACATCTCTACAGGACATCAGCCCCAGGTTAATTGTACCTGCTCATTTTCCTGTTTGCTCCCTGCTACTCCAACAGGATAAACCAGAAACTGAGTTTCAAGCAACTGCCCTATTTTGGTTTTCATACATCCTGTTCTTTTAGACTGCTGGAAAATTAATCTGCAAATAACCCTTAAAAAAAGAAATATGAGCACAGTGCACAGGTGAGAAGCAGCAGCTTTGAAAAATTAAACTTATGTAATAAATTTTCCTCCTTGATTTAATGGTGAAAATCACAAGAAACCCAGTTGACCGAATTCACTAATAAGAAGTCAGTACTTCTGGAATGTCACAATTCTGCCATAGGTTTCAAACTTTAAAATGGACAAAGTGCTTCATATGCATCAGGAATAGCAATATATTGGTTAAATAAAAGAGAATTTTTAAAAGTCTGTCTTGACCTCTAATTGAGTGCCTATATTTTCAATTTTTATTAAACTTTGTGTCTTATTCTCCCCCTCATTTAGATGCTTGCAAAATAAATATAATTATATCCAACTTAAATAACTTTGGAACCTTGAGCTGCAGGTGCTGGTATGCTGTATCTATTACCATATTTTAAACCCTTTTAAGAAGATTGCATTAATTTCTATGATAATTTAGAGCCCATAATGCATTCCAAGATGTGAATAGATGTTAATCACCACGGAATGATTTTCCTGTACACTAACGAAGTCATGCTGCAACCAGTAACTATTACTTTTAAAATTCAATATTGCCACTGAAAGACTTGATTAAGATTTGTTAAAGTAACTACACCCCTGATATGGTTTTAAAAACCCCAAAGTAATTAACAACTACATCAATAGCTATGTCCTTCCTATTTACAGAAATTATTAGGACAGAAAATATTTATAGTATCCAGCTCATTCTTTGCCCAGTACTATTAAAACCTAGCCATGAATATTTAACTTCTGCCACTACCATGGACCAGGACAGCAGCCAGCTCAAAGACAGCAGCCAGAAAAGAGGCTTCATTATTACAATGATGTTATGTTTAATATTACAGGTACATTGCTCAGGAAAAGCTGACACCTGTGACTGCAGAACTATTCTGAAATTTAGATTGTGAACATTCAGCCGGAGTTTGCCTCTTATGTAAGTCAAAGTTCAGTTTGTTCCATCAACCTGAACAACCTCTAACAGAGCAGCATTCAAATTTAAATATCTACACAAACAAGTCAAAACTGGCCACGTTCTCCTGGAACAAGCCCATTCACGGCTTTTCCCCAACCTAAAAGTAACTGAGGATGCCTTTCTGCATTAACCTGCTCATATCGTTGCTTCTGGTCAGCAGTTAAACCCAGGATGTGCAACAGGTGATACACTGCCTTGTCACTGGGAGCAGAGTGACCCAAAAAGAAGGAACACTCCAATGGACGGGACTATTCCGTGGGAAGGGACCCTCAGTGCCCATCCGGCCCAGCTGCCCGAGGGACGCGGGGCTGATGGAGTCCCAGCCCTTGCCGATGGCACTGTCCCCGTGCCTCCAGCACTGCCAGCCCCGGGCCTGTCCAGGACCATGTCCCAGGGCCTGGCCACCCTAAAGACAGCAGGTGTAACACAGGGTAACACCCCCCTCTCTGTGTCTGCTCTGTCCCAGCTGAGCGAAACAACCGAATCAAGCTGATATTTCAAACTTGCAATGTGGTTACAATTTTATACATTGAGTTCTTACAGAGGAAAATTACTGCTTTAACATGTTTTTGACTGTGGACAACAAGCAGGTTCATATAAGCAGCTGAAAGCCTTTATGACATTGTGATAACTCCAGCTGCTGCTGCCTCTGCCCACGATTACCCCACATGCAGAGGCTTAACTGGGTGCTGGGATTCAGTGGTGTGGGGAGGACTGCAGGTACTGCCTTCTCTCCAGAATAAGGATTTTCCCCTGAAGTATCCTCTTACTTCTTCAAAGGTTTTAAAACCAGCAATAACTTCATTCCATGCTTTAAGCTGGGCTTCAGTTTCTGGGGTCTCTATGATGGTGTCAGAACAATCCCTGAAATACATTACAGCGTGCTGGAAGAAAATCAGCTCCTATGTGAAATATGGCTCCAAAAAAAAAAAAAATCAGAAAACTTCGGGGGGTACTTCTAGATCAACTTTGTTATGATTGCTTAAAAGACTTTGCACTCTTTCTGGCATCCTCCTTGACACTACTGAACACTTTTGAATTCTGCTGCCTTCAACAGAAGTTCATTATGCCTTTCCAAAATGTGTCAAAAGGTAGCAGAGAAAATTTAAGACAGCTTAAAAGGTCCCAAATCCTCTGAAACCCAGAATATAACATTAGCATTGCAGAACAAATTTGACTTTTGAGAGATACATTGAAGGATTCTGTAGAAGAATAGTGTATTTACTCTTTTACATTTAAACAGTTCACTTCACAAGATTAGTATCTAATTGAGAAATTAAGTATTTAAAGCTTTACTTTTTTTTAAAAAACAATCTGGGAAAGTTTGATGGTTGTGTATTTTTGTAGCAGCAGTCAATGCCATTTGAGCAGTGACAGGATTTAAACTGCTACCAATACAAATTAAATCATTAGCTGCTAGATGTAGAAAAATTCAGAATTGTGAATCAGTCTCAAGAGACAAGCAGAGAAAGAATTTTTTCTCACACGTTTTATATAAATAATCACTTAAATCTGTACTTGTTAAGTACAAAATATGTGTTAACGTAACAAAGTATCCGGTTCATAAAAATGTGATTTTTGCCTTCCTCACTGAAAAAGAAACTATTAAAAAAAAAATATAAAACAAAGCAATGGTTTGAGGAATTAAATAGCTAAACAAGCAAAGGCAGTACATTTACTAAAAAAAAATTAGAATGGCTACAGCATCTTACACTCACAAATCACACAGAATTTTAGTAATAAAAGTTTAAAAAGGTGAATAAGGACTTAAGCAATAGACCCATGTGGAGAGCAGTCAGTGGAAGAAGATGCAGCTGGGTCCCCAGTCTGACCCTGGAGGTGTGGCAGAGGACCAGGCAGCCAAGGCTTGGTGGGGAGATGGTGACAGAGCACCAAAGGGATCCTCCCTTTCCTAGCCCTGGGCCCCTCCAGGTGACAGTCCTGAGACCCAGGTTACCCTGAATCATAAAACTTTCCTCAGGGCTGAAGGATGCAAAGGGGTGTTGGGTGAGGGAAAGACTTGCAAACCAAGGTCAAAAGGGCAAAACAAAAGTGTAGAGTTGTAAAATCACTAAAAATCCATGACTTTGTGCTGTAGTAGACCTCAGACATTCTAACAGCAAGGTCCTACAACAAAACCTGTTCCTAAATCTGCATAATAAAAGCCCCAGACAAGACTTGGTATTTCATTTGCTGCACCTCCACTGCTTAGACTCAATACACAGAACTGAAATGAAGAGGAAATTCAGGCCTGCCCACATACTGGAGTAAGAGACAGAGAAAAATAGCAGAAATTAATATAGAGTACTCTCACTATAGGAAAAAAAATCATGCTACACTTGGTCAGAAATATTTTCTCTACAAATGAATGCTTTACACAGCTGGAAAAAAACAAAAGGGCCTGAGCAGGCACCAAGCTTTCTGGACATCCCTGGGAGCTCTGGGGTCTCCAAAAGACCAAGAGGTCACACTAAATTAACACCAGTTACAGCCACGGAGGAGAGGAGCAGGGAGAGCAGGTAGCAGAAGTATCTGTAATAACTCAGTACACACAGGGACTCTTCTATTTTGGCTCACAAATTCCCCTTCCTGATGTCAAGTTGCTACTTGGGTAGCTCAAAGAACAAGATAACCAACAAAACACAAACTGAAATTATTAAAAGTAGCAACAGTTGAATAATGATGATTTGCTTGTTTTCTTTTTTAAACAGGAGATGTAATATCAGTGATGATAAATTTATAAGGGCTACACAGCCAGACATTTAAAAAATGTTGAGTCTTTGACTAAAACATATGCACTTCAGCCCTTAAAAAAAAAAATTGTGATACTTAGAATTCATGACAACTTTTTTCCCAAATATTTTCCTTTAATTGCAAAGTTTAAAAGGAATTTTCTCTCATATAATTTTTTGATGTCAGTCAACCCACAAAACGCCTCAGCTAGCGTTAGGAAGAATTTTCCCATTTACAGCATTGCATTACAATATGTGTACTCTATCGATTTTTTATGACTTATAATAAAGCATTTGCCCTTTGTCACTGTCAAAAATAAGATAATTACTGCAGATACCAATTTAGCCTGTCCTGCTGTATGGTTGTCTGGTATATCTTAGAAGATGAACTTCAGTTTTAATATTTTTAACTTGAACTGCACAATGGATGCAGTTAAAAAAGACTACTTTGTATACAGCTGGAAAAGGTATTCCCAAATTCCAAGTATATGAAAAAAAATGAAGACTTAGATAGAAAAGTTGGAAGATGAAGACGTATTTAAAAATGAAAACCAGGGGTGATGCACAGAACATGCCAACCAAGCACCTGATCAGCATTATTCTTTAGGACATCTCACTCCCTTTTAAAGTAACATCTTTGAGTCAAGTTTCTTTTTCAAGTCCACGATTTCCTAAAACCTCTGTCCCCATTTAGGCTGTACTACCTAAGAAACAGCCTCAATATCCTTTTTCTCCCTTGAAGGGCCATGCATATTTTGCCAGAAAGAGGAAAAGTAGGAATGCAATCGCATTTGTGCTGATGCTAAATGTTAATAGATTTGCCTAAATGTCTGCTAATAGCACTGCTAGAATTAGCTAGACTAGTAGTGCATGCCTAATGTGTTGTTTTTGTTGTTGCTGCCTTAGCTGTTTTCTCCTTTTTTTCCCCTCAGAAACAAAAATAAAGGCATTTTTAGTAAAATGTTTCCATACATCTGCAGCCCGTACAGAAGCCGTGCCACCATCATGTAGCTCTGACATAGCATCCCTGGGATTACAAATCCCAACATTCTACTGTTCCTTTCAATTAAACATGAAAAGTTTAATGTTTTTGTAAATTAAACATGAAGCCCTGACTTTGCCAGCCAAAATATGTCCTTCTATCACCTCTTCTAATTCCTCCAGGTCACTTCTTTTCTTAGCTCCATGCAGTCAGAGGAGGATGCTCTTTTATTGGCATGTACTTTCAGAATGTTGTGGGAGAACAAGGCCTTTGAAAACATTTTCTATAGGCCAAAACATTTAATAAATATGCATTACACTCCCAGAGCTCCAATTTGCTTAGAATCACAAAGTCATTTACACATGTAAAAGATTTTCAAAATAAACAGTTCTAAGTGGCTTAATTGAACAATCGTGTTTTTAAAACTGAATAATATGTGAAAATCAGATAACACTGTACTATGAAAAAAATTTGATTTACCAATTTGTTTTTGCAGCCACAGTACAAACACACCATTTCATCCAAGTCTTCTACTGTTTCAAAATATAATTTATGTAAAAATATCTTAGAATACAACTCCTTTTTTTTATAAAGGACTGCTAATATCTAATTGCCAGTTGACTGAGCCACCTGGAAATACTTTATTTTTATATTTCTTAGAGTTAGTGTAGTGGAGAACAGATACCCATTCCTTTTATTTCTGTTCACAGTGTGTAAAAAGGCTGCATTGTGACTGTAGGCTGCACCAGAACATTTACTACTCATTCAAAACACACACTGAAGAGCTAAAAAGCCAACAGTTGCTCAGGTCCAAGAAACTTTCAAAACTTTAATTAGAAAATCTGGTCCAGAGTCTGACTAGGATAATATTAAGTGAAAAACCCAAAACCAAACCTACAAGTCTTTTCATCTACGCCAACGGAAACGCACGACTGTAAAGGAAAAATAGGAATCAAGTCTCTGATTATATTACCTTTCAGAAAATTTGTTAGCATGTTATTAGCAAAATGTTAATTTGTTAATTATAGTTTTAATTAAGATACAACAATAAATTATCTTTGCCACATTTCTGCAGCTATTTACCACCCCTGAGACTTAGATATCTCATTCTGTATCTGTAAAGCTGACTGAAGTAAATTACAGTTATACCATGTGAGCACTTGGCTCACACAAAATCCTTCTGAAACTTGGAAGGAGGAACGTGATGTTCCTCCAGGTGCCTCTGCAAACCACCACTGAATAAATGTAACCATTCCCATTCCTGTAAAGAATGTCTCAAACCTGATTTTCAAGAAGGAAACCACTGATTTTTCATTATTATTATTTTTTAACTGATTGCTACACTGTTTGCATAATCTAGAGTATTGCTAATGCCAGCCAAAATTAGAGAGATGGCATGACTGGGAAGGAAAAGGCTGTACATAGCAGATCCATTTGGTATCTGTCTTTGGTGTCACCTGTTTTCCTCACTTCAGTAACATGAAATTATCCTTTACAAGAAGTTTCTGTTACAGGATATCACGTGCAGGTTTTCTGCAAAATAAAATGTTCTGCCATACCAGTAAGGCACGTTAAAAAGCTTAGACATAGGGAAGTCCTCCCAAGATGAACTGCAATGAAACATGGCTCGTCTGTGAGCCCTAAGTTTATGGCACAGCTTCTGATTTAAGTTTGGTACCACTGCCTTCGTGACCTCTCACAGAAAAACACACCCAATACAAGCCACGTGAATACCTCTCCATATCCCACCTTTCCATGAGTCAGAAAGCACAAAGTAACGCAAACTAAAACATGAATATCTGAAAGGCAATTATTGGTTGGATGATGAAAGCTGTGAGTCAATCCAATGTCAAATACATCAAACCTGTTTTCTGTGGGTCAAGGACACAACGATACACTAACACTCACAGAGCCATATTACAAGAGTTCCTTTTTTTGTGCGTGGGTGGGTCATATTATTTGTAGTTTTCTCATTACCAAACAGTTCTCTGGGATTTTATGGTCAAAACATAACAAGGCCAATATATATCTGCCAGAAAACCTGCAAACAGAAACATGTTCTATAAACAAACCAACAATTACTCAGTTTCACACCAGTGATGAGGTCACTGCTCTGCTGACACACACAGAACTTGCTCATGCTGTGCACCAGAAGTCTTAAAAATCCACTAAGGGATGTATGTGTGCAAAATGAAAAATAAGCTATTTAGACTGGATTTAATTAGTATTTCCACACAATTACTAACAAATTAATGCTAGATAGAAGTATTGATTTTGCCCTTTAGTCGCAGCTCTTGGAAATGCACAGGAATAAAGGAATTGTACAGTATTACTCAAAAGCATGAAGTTCATCCAACCGATGAGGTTTCATAGCTTGCCAACCAACTCTACCCAAGAAGGAAAATTGCTCTTCTTCTCCTGTTTAAAAAAGAAAGCTGTTTTTCTTCTCTTCAGCTGAAGAATTGCAGTAGAACAGTACTTTAGTTTAAAAGGTACTGAGGCTGTTTCTGCCTTAGAAAGTCTTTTGAGTGCTGCTATTTCTGTATCCCCCTGGTATGTACACTTTGCTACCTTAGTTTTGTATAAAAAAGACTAGGTCAAGGATGTAAAACCACCCCAGGGCAGAACAAAGAGCAGATCTGAGCACTCCTATCTTTTTAGTGTTGTGTTGCTTATTAACTTCGTAATTTATCCTAATAATAGTTTGACACTAATATCAGTCTATTATTCCATAATGACAACTTTTACTTCATAAATATACATACACACATACATATATATGCACACACCAGGGGAAAAAATAGCTGAACAATATCCTGGAAAAAATGTGAGTTTGTACAACAATAGCAATTGCCAGCAAATAACTTGTTATCCTGTTACATCAAATTTTCAAAGGATGCACATAATATCATTATTTCTGCAACCTTTTTTATTTGATTGTGTCATACAGTTGAGAAAAAACTCACATTTAGAATGTCTTACACTCAAAAAGAGACTTGTGGCTGGTCAGAAGTATTATTAAACATGTTCAAAGCTGTAAACCAGGCAAAGACATGCTTCCAGCCACACAAAACTTACACTGGGAAGGCAACATGGAGAACCAGGTCTTTCAGTAGATCTGCTCTGAAGTTCTACTGCCTTGTTGTGGCTCCTTCTTATTTGTCTCAAATTAAGGAGTAGCACAGGAGGTGAGACTACTTGATTTTAATCTCAGCTCTGTGACACAGTTAGCATATATGGCAGGGATTTGTTAGAAGCATAATAAAAGGGACGTGAATTGATAATGGAAAGGGTCCCCCAGGAGGGAATTCCCTTTGTAAACACTAAATCTAATACTTTCATTAGGAGGAGTATTAATGACAAAGTGTTAGCAGTGTCACAACTAGAAAAAACCCATGAAAAATCATTATTATTTTATTTCACCCTGTGTATTCTAGGAGAAGCAAACAGCTTTGGATTTTGATTAGATGTTTTAATCATCAGAGTTCAGCCTTTGACAGTAAGCTGTTTGAGAAGCCCCACTTTGCACCGCAGTCACTTGAAGCCTGTATTACATAGAGACATTTCTAGTAGAAAGACAGGAAGGAAACAGCAGTTACCCATTTCTTCAAAGATCCTGGTACAATGTTCTAAAAAATCCACAGGGCATATTTGTCTCTAGAAGACTTTATGCTGAAATGTGATCATGAGAAATGAGCACATATTTTACCCTGCTCACCTCCACAGAGGTGCTCGCAGTCACAGCCAATTTCTTTAGTGGTGCTGTCAGCACAGCTGTGTGGTATAAAAGATTTGCTGCACTTAGAAGGTATCACCTTGAGTTCTTCAGTTCCAATTCTTGTAGCTCACGGAGTAGTCAGTGATAGAAAAGTGGAGTATGGCTGACCATCATAAATCATCCAGCCCATCCCCTCCCTGTCCAACCTCTGCTGGTAACCCCTTCTTTGCCTTCCTCTTCCCCATCAATCAGCAAATGATTCTCCAAACTAAGACCCTTAAACCTGTGTGAAGCTGTTAAAGTATTCTGGGAACATGTAAAACCATTCTGAAATAAAGACAGCTTAAGCAAGGTCCAGTCATCCTTACAGAAAGCTTCCCTATCATACCCCCATCTTGAAGCAGTTCAAACACAATCCAAAGCTAAAGCTAAAGCTTCAGTGGATTCCAAGCAGCAGTAATCCAGGGCATCTAAAAATGCCCAGTCTTTGTATCATTTGGGACTTAATCTCCAGAGCATTTTATAACCCATCATTACAGTGCTTTTCACCTGCACGAAAGTCTCTCATCTTCCTTGACATTTAGCAGTCAATCCTCATCCTAGTCAGATGGCAGAAGTACAGCCCTCACCCTGTGTGCTTACAACTTGAGCAAGGAATTTCAAGTCACAAAGATGCAATGGCACAAACTGGGCCCAGTTAGGGGCTTTGCCTTAGAGTGCTTCCCTTTCAGATGACACTTGTTAGCCTTTTTGTCCCCTGGCATCCTCTTATTCAATTGAGTAAGTTCTATTCAGGCCTCACTCTGTGCATGCTACTCATTTTCTGCTCAAAACTTGCACTTAACTGACACTGCTGTACACTGACATTGCAGAAGATTTGCACAGATAAATATAACATTTCTCTGCCTCCCTCAAGGTGAAACCATGATAAAGAGTAGAAGAACCTCCTGGTTGTCACAGCCCAATCATGACCTGAAACTCAGAAAAGCCAGGTTCTCTATCTGTTTACAGAAAGGCTGATAAATGTTCTAAATGTTCTCTCTGGAGGCCCCTGAGACGATACAGAAATACTGCCACACCTCTTCTCTGTCTCATTATTGATGTGTATGTACCTTTGTAATTTTGGCTTCATTTGTTGTGCTTACCCGTGCCATTTCCTGTCTTCATGTTGTCAACTTATGTTTCATTCTTTTAATAGAAAATAGTTTATGAGTGAACGCCTGGAGGAACGAATCCTGAATGATGTGTGCTTTTGCACTTGTCAATCTTCTCCAGTCTTTAGCTTAAGATCTTTTGATAATCTTTATATTTGAAATGCCGGCAGGCTGTAGTTTAGCACCATTTTAGTTTAGATGAACAATAGCGTTTAGAGAAGAGTGACAGAGAGGATTACCGGTTCCTGAGAGCTGCTGCCTGCCAGAGATCTGACCTGCATCCTACATCCACTGCTCACAGATGGAGAGGAACTTGTAAACGTGGTACTTGGATAATGCAGAAGTTCCCAGCCTTCTCAAATCTACATCTTATTTTGCTTCCAGGGATTTATTCTCTTTTTTTGCATCTTTCTCAGTCCATGTCTCAGAATGTTTACTGCCTCCATAATGCAACCTCCCTCTACCAGCTCAAAAGTTAATCTCAAAATTCTCCTTACATATTTGGTGTCATATGCACTACAAGCTCCCAGCTCAATTCCAAGTTTCTTGCTTTCATCATAATTTTTTACTTCTCAAAAGGAGCAGCACTTGCCTTCCCTAAACAGGTCACAGCTCAGTGTACACCTTGAGCATAATATCATAGTCTGAGTGAACGTGTGTGACTAAGATACATTAACCTATACTAGTACCCTGCAGCCCCAGCGAGGCACAGAACAATTACTCTTATGTTTGCAGCTGGATACAGTCCCATGTTTTAAATATGGGGATTAATCTAATTTCTGATTTGATTGTTAATTGTATGAAAGTTTACTGTTCTAGGCTTAAAATTAATCACTAAGATTTTCTTTTAGAATTCATAAAATCTTATTTGGAACTTATTAACAGTAGCAAATGCTAAGCTAAAGTCACCTACTTCTATCAAAACCCTGAAAACATAAACCATTATGATAACTTTGAATCAATCCAAGAAATTTAATATTAAAGTGTTAGAACTACTGTAATATTCATAAGAATGTTTCAAATGAGGTACATGACTCCATGTTCTTTGTCAATATTGTAACTGCAGTTCATAGTTTAAAAAATCGGTATTATTCTGCTTCATGGAAAGCAACTCACATTCTGGCAGAAAAGTGAATAGCCATTTCTTCCACTGGATCTTGATCATTTGCCATTTGCTGTTTTTATTTTTTTTTAAATAATCCTGTTCTTTAATTTCTCTTTTCACAACTGTTTACAAAACACAGCCATCAAAAGCAAAGAGATGGAGAATCAAATAAATCAACTCGTTGGAACCTTCTGCTATGAAAGTGGAAGTCAATCAAAGATGTTCATATGTAGTCTGGGAACCAGTCCTCTTCCTTCTTGTCCCTATGTCTGACGTAGCCTACAAGCCCACCAGGGCAGGGATCAGCCACTGGAAAGCTCTTAGTACTGTATACAGGATGAATAAATAATGCAACAACTCTCAAGGTCATGAGGTGAAAACAAGATATAGCTGAGGAACATAAACATGAGCATGTATCTTGGTTACCTCCATGAAGCAGAGATGATGAAAAAATAGCAAGTCAAGATGGAAGCTGTGTGAGCACCACGCCTTTCAGGAGTAGTGGTTTAAAAACAAATAATAAATCAATATTTACACTAATTCCTATCCCCTTAGCTCTTGAATGAGAAGTTGTAATAGTTTCCTGGTTCGCTTAGGCCTTTGTGAGATACTTCACAAATACATCTTATCCCCCTGCCTGCTTTTTCCATCAAGCATCTGTCCTCTCAGCATATTTCTCAACACAAAGTGTGCAGCAATACTGTTCTTCACTACAGCCACCAGCACTGCACTGGATCAGCAAGTAAAGCAATACACTTGTTCACACATCATTAGTTTAGGGAGGCTGAAGATGCTCTTCTGGACCTCTTCTGCATTGCCATCTCACATGTAGGATGACACATACTTTAGGAAGTGGGAAGTTTCCATTAGCATTCTGACACTTGGGAGTTCAGTTGTGTGAAGATGCAGGAAAAATAAGAAGCAGCAAGGAAACAACTGATTTCATGAACTGGCCTTCAGTACACAACCTAAGCCTAAGTTTTACACACAGAGTGATTAAGTGTTACAATAAATATTAATCGTTAGCCATTACTTTGAAAGCCTCCTATTTTTCACTTGTAGAGCTGATGAAATAAATGCTTACCATGTGTTTGAGAGCTAACTGTTCTCATGCCTGAGAATACAGGTGGCAGGCCAGCACCCACAGAATCAGAGAATATGCTGAGTTTAGGGGACCCACCAGGATCACTGATTCCAGCTCCTGGTTCCCACACCCCTGGCTGTGCTAGAATGCTCCACAGCCATCATGCCATTAGTGATCCTTACATGTGGGCAGAAAATGTCTTTAGACTCCCAGACAAGCATCTCAATCTTTGGACATCATAACCTCTTCACTGTACTCTATTAGACAGAAATCTAATAAGAAAACAAAGGTTTTAAATAGAAAATAAATGAACACTATCAGGCTCATTCATCTTTGTTACTTTCAAAGCTTTACTTCTAATGGGGGGGGGGGG